>JAJGOT010000422.1:0-445000 GCA_022457155.1 Cladopsammia gracilis
ACCAATTGACATTTTAATTTACAAGCACGGATGAGGAGTTGAACTTTGGTCTACTCCAGCTAGCGATAATAGCGGGAATTGAACACGGGACCTCCGAATTTCAAATCCGGCGAGCTACTCGCGCGATCAACCCGCCTCCATTAGTGTTAGAACTGGACGAAAATTAAACAGAGTAATGAGAATCCATCACCAGATTATATCGAGTAAAAGACCCTTACAGAAATTTCTGCAACTTAAGCAGTTGTATAGAAAAAATAAAATACTATTGTTTTTGTTCAACGAAGCTCAATGATCCAGACCAAAACAAAATTAAGCACTGTTTGGCCAAAACTCATTGCATGAAATAACTACTGAAACGGCATTGTTTTCCTTATTTACGCTTCCTGTCAACTGCTTCAACGGCTCCGTAAAGTACTTGCTGACGTTGTGTTAACGAGATACTGTTGCTCATAAAACAGGTACCGACCAAGAATCCATTAGCTGCAAATTGTTCAACATAAAGATAATAATATTTGCTTCCAGCAATCAAAACACTTTTCATCGTGACTGTTCACCTGTAATATTTCTTTAAAACAGACACAGCATTTTATTGACTTTTATATAAACATTGCTCGAAAACAATCCATTTCAAACCACTTATCGCTTCGCTTCATTCCTGACCAAACCAGGGTCACGTGATGAATTATTTAGCCACTCCATATATGGTGATATCGAAGGCGTAAAGAGCAACTGGTGGAAAGGAAGGTTGACTGAAAAGAGCTGGTGCCTTTTTCTTGTCCAACTTCCTAGGATTTCTCTATTGTTTGTAAATTATGTCAGGGTTAACTTGAGAGTTTGCTGGTTTAACGTTCAGTTGTCAAGAATACGAAGAATGTTTGTTTCATGGGAGTCTGTGATCGGTTAAAAGCCATTTATTCGAAGACAACAGCAAAGCACGCTAAGCGGTCATTCGCAGTAAATTGTCAATCTCGACTTAAAGAGGATTTCAAAAGGGAGTAATGACTGAATAAATGGATTGAAATGGTGCTCTGGGAATTGAATCACAGCAGGATTTTAAGAGAATGTTTCGTTCTCTTCAAGATATTTGGCCAAGAAGAGTGAACCGTCCTTCCTTTTGGCTGGTCGCATTTTTCGTCCTCTGCGCAATTTTTGTTTTCACAAGGGACAATAGTTTAGAAACAATGTGTTTAAGAAAGCGACAGCTTCAAAGCTCGACCAACACTGACGACCTCAAAACGTTCATCTTCGACGACTGTGGGGATAAACAGAAGAGAAGCCATATAAATAAGTCGGAACAGACGATTTTACAACAGGAGAAAAATTGTTCTGACTTGGAAGCCGAGGTCGCCAATTTAAGAAGAAAAATAGAAATGTACGAGCGATTAAACACATTTATGGAACTTGATTCGTTAGCAAGCAAATACGGAAGTAAACTGCGACAAAATATTCTGATCATTTCAGATTTCGCTTCCGGGAGTTCTTTCCTTGGAGAAATCCTCAATCAAAACCCTCAAGTATTTTATCTTTACCAGCCGCTAAAATCACTGGAGTACTACCGCGAAAATCGGCCAGAGAACGTTTATGACGCGATGGTAACGCACTTGTTAAACGGAATGTTTCATTGTAACTTTATGGAGCTTTCATATTACACAAACTTTTTGTCTTTTCAGTACAGCTCATTACGAGACCGACTCGCGAGTCGGGCGCTGTCGTCCCCTCCTTTGTGTCCCGAAAACGTCAACACTCCACATTACAGCATTCGCAAGTGTGCGCCATTAAGACCACAAGCAACCTCTGCATTATGTCGTCTTCACAAACACACGGTTGTTAAGACAATTCGGGTCAATTCAATTCACAAACTCTCCTATCTCATGGACAGTGTAGGACCAGTTGATTATTCGCTCAAAGTTGTTCACTTAGTGCGTGATCCGCGCGCAGTTTTGAACGCGCGAGTTCTGGACAATTCACATGAAAATTGGACGGTGAAATCGGTGCGCGAACACGCGCAGTCGTTTTGCCGCGACATGTTGCGTAATATCAAATACGCAGTGAGCGCGCCATCATGGCTACAAGGACGTTATACGTTGCTAAGATACGAAGATTTAGCAACAAACCCGCATCAAATCGCGGAGCAGTTGTACAAGTTTGTTGGAGTGAGTATTGCCCCACAAGTGCGTTTATGGATTGACCGTACCTTACGAGAGGGATTTGTGAGTCCTTCGCTTGTCGACTCCATTTATCGCCAAGTCTCTTACAGCACGCAAAATCTGACTGACTCAGTGCAAAAATGGCGCGCGCAAATGCCTTATTCAATCGTGCGCTTAATTGAAACGGAATGCTACGAAGTCATGAATCTTCTTGGATACAAAATTGTTGAAGACGAAGACGAACTAAGGACTTTGTCTTTTCCACTAACAGATTAGTTAGATAGATGTGTGTGTGCCATTATGGTACAAGGACTTCTCTCTTGGCATGTAATCCGTTCGACTTCTGGGCGTCTCAAAACAGGGCACATGCGTAATAGAGCCTGCTCGAGATAGTAAACTCGATCAGAGAGAAACTGGGATAATATCATTGTGTTCAACAGGAGTGAACGGGGAAGGAGGGGGGAGGGGGTATATAAGGTAAAGACTGGAAGCATTTTCGAAAGACAAGGGGGGTTGGGGAGGGCGGGGGGGGGGTCGCCGGAACCGCGGGACCTTCCCGGTGATGACGAGTGCAGGAAAACTCTTCAATGTTTATTTATATTTCATTGTTTGTTCAAGACTCGTACCCAGGCCTCAAAGCGCTAAGCTAGAAAAGCGAGAGAGCCAAGAGCCAAACACGAACAGAAAAATCTTCTGAGTCCGCTCGGTGGATGACGTCACATTCAATCACATGTCAAGGATGATTGGGAACGAGGCTGGGATCTTCGATGAGCCAAATTAAAGCTAAAAACCGCTTGTTTACAATGATTAGCTAGAACAGAAGGGCAAGTTGGACGAGATTCCTGTTAACAGGCGCAATAGCTATAACTGAACTAGAGGATGATGATCTAAAAGAAGAGTCAGTTCACCATTAAATGGACATTTTTACCACAATGCCGGTAATCTCGCAATCTGATTGGTCGATGCGGGTGGTAAATGAGAGTGCAGACAACGGTGCTGACGCTAACATCACGCAATTTCTAAATATTGTGGTAAAAAAACAGATTGTTGCTGACTCACTCGGCTGCGTCTCGTGAGTCCACAACATTTTGACCATGCAATGACGTAAATCGTGGTAAATAAGAGTCCGCACCACGGAAAACCGGTAGAAATTTGCTAAATTCTTTTTAGAATTTAATTAATAAATTTTAAATACATCAGTGTTGTGTCTCGGAACAGCTACTAAATTTGACTCAATAATGCTGTAGTGTTCACACTAAGGCGAAACATGTTCGGTCTGATGACAAAGAAAACATGTTTCACTATGAGATATGTTTACATTCGGCGGTGCATAACGCGAATTGTGATAAAAACTATCTCACGAGGTAGTTTCGAACTAATGTTGTCTCCTTGTTAAACACTCCACTGCCCTTCGTTCCCAAAGGTCTTGACTAGTGAGATTAAACCACAAAATCATGCAAAGGGAGGTCATGCAACAACTAGTTTGAGCTTTATTTGTTTTTGGTTCATACGAATTATAAAGATTTTATTTGAGCTTAGGCATATTTCGTAAAACAGCATTAATTAAACTAAAACTTAAAACTGAATGCAAGGCTGATCGGACAGCTATAAAGGGTATTTTATTGCCCAATATTTCGGTTAGGCAAAACTAACCTTCATCAGGGGCTACAAAGAGCTAAGTAAAAATGGAATAAAACGGTTACAAGATATAAAATGATTCAAATGAAAGATTAAATATGATTGGTTAACAAAAATAAACAGTAGAAACGTTTACAAAAGCTACTATAAAAATAGAAATATATTAAGTTTCATCGCGTCTGTTCAATACTACTGCTGATCCTGATCTACTCCAAGATCCGGCTTCACTTCGCCGTGCTGTTTGTCCAAGTGGTCCTTGCTTTATTTGAGAGTTAATTAAACTAGCAGTACAGTAATCAGGGATTATTAAGTGCGTTCGAATGTTTGTTATGGGTATTGAGGTTTGCCACATTTGACCTTGAGGAGGCAGCCTGCCAAACCTTTTTTTTCGTTTTCTCTTTTTGCCTCTTTCTGTTGTAGAATCGAATTCTTGACCGATTAGCCAATTACGATTGTCTTGCGGCTCCGGTGATAACTGTCAGTGCGACTTGCAACATGATTGCATGACATTAGATTTGACAAGTTCGTACGGATTCTACAACAAAGTAAGGGTATTTTTCTGGAATCAAGGACAACCATAACCTTTTAGTATTTTTCAAAAAGCAAAGCCAACATTTATTTAATGAAACGTTTAATTCAAAGCGGTAAATAAAAGTGATAGTAAACTTTAACAGTATCTTACAAAAGTTTTTTTTTCTTGGTGTACTTGATAATAATACTCCGCATGGGGCAATGACTAGGAAATAATATTTTGGAAATGTTCTGTAAATTCTTTCTGGAAGGTTTTATGTCCAGGATTGCAGATAATTAGATGCATGGCAAATTTAATAAGCGTCACAAAGTGTCCTCTTGCTCTTCTACTCAACTTCACCATCACTTGTTTTCAAAAATTCAGACAATAAACGTCACGAAGTGTCCCCTAAATTACGCTCGTTAAGTAAAGAACCTAAAAACCTAAAAACTACACTAACACTGATGCTTACCTTACATTTCAGAAAAGATAGTTAACACTTAGACTTAATGGGACACTTCGTGTTGGATATCAAAATTTGCCATGCATCTAATTATCTGCAATCCTGGACATAAGTGATCGATGGCATCTCACAGAACGATAATACGCGCCATATTCGCTTCTTTGTAGCTGGAATAAAGGACTTTCTGTACTTTTCAGAAGCAGTAAACATGTTCCCGATCAAGCTTCGTTGTAAAAACACTGCAGTTACTAGCAAAAATGATAGAGATTAAACTTACCGAATGGAGCAGAGGTGAGAAAAAAATGGCAAACCAATGTGCGCGCGCAACTTGCTGGATGAGTCTATGACGTACGCGTAAGGAGAAAAACGTGCGCGCGCACCTTGCTGGACGAGTCTATGACGTATTTCCGGTACTTGACCCACTCACAAAATCGAGTTTCTCTCCGCTAAATGTTCGTGCCCAGGCCTCTCGCTTGTTGAGTTTAGGTTGCGTTCTCTAGACGTCGAACGCAATTATAGAACCAGGCATGAAACGTGTTTTAAAATTAAGAACTAATCACAGTGTACAATGAAATGTTTACGGAATGTGTCTCTTTCAAACTCGTTTACTGGAAACTTGAGTTTACTGGAGACTAGTTTACTAAAAGGTCTGTAGGCGAATCTTTATTAATAATTATTGCTCCAGATAATAAAAAATCAACTTCAAATATTGAATGGGCATAACACTTGCCTGATATAAAACTAGTACTTTTCGTGCACTGCTGTTTCAAAAACATCAAAATTTTGTGAATAATGCACTGACTCATTAGCGCGTTAACCATCCAGCAACTTTGCAGTTTTTGATAGCTAATATTTCATAAACATTACATGAAAAGAACAAAGTTAATGAGTTCTTTCAACTTTTGAAGTCAATTTATATTTAGCACTCAAAATTTTTGAACATGTTTCAAAGTATCACAAACATTTCGAAACTTCTGTCTTTTCACACTGATAAAATGATAGAAGTCTCGAAACGTTTGTGACATTTTTAAACATTTTCAAATTAAACATCTTGAGCGCATAAACATTTCCTATATTTTCATTTTGATTACTATACATGCGTTACACAGCCCTCTCGACTATTGCGAATATCAATGGTGAATTTACGAAATTTGTATTTAGACGTCGATGACGACGTGACATAGCCCCCTTTTAAGGATTCAATTTCTTTCCACAAACATAGCTTAGATGATGTTTCATTGAGCAGCTCAGGTCGTACTGTGATGTTGCCTCCAAAGCCAGAAAACCAAATTGCTTACGTATAGATGAAAACGATCCATACAGAACGTACTTCCTATAATGGCCGCCTCTCTGCGACGGTCAGAAAATTCTTTCACTGAAAGATGGCCTTTGAAAAGACCTGATGCTTCCGCTGCTGATGATGATAAATTTTATTGAAGTGCCAAAGAAAGTTATTTACCTGTTACCAGAAGGTTATCACGTATGAGCTTCTGCTTTTACTTATAAAAAATCAATAAAATGAAACAGAAAATCAATAAATGAAATACGGTTATAGAAAAAACCCCTTCCTGTTTCAAAGAAATATGTTTCTAAGAATACTCTACATATTACAATATTATGAATCAACATTTATTTAGCTTTTACTTAAAATCAATAAAATGAAATATAGAATCAATAAACTGAATAAATGATTCTATACCCCTATTCGGCCTGGGCTTTTTTTGAGTTTCTGAGCCTGGGGCGGGGGGGGGGGGGGCACATTGTGCCCCCCCCTTCGTAACTTCAAGAACATTAAGGCTATGCAAATGAAACCTAGAGGGTACATAATACATCCAAAACTGTCTCCTTTGCGGTCCGCATAATGGAACGATGACGTCATATGACGTAGTTATTAGGTAATTAGTTATACGGCCGCCATCTTGGATCCGCCATCTTGGATTTCTGAATTTTTTAAAAACCTCTTAAAAACCGTCCAAATTCACTCAAAATTAATCAGAACCAATAAATAATTGCTAAATGACGTAAAAATATAAAAGTTATGCCAATAAACGTTGTTTTTCTTCATTCAAAGGTGTAAATATGCAAATTTCAAAAAACATGGCTGTCAAAATCTCGTTGCCATGGAAACATCAAGTCACGTAATCAAAAAATTGTCATACGAAATTGTTGCCAGTTAAATTTCGTGCCCCCCCCCCCCCCCCCCCCCGCCCCCAGGCCGAATAGGGATACGGTTCCTTGTCAACTAAATATGTTTCTATAAACACGCTACATATTATAATATTATGAATTAAAACTTATTCAGCTTTTACTTAAAATCATTAAAATGAAATATAGAATCAATAAATGATTGTATACGGTTCCTTGTGTCAACTAAATATGTTTCTATAAATACGCTACTAATATTGTAATATTATGAATTAAAATTTATTTAGCTTTTACAGTTAAAATCAATAAAATGAAATATATAACCAATAAATGATTCTATACGGTCCCTGTGTCAACTAAATATGTTTCTATAAATACTCTACGTATTATAATATTCAATGAATTAAAATTTATTTAGCTTTTACTTAAAATCATTAAAATGAAATAGAAAATGAAATAGTGTCAACTAAATGTTTCTTTAAAGACTCTATATATTATACTGTTAAGAATTAAAAGTTGGCAGAAGAAGCAACAAATTAAAACAGGTATATTGTAAACGCTTCCGATCGCGAGCCTGCAGTAATGACAGGTATTGTCAATGAGACGTGATAGGTCCGCAGTCATACGGACTTTACGCTTTAAAAAGTTGCACTGTCCTGGCTGAAATATCGTGTTTTCATGATTATGGCCACAAGCTTGCTTTAGGATTGCTTTATTATCTTAAAATAGGAAGAAAAATCGCCAAAAGTGATGAACGCAAATGAATATCTGAAATAGTATGAACTGAAAAGACAAAATGCTGACTAAAAAACTCAAAATTCTACTAGAATGGAAACTCTGATTTCTTGACCGACTGTCACGAAATCAAAATTGATGAACTGTAATCCACTTCCTTCCTCCAAACTAGTTGGGGAGGGGGGGGGGGGGACAGGGATCTGGAGCCCGGGAGAACAGGGGGCGGGAGGGGTACGGGAAGCGGGAAGCGGGAAGCGGGAAGCGGGAAGCGGGAAGCGGGAAGCGGGAAGCGGGAAGCGGGAAGCGGGAAGCGGGAAGCGGGATCTCTGCGAGGGCGGGAAGCAGGACAGAACTTCAAAAAGGCAAGCGTTCGTTATTTATTACTGCTTATCATCCAGTCAAAAACGCTAACCCAACAACGTTTTTTGACTTCCATTTAACTTCCTCCGAGGCTTAAAACAAAATTTTATATTGCGAGAAAAGGTAAATACGTACTCGGGCTAAAAATAAAACAGCATTAGTTCCGGTAAAATAGGAAACCTTTCCAAGTCGATTACGTCATAGGTCATGAATGAGATGACATGACACATGTACACGTGTGTCAGTGTTTCGAAAACTGTCGAAATTCTCTGCAAGAACGAACAAAGCGAGAGTCGGGACACAAAGGGACACAAAGGTACGGGAGGCGGGAGAACGAGGTACGGGAAGCGGGAAGCGGGAGATTTTGACCCCCTTGTCCCCCCACAAACTACTGCTTCTGTTTTGGCTCTATAGAATCTTTTTATCCAATTTATTTATGGTAGCATTTGGCAATATAACATGGAAATGAAGTAAATACATTTTCGTTATTTCGGCAGCACAGTGTCATTTTAAAAGTGCAAAGATCATGCAAAGCTTCGACTGTCTCCGATCATTCTGACCATCATCCGTAGACATAAGAAAAGCTTTCATTTTGTAGTTTCAGTACACTAATTAGGGACTATTCACCAAGTCAGATCACTATGTAATATCTCCATTTTTCCAATGAAGCAAATGTGACCTTCTATTTTCCCTTTAGGGATGAAATTTATTGCCACAATCGTAGGTAAAGTTGTGGTTGGCGCAGTTTAAGTCGTTCCATGCTCCAAGGCAATCATTAAAAATTTCAGTTCATACTTCTTTGCATTCACATCAATTCAGTGGCGATTTTATCTGTCTATTTTAAGATAATAAAGTAAGCTTAAAGCAAGTTTCTAGCCATAATCATAAAAACATGTAGATAAAGATGGTGATGATGATTATAATAACCCTTTCACCCCCGAGTCAATTATGGAGACATGTAATGTAGTTCTAACTTTTGAGTCTGTTCACGAAATCCTATGATGTGACCATTCAAATAAAACCTCTTCAGCAGTACTTTTGCATGGTACCATTTGTTCTAACTTTTGAGTCTGTTCACGAAATCCTATGATGTGACCATTCAAATAAAACCTCTTCAGCAGTACTTTTGCATGGTACCATTTGTTCTAACTTTTGAGTCTGTTCACGAAATCCTATGATGTGACCATTCAAATGAAACCTCTTCAGCAGTACTTTTGCATGGTACCATTTGTTCTAACTTTTGAGTCTGTTGATGAAATCCTAAGGTGTGACCATTCAAATGAAACCTCTTCAGCAGTACTTTTGCATGGTACCATTTGTTCTAACTTTTGAGTCTGTTGATGAAATCCTAAGGTGTGACCATTCAAATGAAACCTCTTCAGCAGTACTTTTGCATGGTACCATTTGTTCTAACTTTTGAGTCTGTTCACGAAATCCTATGGTGTGACCATTCAAATGAAACCTCTTTGGCAGTACGCTTGCATGGTACCATTTGTTTTTCAATATCGTACAAAATGAAATTTGGAATTTTCCTTGAATTTTGATGTTTGGCACTATTGAGAGTTAATTGCATTGTTTTAAAGGGGCTATGTCATCAGCATTTGGTTGGTCCATGAAAACTCTGCTAAAATTAATGATAAATACCTTCAATCGTGCGCAAAATATACTTTGAACCTAAATAAGAAGATATTAACGGATTTCCTAAACGCAGAACGAAGGAATGCCATTTTTTTCGATTTTCCAAAGACACAGTTCGGAAGAACTTTATAAAATTAGCATAAATTTTTCAAGTTGCAATCCATTCCCGTCCTGACCATCCGTTGCTAACAACAGGGGCGGATCCAGGAAATCTGTAAAGTGGGGGCCGGAGCAATTTTTATAGTGACAATATGGGCGCGGCAGCGCCCATCAGGAGCGCCGAAGGCGTGACAATCTAGGGGGGTTCGGGGGCATGCCCCCCCCCCCCCCCCCCGAAAAATTTTGATAATTGAAGTACTCGGAGATGCAATCTGGTGCATTCTGGACGCCTAAATTTATCAATTGCTTGGATTCCATATTGAACATGAAATGCTGAAATATTTAATAAAATACAGATGTGGTTGTCAAAGAAGTACAATAAACACTTTTAAAATGATGCGTGTTTTGATGAATGACATGACCTTTTCCAACTTAACAATAATATTAAATCAAACATGAGCCGCAGCAATTGCGGCGAGAGCGCAACCTCGCGCCAAAGCAGCAACATTTCGCCCCAGGAAAAGTGATGCTATACTGCATGCATTCAGGGAACATTTGTGACCAAAAATGAAGGCTCCGGAAGACAGATTTTAAGATAATTTTTCAAAAACAAATTAAACAAACGAATGGAAATGACTTTAAGAAGAGTCACTGCAGGGGTTGATTAATGTCATCCTTCTCCGGTTACCCTTGGCATAGTCGTCAACAATTGCACCATAATCTAAAGCTACGTCTTTGTGAACAAAGAGCAGCAACAGTGCGTTGAGGCGGTCTTCTCCCGTGGTGCTTCTGTAAACATTCTTAAAACTTGTTTATAAAGGCGGGTTGATTCAAACAACGCTTGATAATGTTCATATTGATAATAAAGGAAATATATCTCAGGAAACAAAGCAAAAGCTACAAAATACCATCTGACAGACGTTGCTAACTAAAATATTAAAAAAATAATAATAATCCCAGGCAAAAGGGGGGCCGCGGCCCCCTCGGCCCACCCCTAAATCCGCCCCTGAACAACACACATTAATAGTAACAGTGTACTAATATAGTACTGTTAACAAAACTAGACCACTATTTTCAGATTTCCTTTGATAAAAATATGTCTTGCGGCTTTTCAAAGTGATTCTAAAATCTGATAACATAGCCCGTTTAAAACCGTGATGTTTACTCGTTCATTCTGTAATAAAAAACAGCATTTAAAACTTAAACCAATTTTGAGGTCGTAACTAGCTACATGTACAGTTGAACCTCTCCTTATGGACACCTCTCTATTACGGACAGTTGTCTTGGTCCCTAAGATACAAAAATTCATACATTCCCTACCTCTATAATACTGGCACCTCTATAATACGGACACTTTGGTCTGTCCCTTTGGTGTTCGTATTAAGGAGGTTCGACTGTATTACTGTTTTGCAATGGATTATTTGCGTATTTTAGCATTCCCCAAGGTATCAAACAGTCACCCGAAAGTAGCTACTTCCCAAAAGTTGACGCTCCTTGAGGCCGCAAAGTAACGGGGGCCACTACGTTTTGGAATTCTACGGTAGTTTTCAGTGCGTGCACTAATTAGGGACAGTTAAAACAACTGGATCACTTTATCGCTATTTTTATACTGAATCAGATGTGACTTTCAGTTATCTCTTTAAGGATAATGTTTCTTGCCGCAAACGTAATTTAAGTTGCGGATGGCGCAGTCATCGTCGTTCCATCCCCCAAGGTGAATATTAATCTCAGTGCAGTTTTCGTTTCCGCGGGCATTATTTGGTTCACTATCCGCCCAATTTGTGAATGACAATTCAGACCCATCAACCCATTCATAGCTGTAATCGGTACTGTTCAAGTTGAAGAGTCCAATCCAGAAACGAGACGAACCAGGCGCTACAACCTGACGCACGAACTCGTCCTCCTCTGCACTGTGAATCGATGTCAAGTCGCTGTTGATACTGGCGCATGACTGTTGTGCGTCAAACCAGTTCACCTGTTCTGTGAACAGTTTGAAGCAAGAGTTTTGGTAGCGAAGCCAGTCAGGAGTGGAACATGTTGCTGGGGAAAAATAGTTGAAATGCTTACTTCTTACTACTTTTTTTCTCTTAACTTTTTTTCAAGTTTAGGAAGACGAAGATTCCATAAAGCATTCAAGTTAAATACGCTTTTTTTCGGTGGCTGGACCACCTGCCTTATGCATAAACTATTGTTTTGAAATGCTCTTGAGAATATGCAGTCCTCCCAAGAGCATTAATTTGAGAAAAAAATAGTTTATCAGGGGCGTAGCCAGGATATTTTCAGAGTTACGCACAATCAATTTTGAAACACTCCACCTACCTCCTCCCTCCACCCTCAAGTCTCAAATCTTTCTGTTTTTTTTTAGACTTTTTCAGGTGCGCACGTACGTATGTGCGTACAGGTAGCCACGCCCCTGTTTATTTAAAATGTGGGGGGCAAACAAACCGTATTATGAGGGATTGGAAATAGAGAATTTATACCAAGTGGAAATTGAATAATATTTGCTAAATGAACTTGGAAGTGTTAATGACTTGTCAAAATTAGCTTAGAGTTACATGTAAATACTCTGACAAAAAGTGAAAGATTGTAATGTAAGGAGGAATATCAGTTTTGATCTAGTGCTTCTCACCATTTTCACATAACCTCCCTGTGGCGTGTGGACCGCATTCGCAAGTGAAACGTTTCCCGAGAACGTCACAGGTCTCGTGACATGTTCCGCCGTTTAAGCAAGGATGGTTTCCACAGCAGCCGTTCTGACAATCCATCAAAGGAACATTGGCCTGAAAAAATCATCAAGAGAAAAACTTAGATCAACAAAAGAGCCGGAACTCGTGTCGAAACGCGGTGTTCAAGTGTAATTTAGAAGTGCGTCAGAGGTGTATATACCAACCTAGTCCCCAGGCCCTTCGTCACAGGTGTATACCAACCTAGACCCCAGTTCCTTCTCCGCTTTCAAAATGGCGGGCCGAGCGTCGAAAACTCTACACGGCGGTTAGCATTAAATCCCATCCGCCTAAACCACCTCGGACACCTTATTGAGACTTACATAACGGAGTAACTGGTTAGCTTTCAGTTGAGGTTAGGGGTAGCAGTTTATATAGTTAAATTTAGGACTCAGCAACCAGAGAAGCTAGGTGGTACAGTGGTACGGTAGGCTATGTAAGCCTAACCCTAGCTGAGGTCACAGGTTCAATCCTGAGTGGGGATTTAATATTTTCTTTTTTACACTTAAAAATGTATTGAAAAGGTGTCGACATTACGTAATATAAGTCTCAATAAGGTGTCTGACGTCCTTCTGGACGGTATGATTTAGTCACAACCCTGAACAAGGCTGCTAAAGTACTTAAAGAATAGTGGAGTATTTTGTCACGTGACCCCAGAGGGATACTTTGGATTTAAAGCGACGATTTTCGATTTCAGGATGTTTTGGGTAAGAACATTTTGGCAAGTATCTTTTTGGGTGGCTGGCGTAGTGCCCGCGTAGTGACGAATGTAGTACAACCAAACTTGTTATACTGGGCATTTTTAAAGTTTGAAAATTCAGCATGGGATGTTTTGGGGTTTACATTTTGGTCCGTGGGATTTGTTGGGTTTTGCTGGAAGCCCAAGGGATTTTTGTTTGGATATTGATTTTTGCCCCCATTCACACATCTCGGTCACTTTAAATCCTGAGTGCCTCTACTGGGCACGTGACACGCGATGAAATGGCGTTTTCGGAGGTTATTTCATGTGATATGAAGTCGCGTGTGTTTTCTGGTAAGGCCGTCCCCTTTTTTTCCTCCGTTTACCGTCGAATGCGTTTCCTAATTTTGGGTCGGTCGGATTAAAAAAAAAACCTTAAAAAAAAACAGGAGCAATATGGAACTAGGAAGCCCGACACCCAAGTATCATTGCCGTAGAGCCTGGAAACAACGAGACGTGGTTACAAAATCAACATGTCGTGGTTAAACTCATCCGGGAAAAGCGAAAAAAAAAAAAAAGAACCACATGTTTCACTAGGTCATTACCTTCCTCATAACTTTTTTTTTGCAAAACGCAAAAATATGGGTCGGTCGGACGACGGTAAACGGAGAAATAAAAAAGGGGACGACGGCCTAATCTAAATACGTTGTTAACGTTGAAACGAAACGAATACATTTTATCAAGTTTTACGTGACAAATATCCCAGGAGTTTTGGAGGATTTTGATTGGCAGCCTTGCAACCGCTCCTTTCCATTGTATCATGGTCTACGGTGGGGTAAAAAGGTGACCGGGCGAATTGAAAACTAAAGTTGCATGGCCATTATTAAGACTCCTGTAGTAAATTTATATCCTTACCCTTATGTTGTAGTCCATAACGAGATCGTAGTATTGCCATCCCTCCGCAAATTCTAAAGCACTGAAGTTCGTATATCTGTTTTCTTCGTTCAGTTGACAGTTATCTAGGCTCGCACTCTGTTGATAATTGAACGAAATACACCGACAATCCAACTGACATGCTCTAAAGCAGCGGACTGGCTCGGTAACTGTGACGTTAGCAATCACGTGACCGCGAAGGGCGTGGTTTTCAACCTTATCTTTTCCTTGGTTAAAGAAAAAACTCCCGGTCAAACAGCTGCCCTTGGCGATTGCCGGACACGTGACCTGCAGCATGTAGATAATTACTTGAACCGATAGCGAGAAGATATATTTCTTCGGAGAATCGACGCGGAACATGGCTCTTACGCGATAGCCTGTCTAGAAAGATCAGAAACAAATAAAAGTTAAGCTTGTTTGATTTCTGCAAAATCTCAGTTTTTAAGCAGCAGAAGTTCACTAATTATGATAAACGCTTTCTATAAGGCCCACTGTATTTTGCAAAACAAAACGAAACGAAATGCGACTAAATGATAAATAAACCTGTAAAATAAAGATATCAAGTAGCAGAACAGTCAGATTTCGATTTCTAGTAAGCTAGAAGAGAAATAAACACCGAAGTCAATAGTTTTTAGCTCCAAGATCTGTATTTTGCGAAACGGCCTCTTCGTAGGCCGCGATGACATCTTACTTGCTTCTTTGCATCCGCAAACGTTTTTCTTAAATACTTCTCGCTGCGATGAATAAAAATGTAAAGCTAAGCGATCATCATTTATCCGTTTCGCAAATTACAGATCTGTATTTTGCAAAACGAGCTCTTCGTCAACCGGCAGGGTCGCTGGAGTCCGGACGAAACCAACCAAGCAGACGATGGACGACGACGCCCGCTGGGAAAGAGCAATCCTCTGGGCCGCGACAGATTTCGGTTTTCGGCGCTGTCCTATCTTCCGCGCCGACATTTTAGCGGCGGGGCCAGAGGGTGTCGAGATCTCGGCGCTACGCTGCTACACCAAAGAAACCCCAACGTTCTTGGCAGCATGCAATAGGCCATGCCAGCGCCACACAAGGGCCCCCGAGCCCGCGACGCTTCTCCCCGAAACGGACTACGCAATGGGTCTGGCGAGAGAAGAAAACCCATGCAATTGGCAGCGAAAAGCCTGCGTTCGAACTGCAAGAAGTCTCCGAGATCGAACAACAAAGGCATGTTTCGACTCTTTCCACAAGACATCGAAAGCGGAGGTTAGAAGAACTTTGGGATGACGGAGATGGCATGAAGTGGCAACAAAAAATGCCTGAAATCGTAGCGGAGGAGCAGCGCAAGCAAGAACAGCGAGCAAACGAGCTCGAAGAGAAAAGAAGGTTGAAACAGTTTTGCAAGAGACTTCGGACAAACATGCAGTATATGCAAACCAAGAGTGGAACATCCTTGGGTACCGAAGCAATCCAAGCGACACACAGCCGCGGATGGTGTTGTAAGAAGCAGACAAAACCGTGTCGGTTTGGGCAACAAAGGGGTTTACAAGAATCCTTACGGAGTGCGAGGAGCTTTTCGAGAGGGAAGAAGATCGCTTCCGCCGAAGCCTAATCCGAATCGAAAGTACCAAGACTTTCCGCAACCAGGAAGGAACACAAATCTTCTGAAACCCGCTTTTTGTGCTTTCTTCCCCCGACCTCCAGCGTCTTCCCTTTTTGCAAGATGTGGCAGGGAAGGCAGAAGAGTACACAAGAGAGAAAGAGGCAACTAGGGGCTTCGGAGAGAGGCTGCAGCTGGCCCAGGCGCCAAAAAACAAAGAATAGAAAAAAGCTTTGGAGCTTTGGAGCTCCCAGCCGGGAACTATGTCGTCCACCGTTTTGCCTGTTCCATTTTCCGCGGACGAAAGAATTTAACTTAATAATACTTTTATTCAAATACACAGAAAAACGGTATTTAAAAAGGAGGACCGTGAGGTTAACCCTATTTTAGGTCCCCTAACTAACTAACTAACTAACTAACTAACTAACTAACTAACTAAATTAATAAACTACAAAAAAATATAATACAAATGGTTAACAATGCTTGTAGAAAATATAAAATCTAAAATTTTGAATACGAACATCAGGCACTGAAGCAGCAGAAAAATATGATGTATAAATATGTAATCAGTTGATGTTCATCCACTTTTTTAAACTCATTTTAAATCTATTGATGTCGATATCATTTCCAAATAGCTGGTTTGGTAAATTGTTCCAGTCTTTGATAATTCTTACAAAGAAGGAGTACTTCAAGGAATTAACTCTTGCTAACTTCGTTTGGAACTTATACGGATGGTTAGCTCTAGTATTTTTACTTTTACAACACTCGAAATAATCATTAAAGTCTAGGCCATTCAATTCGAACACTGTTTTATAGACCATTGTACTCATCCTCCACTGAGGCATTAGCCGTTCTCAAGGTGTGTACACGTATACCAATGCATCAATGGCCTAATTAATTCCCGGCGTAGTCAATCGATAAAAATCGATATCGGAAAATCAATCGATAAATCGATAGCTATCGATAAATTGATGTTAAACGATATCGATTTTATCGATCAATCGATAAAATTCGATACTCACACGCCGACGAAGTGTTAATTTTATCGATTGTATCGATTGTATCGATTTTATCGGATTCATCGATCGCTATAGAATCGATAAAAAATTATCCTGTTTCCGTTGAGGGAGCGTTTGATTGTGACTCTTCAAATGAAGATTTTAAAGGCGGCAATGAAATTATTTGTTGACAAGCACTGTACAAGAGAACAAAGAGACTGCATCATGAATTCTTTCTGATTTTATTGTTCCATAACTAACGTAAATTATTTTTCCTTTTCCGCGGGCTTCTCGGCTTCTCGGCTGTCTAAATTTGCCCTTTTTCCTTTATTCCGGTGGTTTTGAAACCACGTTTTAACCTAAGAAACATAAAGAATACGAAGTGATCAATATAAGGAATGATTCGAAAGTATTTGCATAACTAGCCTCCTACGCAGACACCTCTTTGTGCTCGTTACGCAAACGTCCTTTGGACTCGTCACGCGTGACGAGCCGTAAGAACGTCTGCGTAGAAGGCTATCACGCGATCAGATCATACTGGCCTGCGTAGGAGGTTTAAGTAGTTATCGATAAAATTATCATCAATAATATTCGATGAAATAAAATAAATACACCTTTTTTAATGAAAGGATTATACAAAGAGTTGTAAACTCGTTAGTCTTACTTGTCTTGCTTCCAAGTCGAGCGTCTGGGCCAATTTCTCCGTTAGCTCTGGGCTTGCATGGCCATTAGTTGCTTCAAAGGCTTGCTTCAAACCAGACAACTGGTACTCTTTAAATAGCACTCTTTTTTTAGGGTTAGATGATGTCGAGCCTGGAGTTTCATTTGACTTTCGTTTTCCTGGCAACAAGATAAATCTTAGTTCAGTTTTGACGACCTGATCTTCACAAAGGCGTGGCCTTTATTATGTATCCTTCTTCCGGGCCATATTTTTGAATTACATAGAACTTAAAACCACGTACCTTTTTTAAAGGCGATCAGCTGCTCCTGGCTGCTCGTATCCTGTAAGAATTTATCCATTTTTTGCCATAAAAATGTTCCCTGGCCCTTTGGAAGCTCTGGTGGCGGCATTCTCAGCGCATCAGAGAGTGTAGATTGCTTCCGACCGAGTACTTCGGCGGCAAACAATGCCTGGCTCACGCCGTTCTTGTGAAGCCAAGCATTTATGTCATTGGCTATAGCATTTGGCGGTCTTGTCGTTGTGATGCTTTGGTTTTCTAGAAATTAATGGAAAGATTACGGAATAGTGATTCCCTTAGAGGGGCTATGTCAGTGTCAGTGTTTCTTTTAAAAGCCAAAATAGTTATTTATATCAGTAGAAACCCAAAAATAATGGTCCAGGTTTAATTAAAATTATTATTCTAGACAAAAGATATGTACAGCCTTGCCTTTATTTGCTGTTCCATGACCCAACGGAAAAACGCCGTGTTTTGTTTATTATCTTGATGTGTATCATATACTCGCTTATTCAGATGTTTTCTGAGTTTTCAAATCATCAGTTACTTTCAATAATTTATCAGTTTTTCTTGTCACTTTACTTTTTATTTTACTTTGTTGCTGAGTTCATCATTCACATTGTTTTACTGATTTATAAAGCAATTCTAAGTCTGTTAATTGATATGATTTTTGCAGCTGCAAGAGTTTCGCTTGTGGAAACTGTACGGAACATTGAAACTTAGTTGCTTCAAGTATTTGAAAGTCGGTGAAGCTAAATGTTACAGTTTTGTTAATGTTCAAGTTAATTTACATGTAAAAACACATGTATGGAATGTCAATAAATGTTGTTATCGTTGGTTTTTAGTGCCTATCACAAGCTATATTGCTTTTTATTTAACGTTAAGATCACGAGCCCGAGGGCGTGTAGATCATTTGTTCATATCTTTCAGCAAAAAATGGCTGGGTAAAAAAGGTCAAAAGAGCATGAGCGTGCGATTGTGTTACATCAGCAAATAAAAGAAAAACAGTGGAATAATCAACCAGGGATCTAAAGCGGATTTCATATACAATACACGCTTGGTATTACTAAAAAGTTTGTGGAAAAGATGCAACAATTTTTATCGATTACGAACAGGGAAGTTGTTATAAGTGTTTCAGCGAGCTCTTTAATATCTTTTGGTGTTTCCGCTTCGTAAAAGGGCACGTTAATTCAGTTTCGATAAAATTCGATATAATCGATAAAATCGATAGCCCTAATTGGAAAATCGATAATTATCGAATACTCACAACGAAATCCTTTATCGATTTTTATCGAATTTCGAAAAAATTAATCGATTTTTATCGATTGTTATCGAATGCTATCGATTATCGATATTATCGATTGACTACGCCGGGATTAATTGCGATATGGATTTGATTAGACAAGACGTACTTCATAGGCATAATACTCGTACATAAACAAGTAAAAATAAACGATAAAACTGAACAACGTTTCGGGGTCGTCATGACGCCATTATCAAGTTCGAAGTGATAAAAATTATTATAGAGTCAATGTCAGAAATAGTTCACCAAAGGAAATTAACATAATGTCTGAATATATAATGTCACGCAAATAGTTTTGCTTTAATTGAGTCCGATTGGACATTGAGAGGTGGTGTTAACTCTCTAATTAGCAACATTTCGTAAACTAAGCAATCGAACTTATTCGTGCACTTTTTTAGGACAGAAAAGTGTCTGTCAAGGTCTTTAGGGACATTACGGTGTTTGTTGAGAAGATGCTTGCCAATGGAAGTGCACGAATAAGTTCGATTGCTTAGTTTACGAAATGTTGCTAATTAGAGAGTTAACACCACCTCTCAATGTCCAATCGGACTCAATTAAAGCAAAACTATTTGCGTGACATTATATATTCAGACATTATGTTAATTTCCTTTGGTGAACTATTTCTGACATTGACTCTATAATAATTTTTATCACTTCGAACTTGATAATGGCGTCATGACGACCCCGAAACGTTGTTCAGTTTTATCGTTTATTTTTACTTGTTTATGTATAACCAAACCTCTACTCATAAGGATAATACTCGTAACAAAAGCAATTTTAGATTACCACGTGTCAAAAGAAATTGGGGGAAGCAAAGAACACAATATCATGCCGTTTCTGATTTTAACTCCCTCAGTCAGACGATCAAAGACTCAAGGAATGTAAATAGTTTTAAACGTAATGTTTTTAAGTTTTTAATATAGCTATTTACGATTAATTTTTATTTATACTTATTTTTAATTTTTCATGCATTTTTTGTATCTTTTTAATCCCTTTGCAATTTTATAGTTTTTGTTTTTACAATATATATATCTAGTTTTGAGGTCCTTTTTGAAAACCATATCTTTTATGAAAAAGTTTCCTCAATAAAGATGATTATTATTATTAACATTCTACTAGGGACAGATATTCTCTTCGATGTTCAAGTGTGTTCCAGTTTAGCAATTTGCATCGTTCTTCGTATGACATCTCACGGGGTTTTTGACCAAGAGCAGTTCTCGATGCTCTTCGTTGTACCTGTTCGATAGCTAATTTATCTTTAACTAGGTGCCGAGGTGACCATACTGGACATGCATATTCTAGGATCGGTCTCACCAATGACTTGTAAAGCATGGAGAAAATTTCTTTGTTCTTATTGCCAATTGTACGCTTTAGTAGGCCCAGCACTTTGTTTGCTTTATTTACTATTGCATCTACGTGATTCGACCAGGATAAATCTCTTGACATGTTAACGCCTAGGTCTTTATATGAGTTGACAGATTTTAATTCTGTATTTGATAGGTAATAAGTAGGATATTTACTTTTATCTTCCTTATGCTTTATTCTCATTACTTCGCATTTCTGAGGGTTGAATTTAACTTGCCAACTCCTCGTCCAGTTTTCTAGAGAATCTAGGTCTGACTGTAACGCTGACGTAGCATCAACATGATTACGTTCACGGTATATCTTGACCTATGAGATCACTAGTTGGATTAACCAGAACGATCCTCTTTCTTGCGCCAGTCGACGACAAAGGAGAAACAAACAACAGACGTCGAAACGCCGGTCTGGGGCTTCCTTCTCCAAAAAGAGGTGGAAAAGCTCGGGTCGACCCAAGAATATCAAAGAAAATTTGCCATGATATAGCTTCTTTAACCAAGCGCGTCAATGATTACGTGTTTTCGTATTTACGTATTTTAGAGACAGCCACCCGCAGATAACCGAAAATTTACATTTAATTAGGTATACACAGTTATTCCGTATTTTAACAAGCTTGGAGAAGGTCTATGGCGAATTTTACCTAGAAACAGGCGCAATGAACGATAGATGTTTAGAAAAACGGTTGGAATGACGTTGTATTGTTTGTCACATCATTTTAGTGCATTTAAAGGAAACTGTGTGAATGCTTATACAGTTTCAGCCTTTTGGTTCTTTTAGTTGAATATTTCAGCGACATAAAATTTTAAGGAAAGATATCTTATCCCTCGAATTTACCAGCTGCTAGCTTTCTCCTTTCCGAAAATCTAGCTGCCTTTATTTCGCACCCAAAATGACATTTTTTATCGCTCCAAAAATAAAAGGCGTTAAATTTTTCGATGTTACGAAAGTCTGAGGCGACATTTTACATAAAAAACTCAAGTTTTAATCTAATTTATTATGAATTTTTAACATGACTAAGGCCTTCGAAATCCGAGCAGAGTTCCACCGTAACGATTATTGGGTGCACCTGCAGAAATACCGTCAACATTTCGAAGTTTAAGCCCTGTGCTTCTATTCCTTCAAAGGGCATTTTTGGGTGCCTATTTTCACACCAGATGGGGGCTTATAAATACATTCTGGGCGTTTTAAAAGACATGGATTTGGAGTGTTGAAGTTTTGAACCAACTTGCACTTTTTTTGTGGGAGGGAGGCTTGCATTCAGAATTTAATGCTATGTGACTTAAAAGTCAGTGTTAGACGGGGTGCAAAAGATTCGTCCTAAAGCAGATGAAATCTGCAGTGTGACCATCTTTAATGAAAGCTATTGGGCATAATGCTGTTGTGCAAGGCTATGGCTGACACAAGATGGTTCTAAACTGTGAATCATTTTATTATGAAATCCTAAATGATATAATGCATTCCGATTAACAGCACTTTACTGCGGTCTGGACTTTAGTCGTTCTTATTTATATGAATTATAAACATTGAAGATAGGAAAAGCTAGCGAAAATGACTTTTCATTGAAATGACCCCAATTCTATCGAATCACCTCCAACCTTTTAAGTACTAAACAGCAAGCAAGCACTGAGAATTGCGGATACTCACCACAAATAAACCTTCTTTTCCCTCTTGGTTATGTCGCATAAACTTGTAATTCTTGGGTGCCTTCAAATGTGACTTTCTTTGTCCGCTTCAAGCGCAGGTGTTTTTTAAACACGCGGCTTATTTACTAAAGAGAATATTAATCGCTAGCTAAGTATCGAGGAATCTAATTGGCTCTTTCCCGTTGGTTAAACAGGGAGCATGAGACTGGGGTTCTTGTTAGTGAAAAGTCATCATCTCATCACATGGAACCCTCACATCTCTATGATCACATGGTTGAAAGTTGAAGACAGTATTCTTATCCAAGAAGACCAAAAGTGCTCCGGTCGAAATAGGGTTGAAGTAATACTTAAACTTCAAACTATGATAGGTATTCGTAAGTTACCTTTTTCTTCAGTGTTATTGCGATTAAGGTAAATATTTACAGGGTGCCCACATAATAAACTGTTTGACGATTGTATGATCTTGTGTTTGCGTTTTCAGATATATAGAGATATTTTGAAGAATATGTACAATAAACTACACATATTAAGTTCAACATCAACATAGTCGTACCAAATGTTTGTGTTTGTCGTTTTTAACTCGTGAATACGTGATTCGTATTGAACGAGGTATGGCAATGGGACCAAAAATCAGATTCGGCAGTGAACTTTTCCTGGTAACTCAACTGACCAGTGCATAAGGTTAAAACTACACCAAATATCGGTGGTGTACACTGCCGCATGACAATCCAGTTATATTGAACCACCCAGCTACCTACGAACCATCTCAAAACCGCATCGCGCATAAGCCATTCCCTTTCCTTCATCGGCACCTGAGTAGACTAGCATACCACCTCATTTTTCAACAAACTTGTACGGGTACAAGCAACTATCACGTCAAGCTAAAAATATCACGTAAAGCTAAATATAGACCACGTGCCGCAAACTGCCTACGGCATGACCCGATCTTACTACGAAGTATCGGAAACACACTTGGCATTACCGAGGTCGATTACGGAATCCCAAGAATTTGTCCAAAATCGTACCCCTCAATAATTTAGGGATATCAGGCTACATGTACCTGATAGCCCTCGATAAATACAAGAGTTATAGCTTGAATACTGAGTCAAATTAATTGCTCAACATGAAGAAAATCGAGAGACAATTTACCTTTTCCAACGATTTTGTTAATATACGAATTCGAGAGTGTAAATACCGTTACAAAGTTCCATTAAAGGGGTAACTTTTTCAATTGTTTGTTACATGGTGTTGCTAAGAAAAAGATCTGCAATAAAAAAAAAAAAAAAATCAAGAGAACATAGGCACGCATTGCGTGCATGAACTGTTTTGAATGATCACGTTATCCCTCGAACGATATGTGAAGTCGTGAAAGCAACAAAACAGCGGAAGTAAAGTCGCACGAAAACTCGCTTGCAGATGTTGTTTTTTCAAATCCTCCCCGCCCTACGCTGGGTGCCAGAGGTTTTATTTATTTTTTAGTGAAACACGACATACGAGCGGCGAATGCGGGTAATTTCACTCTTGATATTTAGAGAACGGACCTCTGCAGCCAGGGAGCCCCCTCCCCTACCCCTATTTCGGTGGAAAAATGCAAAGTTTGCTATTCGATTCTAGAATGAAGTTTTTTTATGCAGCCTAGAGGGTTAGGTATGAAAATAGGTGGGAGAAAGATCACAAATTTTCAGGGTCAGCTTATTCTTATAGGATTTCCAGAGTTAATGGCAAAGCTATATCCTAAGAGAAATAAACAAGTTTTTTGGGAGGTTAACATTTTGAACTAACTGTTTCTTTATTGTCAACTAGAAAAGTCATGCACAGAAATGTGATGCATCCAAAACGAAGGCTGATTTTTTTCCTGGGAATTTGCATCTAGTCTTATGAAACTTGTTTTATTCTTCAAAAAAGGAGCCTGGAGGAGTTGCCCTTGGAGTAGAAGACGCAAACTAATAAAATTAGATTGTATTCAACTGCTAGCCACAAGCTAATTGAATTAGTAAAACAAACATTCTTTAGGCTAGCATTTTGAACCACCTGTTTCAAAAATGATTATTGGTAGTTTCCTAGTGCATTACAACTGACATTAATTAGGCATGTTACTAAAACCGAGAATGAGGAACGGGGATCTGGGAACGAGCGGTCAGTATTCGCCATAACATTTCAAAATGGTGGACGCCACAAGAAAGTGAACCACGGAAAAAGCAAATTATACCTTAAATCTTAGGTAATAAGATTTAAAAGGAATCTGGTATCGTAACATTGTGTTTATTTGTGCTTTGTACCTTCTGGCAGAAGTAGTGTATTACCGTTTTTGCATCGATGAATTGAAACGAATTAAATCGATCAATCAATGTCAAAGCTGAGCAGTGACACCCAAAACTATGCTTTTATTCCTGCTCACATACAAGTATTGCTTTTACAAAGGATTAAAATGTAAAGAAAAAAAAACAAATAACAAGGCCTGATAATTATATAAATGAACAGTACATTTATTGAAGATGATACATTTGTGTTTCTGTACATATCAGGGTATAGATGTTGGATCACATTGATCAAGCTTTTAATTGAAAATAACTTACTAAAAAAAGAAAAACACTTATGTGTATTAAGGAGGCTCGAAATAGTCTTTATGGCGCGCGCAACCTTGGTTGGAATTTACCCGCGTGGCAATTGCCACGTATGCGTATTATCCGATCTTGTTATGCCAAAATGTAAAGAAATTTGAAACTTTCAACGTCCAAACTTCCGCTTCTGCTAGCAATATTTTCATTTTTTTCATGTTGACTTCGCTCTATCTAAAGTGCGTTTTACGCGATTTTGAAAAAATTCAGTCAATGCAAGGAAAAAATTACCAAATAATTCTAAAAAAGTGTTTTTCATTTAAAATCTCCGACAGATTTTTTTAAGTTGGCACTCAGGTAGAACACAGGGGTCAAAGGCCGTGTGAAAACTTTAAACAGAATTCACCGTGGAATTTTAAAGAAAATTGAAAATCTGTCTGTTTGAGGCCCTACTTAAAAGCCCAAGGTGTTACCATGGAAACGCCAACCTCGATATATAAAGTAGTGTTAAAATAGGAAGGGAAAAGGGGGTTATAACAAAAAACGTTACAGTTTCCACATCATACCTGCTTGTTTTATTGCACTGAGCGTGTACTTTTGTTTTGAAGCTGAGCCAAAGCAACAGCAGAGTTCAGCAACAAGTGTGAAGAATAAGATTCATATAATGTGTATGTTCTGATGCG
Organism: Cladopsammia gracilis; assembly: GCA_022457155.1. Lineage (NCBI taxonomy): Eukaryota > Metazoa > Cnidaria > Anthozoa > Scleractinia > Dendrophylliidae > Cladopsammia > Cladopsammia gracilis. Next base: position 25,145 of record JAJGOT010000422.1, read on the forward strand.
CAACCAGGCGCCTAACTCTGCAACCTCGTCCCTAGGGTCTTCTAGGTTTTCAATATGGCGGCTCTCACAGGCTCTATGAACCGCAAATATTGTAAAGCCAGAGTATAGCGGTTTTCGTTATACATTTTTCTAAAATACCCAAACATGACATTTGCCGCGCGTTTTATTGACAATCACATCTCGAATACTATGCTGCTATATGGCGAAATTTTGGTGCGAAAACAGATGAGGTCGTACGCGTTTTCCCACCTTTTTTCTGGTCGTAACGTTAACATTCATGTATTTTACGAAGTTTGCATGTGTGAAATTTTCTTGACCCTTATGTTACGGTTTTTATAGAATTTAGTTAAAGCATATATAAAAGTTATTATCACATAACCCGATCCTGAAATGGTTTGTCCAGTGAAGTATAGAGGAACAAAAAACATGTTACTATGATCACAATTAACATTCATCACTGCCTTACACAAGTTACGTTTTATCATATCATAACGACCCAAAAGTTGCGCCTCCTTAGGGCCGCAAATTCCGAAAGAAAATGGGGCTAATACTTTCGGAATTTCAGTACGTGCACCGATAAGGGACAGTTAACAAAACTGGATCACTGTAAGTCATTCCATGGCTTTTGAACCTGTTTTATTGATGGGACTTCGTTCAGTACTTGTTTTAAATTGTATAATGGCAAAAAAATTTTTCTTATTGGAAGGATTTTAATGGTGAACTGTGCGCGTTTGAAAATGCGAGTTTGAAAAAAGAATATTCTTCTGACATGCAATGCGCGAGACCGTAAAGGTCAACAGGAAATTTCGCGCATTAGGTCATTACGTGACTTGAGTCGCACGTAGGTTTGATTTATACCCGGCGGTACCAATCAATGAAAATCAATCATTGATTGTCAATCAATACAATCAATAATAATCAATAATATTCCATTGATTGATATTGATTGGTTCAACCAATCAATAAAAATCGATACTCACTCACCCAGACTCCTTAATTGCTATTGATTATTATTGATTTTTATAGATAATCAATAACTGATCGTGCAATGTAAAAACCCGCGTTTCAAGGCATTTGAGATCAATGTGGCGACTGCTACCTTGATTCCCGGTGGCCTCAACGGAAGATGTCAAAGCAATTAGAGGTCGCAATAGCCATATGCGATTCTGTGTCGTAAAAGGATACCACCAGCGTCTGATGGCTGATGCTTCCCGTTTGCCGTATGCCGGAAACGCGATGCTTAATCTCTCTATTAAGCTTCGCGGATAACGTAAACAGGAAATGTAAGCTTGTCGTCTGCCGTTTGCCGCCCTATAAAAGCAGGTCTCGTCGCGTACAAATACGGCGGCTGCCGTGACTATCCCTGCCGTTCGTGGGTAAAAATTACGCAATGCTTAATCTCTCTAATGAGGTAGTTATAAACCCATTAAAAACCATCGCGTGTACCGCAAACGGGAAATGTAAACTTGCCGACTCTGCCACTTTCCGTTACAAAATATGTGAAAGCAGGTCTTCTCGCGTTGAAAACGGCAGCTACCTTGACCATCTCTGCCGTTCTCGTTCTCGTTCCGTTCTTTCTCTGTCCGCCTTGTGGACACTTCGCTATGACAGACATCCTGTTATCCCGGCAAATATAACTTCACGGTACTAAAAATGTAACTCCCTCTATAATACGAAATACTAAATTCTGTCTGCGTGCCGGATCGATATACAATTAAATAGGTAATAAAATGTTGTTGTTCAGTTAATTTTGTTGTTGTAATTCTTTTTACAAAAACGAACTTTTGTCACAAATCAGAACAATTACGCTTTATTAGGGCGTTTATTGGGGAATCGAAAACGGAGATTTTAGTTTTCAATAAAAATCAATATTAATCAATAGAAATCAATGATAATCAATGAAAATCGATACTCACTCAACTCCAAGGCATTGATTTCTATTGATTTCCAATACCAATCAATTAATTGGTATTGATTATTATTGATTGTTATTGATTATATTGATTATTGCTTTTCATTGATTGGTACCGCCGGGATTTATACGATTTGTGTTTTATATAATTTTGCATTTCAGTTAGCGATCGTGTCGGCTACTAAATGTAGTGTTACTTTTCAGACATAATTTTATGTTTCTCCGTAAAAGCACTCAAAACACTTGGGAATCAATACTGCAATGGGTTAAAGCCATGTACGATTGTGCACTGTGTACAGCTTCTTGTTTAATAAAAAGCAAGCCAAGAACCCTTAATCAATTCAAAAATCAAATCACTCTTCACTCTTCAAAATACCGCTCAAGCAGGATTCCTACGTTTTGTTTCTTCGCTGGCTGTCATGCTTTCTTACAGCTCGATGTGTACAGTCTCCGCAGTGACATTAGCATGACGAGAATAAACAACTCAAAACCCTGCCGCGTCGTCTTTATTGTTTTCCGGCGCGTGCCCCGACTGCATGTGATCAACTTCTGAGCAATTTTAGAATACTGCGTCGGTTTTGACTAGCCTGACTTTCTGCGCCATCTTCTCCCGAGAGTAAATTGCTTTTTTCTATATACAGGAGTACCAAACTAATTGCTTTCAATTGCCAAATAGCTGTTTGGGTTGCTCATACCTCCCTCAGATTTTCTGAATACAATTCAGATGAAATTAAAATAAGGTTCTCAAACCGGAAATATAAACTGATGTTTTCGGACCCAATAAAAACTTCACCTATTTTTCAGGAAGTCCAGCTAAAACATTCGGGAGGCAAATAGCTCCCTTAAACAATTCTTGGAAATAATACTTGAGCTAACGTTTTCGGAAAAAAAGGCTTTTGTTTTTTTATACTTTCCGCCTGTTAAATTTCAGCTAAAGCATCCGAACAGATCGAAAATTAGTAGTTGATACAAATAACCCTTTTACACGGCACCAAATCATCAAAAGAAACATAAAGATGCTTTCTCTCATTAACAAAAAAGGAAAGCCGTTGATTAAGCCCGGCGCTTTGTCGCCACCACCTCCAACTTCAACAATAATTGACTGCACCTTAGATAATTGAACCAGCGGCTTTTAAACTTTCAACTAGTTTTTGCATAAACTATATTTTAAATTGTTTCTTTTGCGACTAAATGCGGTGTGGTGAAATTATCTGCCAAAGTTAGCCTCCCTTTTAAGACAAAATTTTATTATAAATAATATGTCCCTTATTCAACAAGCGTCTTACAACTAGTCATTTGATCTATGGCGTCATTGGTCTGTCAATTGATGCATCTACTCGCCCGTGATGTGCGAGCCGTTTCTTTCAGGCTACTGCGCGATAGCACTTCTATTCTGATTCTGATCTGTGTAGTCAGTCGTGTTTCCTGAGCGATTAACTTTAACTTTCTGGTGTTGTGACGATAAAAAACTCTTCTTTTGAAACAATTAAGTTTTGTTTTTACAAGTACATAATTAGGATCAACAATTTGCAACCCCGTGTGCCCATGCGAACCTCACTATAATATTTGATTGTTAATACCCCGCACAAATTAACTGAAACAGAAATTAAACTCCAATTACGTTGGTGTTTTAGCAGCATCGTTCTGTTTCATAACTTGGTGAGCTTTAATGTTACATTATTGGATCCTGACATATCTCTTTTACCGAAAGTTAAAATGTATATTTCAATCAGTCATTTTTTATATGATGGACGAGATGTAAAACACCTGTTATAACCACATAAAAACAAGGAAAATAGGATGAAAGATTGGTTTTTAACCATTTGGTGATAAAGTTGCGCTTACGTTGAGTTCAAACAAATACTTTATTGTGCAGCAATAGCCTTATAAATTCAACCAAAGCCGGAAAAATGGAAGAAAATAAAGAATAGTCTACAATTTCAATAACTTCACGAACTTGGAACTAAAAGACATATATTGTCTACCTGCACCTTTTTACAAATCAAACTTTCTCGTGTGCTTGCCGGCAGAGCCTGGAAGGTACCTATAAAAGCTTGATCTTCGGAAAAGAAAACGTCAGTACGTTAGAAACTTCAACCGGCAGAGCTCTTTTACAAAGGTAAGTTCTGCACAATGGTACAACCTGAATACTTCAATTCGTCACTCATCGCTAACTGTGTCTTCAACGTCTTCTTATCTTATACCGCCATCATGTTGAACATTATAACAATGCTCGCGCTGAGAAAAACCTCCTCTTTGCCAAAGCCTCTAAAAACATTGCTCTTCAGTCTGGCTGTTTCTGATATTGGTGTTGGTTTACTGGTCCAACCTTTGTACGTTACAAAGCTTGTCATGGTGATTGAACAAAACACTGAAACGCAAACTTTTAAGATCACGCGGGACGCTTATGAGATCACGGTGTATATTTTTTCTAATGCCTCGTTCTTTGGTGTTGTGGCTTTAAGTGCAGACAGATTCTTGGCTATTCATCTCCATCTCAGATACCAGGAGCTTGTGACTCAGAAGCGTGTTGTTGCTGTAGTGATGGCAGTTTGGGTGTTGAGTGCAATGCTTACGTTGATTATGTTCAGGTGGATCCCAGAACATATCGGTGCCATCACTGCAGGAACTATTGAGGGTATTTGCTACCTAACTACAGCCTTGTTTTATTTCAAGATTTATTTAGCCGTACGACACCATAGCAGTCAAATGCAAGCACTGCAAGTACAACCAAAATCACAGAATTCAGACGCCGGCGCATCCAATTTCACGAGGCTGATAAAATCTGCAGTTGGTACATTTTACGTATATCTCGTGTTTTTGGCCTGTTACTTACCAAACCTTTGTATATGGGTTCTCATTCGCACCACCGGACCAAGCACCGTGACATGGAATTTGGTTCTTTATACTAACACGCTGCTGTACCTGAATTCATCTCTCAATCCTCTGATCTACTGCTGGAAATTGAGACACATTCGACACACTATCATGGGCATACTGCGAAATATATTTCCAAGTCACAACTGAGAAAAAAAAGGCTGCTGTTCAAGTGAAAGCACAATAGCGAAGTACAACGGCTTCGATTAACTGTTTTCTATATTTAGAACTTCGATAGAACATTTTATTCCGAACAGTTGTTAAGCTGCTTTTTGTACATGCCGTGTGTGAACACCCTTTTCACGGACATTTACTATACTGAACAGTTTCCATCGTATTTGAAACGCGGATTATTTAAACGCACCCAACTTTTTCGAAAGTTATTCATGTGGCAGCCTGGGAATATCTAAAATGTTTGTTTATAAGTCCAGCTTGTAAAACTAAGGGGATTAGACCTTGTACTATATGGTTCAGTTATAAGTAAAACTTTGCGAAGTCCGCCAATATATAACAGAAAAACAAATACGAGAATTAATGTCAAGAAAACCAAGACGCACGAATCAGGAAAAAATAGAACCGAACGCCTACATCATCAGGGTTCGGTTTATAAAACCGTAAACGTCGAATCCACATTTGTCAGATTCGCGCGAAGAATAAACTATACAAATATAATCCGTGATCATGACTGCTGACAAAACGCGAAAGTGCGAGGTAGCGCGATAGTACCGGTATACATTAAACATTAAACATTTAATTATTTAACTTTACCTTCACCTACACATCATTGCTTCAGATAAATATTGGTTCTTTGAAAGAGGTGCAGCCATCATTATCAAAACGTTTTGCGGAATAATTTATTTGATTGCTTTTTTGAATAAATACTGAAAAATATAAAGCTAAACGGTGGAATAACATCAAACAAGCGCTTTTTTTATTTATATTAAATTTTGAAACATTTGTAAATTTCTGAAAAGCACAGAGTGCGATCGCATATAGTCTAAGCTCTCTATATGACTACTTCACTCTTTAAAATACTCAAGCACTCCAAGGATTCCTACGTTTTGTTTCTTCGCTAGCTGTTACGCGTTCTTGCTGCTCGATGTCCACAGTTTCAGCAGTGAGCAGAACACGAATAACTAACGCGAAACCCTGCCGCCTTTTTTCTTTTCACGAGCGCAGACATGATGTATGCATGTCAACTTCTGAGTAATTTTATGAAACGTCGGTTTCGATCATTTTGACTTTCTGCGCCATCTTGTCAGTTCCTGACAGTAAATGGCGGTTTACTATACACTGGGGCGCCCAACGAATTGTTTCGCAAAATAAACTGTTCGATTTGCTCATACTTCTTCAGACATTCGGATTAGATATGATTATATGAAAAGTTAAGGTTCTCTAACCGGAAATGTAAACTTATATTTTCGAACCCAGTAAAAACACCTCACGCTGTAAAAATGCTATTTTTCTGAAAGTCCAGTGGAAATCGTACTTCAGCTAACTTTTTCGGGAAAAAGGCTTTTGTTCTCAATACTGTCCGGGCCTGTTTAATTTTCAGCTAAGGCAGCCGATCAGACTAGCAGCTGTACAAATAAACATAAACGTCTAAATTAAGGGAAAGCCTTACTATACGCCCGACGCTTTGTCGCCACCACCTTCAACTTCAACAATAATTGATTACAATTTAGACAATGAACCAGCAGCTTTTAAACTTTCAATTAGTCTTTGAATGAACTGTTATTTTAAAAGGGAAATTTGCGACTCCCATTATTTTTCGCGACTAAATGCGGTATCGTGAAAATATTTGCCAAACTCCTCCCCTTAAAGACAATATTGTACGTCCCTTATTCAACAAATAAGCGTGTTTGCAACTAGTCAATTAAAACTATGGCGTCATTGGGCTATACTCGCCCGTAGTGTGCGAGCCGTTTTCTTTTAGGCTACTGCGCTATAGCGGCTTCTATTCTGATTCTGATCTGTGCAGTCAGTCGTGTTTCTTGACAATTAACTTTACCTTTCTGGTGTCCTGATGATGAAAAAGCTCTTTCGAAGAAGATTAACTTTCGTTTTTACAAGTAATAGCAAAGCGCACAGATGACGTCGGTACTCATGTTTATCTGAGTTTATAATTTATTCTTGTTTATTCTTGCATTTCTGACAATAGAAATTCGTTATTAGGAATCCCCTGAGAATCACTTTTGGTTTGTTTGTCCGAGTTTTAGTTCTATAAATAGTAATTGTGCGCTTCGCTATTAAGATCAAGAATTTGCAACCCCGTGTTTCTAAAAAAAAAACAACCGGCTTTTTCGCAATGTTGGTCTTTGATCCTTGTTTGAGTTAAAAAACAAAAACTTTCATCTACTCGCCCGTAGTGTGCGAGCCGGTGGTTTTTTTGCTACTGTTCGATAGCACTTCCATTCTGATACTGATTTGTGTAGTCAGTCGTGTTTCCTGAGTCATTAACTTTAACTTTCTGGTGTTCTAATGTTAAAAAACTCTTTTGAAAAAACAAAACTTAAAAGTTTTGTTTTTGCAACCCCGTGTTTTTCAAAAACAACCATCTTTTTCGTAATGTTGGTCTTTGATCCTCGTTTGAGTTCAAAAACAAAAACTTTCAATGCAAATAATTTTTCTAAAACTCTGCTCATTCACGTCGGGTAAATTTTTTCATAGGCACTGTGCAGCTGGGAATCACGTGACCATGTCCGTCGCGTATAATGATGTACAGAAAATTAAAAATGGCCGCTTCTACCATACTTGTCCGTTTCCAGTCTATCGCTTAATAAAATGTTCACAGTTTTAGAAGTAATTTTCACGTGCACTTTGCATTTTCCCCCTAATATTCTTTATATTTATGACTGACAACGCGCAATGCCGATGCGAAGCTCACTATAATATTTGATTGTTAATACCCCGCAAAAATTAACTGAAATCGAAATTAAGGTGTTTCGATACAGTTTTCTGGAGACCATACCAACATTTTTCAATCGGCTTTCAAGCGGTCTTCTCCAAGTCAGATCAACGTGAAATTTTCACCAATAACTGGTTTTGAATTGACGTTTGGCAAGATATATTTTATGGTAAAATCGATATTACCATGACGGCGATAAACAAGAAACTTAGAAATCAGTAAAAGTGAAATTTAGCGCGTTTAAGATTTCGCATTGAAAATCCCACATAGGCATCTTAAAATATGGTATATGGCACATAAAAGAATTCTGTATGTTTGGATTAAAATAAATCGCAATAACATTTCAAACCTTACTATTTGTGTACTGGTATTAAATTGATCGAGAGATTAACACTGGTTTTGTGAAATTACTTAATGATAATGTCAAAAAGTAGCTTGATGTTATGTTTGTGAACTTTGAAAGTTTTATTTACTTTCTCTTTTGCGATCTTGAGAACTACCTTTTTTCCTAACATCGCATCATGTGCAATTTTTGGGTAATTTTCGATTTTAATGGCTTTTGCAAAAATCTGAGAAACGGCTCGATGGATTTTTTTAAAACATTCATTGTGCATGCTTACTGATGTGCAAAATATTATCTGAAAGTTTCATTGGCATTGATTCACTGGAACGCCTTTAAATTTAAGGATGAAGACGACATACGAACCGGCCGAAAAAATGGCGTTACAAATTTACTTAGCTTAGCTTGTTTACTGGGCAACAATATGTTATTTTACTCACACACCATGATTTGGCGTAAAAAGGCTGAGGGAAATTCCAATGCAAAGCCGCTTTTATTAAAATAACCACTTTGTAATCATATGAAATATCTTAAAATCTGTTAGAAATATTTTGGCCCAGTAATGGTGTGGGCCACAAAAACGCCAAAAGCATTATAATGAACATTATAATGAACTAAATTATGATACTGCCCCACCCCAGGAAAAAAAGCACTTGCAAATCTGAAAAACCATATCCAAACCAATCAAAGATATAAAATAAAATACGTAACGTTCCGGGTTCTTGTTAGTGAAAATTCACCATCCCATCACAGGGAACCCTCGCATCTCTATGAACAAAACATGACAAAAATTTGAAGACAGTCAAAAATAGGTCCGGTCGAAATAGGGTTAGAGTAATATTAAAACTTCAGACAATGATAGCCATTCGTAAGTTACATTTTTAATTCTTCAGTGTTATTGCGATTAAGGTAAATATTTACATACAGGCCGCCCACAAAAACGGTGTGACGGTTGTATGATTTTGTATTTGCGTTTTCAGAGATATAGAGATATTTTGAAGAATATGTACAATAAACCACACATTAAGTTTAACATAAATATAGTCGTACCTAAATATTTGTGTTTGTCGTTTTTAACTCGTGAATAAGTGAATCGTATTGAACGAGGTATGGCAATAGCACCAAAAGTCAGCTCGATCACTCGGCTGTAAACTTTTCTTGGTAATTCAACTGACCAGTGTATAAGGTTAAAACTGCACCAAATATCGGTGGCGTGCACTGCCGCATGACAATCCAGTTATATTGAAACATATAATAAACATAATAAACACAATATTATCGCATGAAACAAAAACCGCATCGCGCAAAAGCCATTCCCTTTCCTTCATCGGCAAGTAAGTAGACTACCAAACCACCACATTTTTCAACACATTTGTACAGGTACAAGCAACTATTACGTCAAGCAAAAAATATCACGTAAAGCTAAATATAGACCACGTGCCGCAAACTGCCTACGGCATGACCCGATCTTACTATGAAGTATCGGAAACACACTTGGCATTACCGAGGTCGATTACGGAATCCCAAGAATTTGTCCAAAATCTTGCACCTCAAAAAACTTAGGGATATCAGGTTACCTGATACCCCTCGATAAATACAAGAATTATAGAAGACGAAGACGCAAACTAATTAAATTAGACTGCTTTCAATTCCCAACTAAGATTAACTAGACAGTATTGGACTGCTTTTCGTTACAAATTTAACATAATGGTACGTGCTCTTCCTGAATCCGTACTATGAGCCCACCTGCTTATCTCAAGAGACTGTAACCGCTGATCGTGTAGTATTTAATTTCACCTGCACTATTTATCCAGCACCTAATTTAAAATCACATACACCCTCCCAGTATTAGTTCTCACTAGTTGGGAGTACACATTTTAAGTTCTAAGTTCTAAAAGTTGACACTCCTTGAGGCCGCAAATTCCGAAAGTAATGGGGGCTGCTACTGTTTGGAATTATACAGTAGTTTCAGTGCGTGTGCTAATTACAGTAGGGACAGTTAAAAAAACTGGATCACTAAATCACTATTTTTATACTAAAGCAGATGTGACTTCCAGTTCTCTTTACGGATAAAAGTTCTTGCCACAAACGTAGCTTAAATTGTGGTTGGCGCAGTTTAAGTCGTTCCATGCTCCAAGGTCAATACGGAACTGAGTGCAGTTTTCGTTTAGGCCCTGGAAGTTATTTGGTTCACCATCCTGCCAATTTGTGAATGACAATTCAGACCCATCAACCCATTCATAGCTGTAATCGGTACTGTTTAAGTTGAAGAGTCCAATCCAGATTTGAGACGAACCAGGCGCCACAACCTCACCCACAAACTTGTTCTCCTCTGCACTGTGAATCGATGTCAAGTTGCTGTTGATGCTGGCGCATGACTGTTGTGCGTCAAACCAATTCACCTGTTCTGTAAACAGTTTGAAGCAAGAGTTTTGGTAGCGAAGCCAGTCAGGAGTGGAACATATTGCTGTGGAAAAATATATTTTTTTCTAAACTTTTTTGTTTTTCAAATTAAGGAAGACGAATATTCCATAAAGCTCTTACGAATTTTTAACGATCTATGCTGTTGCCAAGGTAACCTGTGATGTCCAAATATTAATCAAATCGAACATTCCTTCAACGTCTGCTTTTCTGTTCTGTACATAGCATTTTTCTAAAAAAAAAATATTTTTCTGTTCTCTATTTTCCAATCCCCGTCCTCAAGGGGTCACCACCTTATCGTGGTGGAGTGATTTGTGTGTCTCGATGACCCCTAGAGCTATGTCGGCTGGAGTCTTGTACAGGATTACCCATGCCGAACAGGTCGAAGGGTAGAGACCACACGAAGTGTGATCCCCTGATTCTTCAAGTTGGAAGTTAGACTGGGGGCTAATAACCCACTCCCTTAAAAGTAAAATTATTACAGAAAAGGAGGACGTTCATGAAGACGGCCAAAACAGCATGATGACGCATTTGGGTCAAAGCTGAAAGGAAACCCAAACGCCGACAGTATCGATCGTGAATCGGAAGCTCACAACCAGGAACTTTGGGAAGTTGGAACGTTAGAACTAGACCTCTAGCTGCAAATCGAAGTGGATGGAAGAAGAACGTTTAAGCCTAGCCTGCGGGGAGAAGGGAACAGGGGAGAGAGGGAAAGGACGCCTGCAATAAAGACCCCCATTTGTTCATTTCTGCAGACGCTGGCGGCCGCAAAATTCCGGGATTTGCTAATTCGCGCTGGAAGTAAATTAAAGTAAATTAAACATAGTAAATTCTCGCGTGAAGTCATCCATGCGTAAATGCGCGTGCCAGTTTCTGATTGGTGAACGTGTTGACAGTTGACGTAATTCGATTACAAGGAAATCGGTGTGCCAATGCAAATAGTCCGGTTCTTATAGCAGGCGTTCCTTCCCTTCTCCCCTCTCCTTTATCGCGTCCCCTCTCCCCTTTCCGTTTACGCCTGCCACGCACGCTAGTTAAAGCGTTATGTGTCTTTTGGCACGGAGAAATGTAAGTATAAATAAGTATTTTCAAATCCCCCATAGTACACTTTGTTTGCCTCCCAAATTCTGCATAAACTATTATTTTGAAATGCTCTCCAGAATATGCAGTCCTCTCAAGAGCACGAATTTGAAAAAAATTAGTTTGTGCAAAATGTGGGGGCAAACTAAGCGTATTACGGAGGATTGCAAATAGAGAATTTATACCAAGTGGAAATTGAATAATATTTGCTAAATGAACTTGGCAGTGTCAATGACTTGTCCAAAATTAGCTTGGAGTTAAACACCCTGACAGAAAGTAAAAGATTATAATGTAAGGAGAAATGTCAGTTTGATCTAGTGCTTCTCACCATTTTCACATAACCTCCCTGTAGTGTGTGGACCGCATTCGCAGGTGAAACGTTTCCCGAGGACGTCACAGGTCTCGTGACATGTTCCGCCGTTTAAGCAAGGATGGTTTCCACAGCAGCCGTTCTGACAATCCACCAAAGGAACATTGGCCTGAAAAATCACCAAGAGAAAAACTTAGATCAACAAAAGAGCAGGAATTCGTGTCGAAACGCGATGTTCAAGTGTAATGTAGAAGTACGTCAGAGGTGTATACCAACCTAGTCTCCAGCTCCTTCTCCGCTTCCGAAATGGCGAGCCGAGCTTCGAAACCAAAGTGCTACAAGAATCGTGGAGTATTTGTTGAACTTTTCTATTTCAGGATTTTTTTGGGTATAAGAACATTTTAGCAAATGTCTTTTTGGGTGGCTGGCGTAGTGCCCGCGTAGTGCCCGCGTAGTGCCCGCGTAGTGCCCGCGTAGTGCCCGCGTAGTGCCCGCGTAGTGCCCGCGTAGTGACAGTACAACCAAACTTGTTATATCATTTAATCCCTTCAGGGTATTTTTAAGGTTTGAAAATTCATCATGGAATGTTTTGGGTTTACATTTTGGTCCGTGGGATTTGTTGGGTTTTGCCGGAAGCCCTAGGGATTGTTGTTTGGATTTTTGCCCCCATTCGCACATGCCGTCACTTTCAATCCGGAACAACTCCCCTGGGCACATGACACACGATGAAATAGCGTTTTCGTTTTCCAGTGATATGCAGTCGTGTTTGTTTTCTAGTAATCTGAATAATAATGTTGTTCAAACGCAAGGAAGACATTTCATCTTGTTATATAGCTGAAGTTTTTCTCAATGCAACGCGAGCGTTCATTGGTTGATTCATGGTCACATGACATCTAACAAACAAACTGTTTCCCGCCAAAAGTAGATGAGCGGTCAACATTTGCGAAAGCGGGCAACATTTTCACTGTTGCCCGCTAGCGCACGTGATCAGACCGTGATAAAAGGTGATGTGATGTGATGTGACGTGATAAAAGGTGATGTGATGTGATGCGATTGATGTTTACCTCGAGTGCTCGGCGCGTTTTTAAAACTGTGTTGTGTTGTGTTGTTTTGTGTTGCTATATAACAAATCACTTAATGACTGGTCCCGAGGGAAACAGTGAATTTTGTTTCCCGAGAATCTCGATTTTTCCCGAGACGAAGTCGAGCGAAACATCGAGACAAAATATACCAGGATGTTTGAAGTATTTTGGCAGCCTTGCAGCCACTCCCTTCCGTTGTATCACGGTCTACGGTGGGGGTAAAAAGGTGACCGTGCGATTTTAAAACTAAAGTTGCATGGTCAATATTAAGACTCCTGTAGTAAATTATCCTTACCCTTATGTTGTAGTCAATAACCAGATCGTAGTATTGCCATTCGTTAGCAAATTCTAAAGCACTGAAGTTCGTATATCTGTTTTCTTCGTTCAGTTGGCAGTTGTCTTTGCTCGAACTCTCTTGATAATTGAACGAGATACACCGACAATCCAACTGGCATGCTCTAAAGCAGCGGACTGGCTCTGTAGCTGTGACGTTAGCAATCACGTGACCGCGAAGGGCGTGGTTTTCGACCATATCTTTTCCTTGGGTAAAGAAAAATCCCCCGGTCAAACAGTTGCTCTTGGCGATTGCCGGACACCTGGCCTGTAGCATGTAGATAATTACTTGAACCGATAGCGAGAAGATATATTCCTTCGGAGAATCAATGCGGAACATGGCTCTTACGCGATAGCCCGTCTAGAAAGATCAGAAACAAATAAAAGTTAAGCTTGTTTGATTTCTGCAAAATCTCAGTTTTTAAGCAGCAAAAGTTCACTAATTATGATAAACGCTTTCTATTTAAATTGAATCCTCAAATCAATATTACCGTCTTTAATATTTATTTAGAGAATCTAAATTTCAAATAAATTATTTGACACTGGATTTCCATACAAACACTGTATTTGGGGGCAGGTTTGCCCTGATTACCCATGATCCCCATTGAGCGCAAAGTTCTCTATGTGCTTCATATAGAGGCTAAACCACAGTCAAAACAAAAAAAGTGTTATCTTCGCGTGTATTGACATATATTTTGCGATTTAAACCTGGCAATATTCAAGTATTCGAAATAAAAGAGTTCTCTATTTTTTGCTTCAAAATTATTTTACCGGTAACCTTTCTTTCTTGTAATTCAGTGAAGTTTAGATGATTAATTAATCAATCCTGCTTTGTTTTTATCACGATTTGAAAAAGGCCAAATTTAGGGACCCGAAAAAGAGTGCCCCATTTCTTGCGGCAGGTGCGATATTTTAAACTTTGAAAAGCGGTTGCTTTTCTGTAAGGCAAACTCGAGTGCATACGTATTGATTCGCACAGTGCTTGCAAAGCCTACAGCTGAGACGTGATTAGAATAATATAATATAAACAAAATGCAATTAATCAATAAAACGTGTACCGTCGTGGGACTGCTGTTGACACAAGCGTTCAGGTTTTAGTGTTTACACTCATATGATTAAATTCAGTAACATGCAGAATAAACATGTAGTCAACGTATTTCTTTTCACATCCCAGCATCTTCGCTGATGGACAATTTTGTTAGCAAGTGTCGTACGTAAGAAAAACATATTTATATTAATGGGAACCGAAATCTAATATCCATCCATCTTTGTTTAGAATTGACTTCATATCTGTTTCTCTGTAACTATGCAAGTAAATGTCTTTAGCTACGAACACCTAGGATGGAAATGGTTACAACCTGAGAAAATATATTAAAACACTTTTTTAAAAGTTCCATTCTTATGACTTCAAAAATGATAGATTTGATCATTTTCTGCATTCAAGAATTCATTGCATATCTTTCTCTAAATGTTCTTAGAGCATTTCGTGTATGGTAAGTAGTAGTTTTGACACAAGAATAACAAAGAAAATTTGCCATGATATCATGAGCTTCTTTAACCACAAGTGCGTCAATGATTACGTGTTTTCGCATTTTCGTACTTAGAAACAGCCACCCGCAGATAACCGAAAATTTACATTTAATATTTAATTAAGCATACACTGCTATTCTGTAGGTTAACAAGCTTGGAGAAGGTCTATGAAACAAGAACAATTATCGAGCAATGTTTAGAAAAACGGTTGACGGAAATGGCGTGATACTGTTTTTCGACATCATTTTAGTGTATTTAAAGAAAACTGTGTGAAAGCTAATTAATACGTTTGAGCTTCTTGGGTTTTATAGCTGAATATTTCAGCGACAGAAACTTTTAGGAAAAGAAATATTACCCCCGAATGTAATAGCTGCTTTCAATTTTCCGAAAATTCTAGGTGAACATATTTCGCACCCAAAATGACATTTTTTTATCGCTCCAAAAACAAAAGGCATTAATGTTATGAAAGTCTAAGGCGACATTTTACATAAAAAAACTAGTTTTTACCTAATTTATTTCGAATTTTGAAGATGACTAAAGCAGTTTCCGAACAGCGTTCCACCAATACGATATCGATTCGAAGGGTGTACGACCTGTAGAAACACTGTTAAGCTCTGCTGGGCTTCTATTCGTTCGAAGGGCATTTTTTGGCGTGATGTCTATTTTCCAACCAGGCGGGGCTTATAATTATATTTTGGGCGTTATAAAAGACAGGATTTTGGAGTGTTGGAGTTTTTAACGAACTTTCTTTGTTTTGTTAGGGGTGGCTTGTATTCAGAATATCATGATATGCGACTTAAAGTTTGTAAACTGTAAACTGTAAACTGTAAATCTTTATTTAAACACGGTAAAATCATCAGGAACCTAACCTAGCTAACCTAACTAGCCTAAACAAATTACAAAGCTAACTACAATTAATCTAATAACCTGTTTTTCATGAATGCCGTGTGTAGCTTAAATTAAAAATTCAGATAAGCTGAACGTTTAAATTGACTTAGAGATTTCATTTCTCTCATATCACAGGGTAGGCTGTTCCAGAGAACTGCTCCGCTATAACTAAAGCTATTTTTCATGTAATTAGTTCGTGGGAACGGGACGACTAGTTTATTATCAGAGTCCCTCAGGGAATAGCGCATTCCATTTCGTATAACAAATTTAGAAGACAGGTATTCAGGAACAAGACCATTTAAACACTTGTAAACCATTATGATTTTCTGTATTTGAAACTGTGTGCTCAAATCTTTCCAATCGAGTTGTCTAATTAGGCAGTTGGCGTCCGCGTCATAGCTAGAACAAGTTAAAACACGAGCGGCACGGTTCTGAAGCTTCTGTAGCCTTTCAAATAAAGTTTTACCACAATTACCCCAAACAAGATTGCAGTAATTGAAGACGGGATGTAAAAAGACGGGATGTAAAAAACTCGTCCTAAAGCAGATGAAATCTACAGTGTAACCATCTTAAATGAAACCTATTGGGCATGATGCTATTGTGAAAGGCTATAGCTGACTATAATATCACACAAGATGGTTCTAAAATTTGAATCATTTTATCATGAAATCCTAAATGATATAATGCGTTCCGATATATTAGCAGCACTTTACTGCGTTGTGAACTTTAGTCGTTTTATTTACATGAATTATAAACATTGATGGTAGGAAAAGCTAGCGAAAATGACTTTTCATTGAAATGACCCCAATTCTATCGAGTCATCTCTAACCTTTTAAGTACTAAACAGCAAGCAAGCACTGAGAATTGCGGATACTCACCAGGAATGAACCTTCTTTTCCCTCTTGTGTCGCATAAACATGTAATTCTTGGGTGCCTTCAAACGTGACTATCTTTGTCCGCTTCAAGCGCAGGTGTTTTTTTAACACGCGGCTTATTTACTGAAGAGTATATTGATCGCTAGCTACATATCAACATATCATATTGGCTCTTTCCCGTTGGCTAAGTAGTGGGGGAGCGTGAGAACTAGCATGAAGTTGGTGTGGCGCTGTTAT
This sequence comes from Cladopsammia gracilis, assembly GCA_022457155.1. Classification (NCBI taxonomy): domain Eukaryota; kingdom Metazoa; phylum Cnidaria; class Anthozoa; order Scleractinia; family Dendrophylliidae; genus Cladopsammia; species Cladopsammia gracilis. The sequence continues at coordinate 41,938 of JAJGOT010000422.1, forward strand.
GGTAACATACAGAAAACAGGAAAAATATTAAAACTGAGAGTAGACACCGAAATTTCTCGATAAAAACGTTTTCCTTCAATTTGGCTCCACTGAATGCCATGAAAAGGCACCTCTAAACAAATCCTAAGCGCCATGAATCCTGTATTAACGCGCTCTCTCTAAAATCGCATTCAGTAAATGAGAGAAATCATGATTGTAATTTTCTGCAGGTTTATTATACATCGGTCTAAGATTTAAGAGGGTTTAGTAAGGTTGACAAAGAAAAAAATAACGTCCCGTTTTCTTGTTTGGGAAAATTCATCATCCGATCTCAGGGAACCCTCACATCTCTATGAATAAAACATGGCTAAAAGTTGAAGACAGTCCCCTCAGCCATGCAAGAGGACCAAAATAGGTCCGGTCAAATAGGGCTAAAGTAATACACCTTTTGCTGCTTATTTACGCAAAATATTCATTTATTTACGCCAATAGTTGGAACAATTAGGCGAATATAGTTTACGAGCATAAGGTTAAAACTACACCAATTATCGCTGGCGTACACTAGTCCAGTAAACTTACCGATCAAAATGAAATAAATTGCAACAAAAGGTTTTTCTTCTTAATATTGTCCAAAGAGTCCGTAGAGTTGCCACAAAAAAAATCGCAAAAAATCGGAGCAAGGGAACACTTTCAAAATTGCATTTCTTTAAGGGGCTTCAAACGCGTGCTCTGATGTAACATGGAAACGAGGCTGAAACCGGAAGTCGCTTTATTTCTTTCATCATAAATGGCCGTATTCTTGCAATTTTTTCTATTACTAAAATGGCATCAGACATCATTCCTATCTCTTGTATCTCTAAATAAGAGACGTCCCACTTGCCATTCTTGGAATTCTCAAACAGCGGCGGTCATTTTAGAAAAAGGTATATTTTCTCTATTCGTAATTTCCACAACATGCATGCTCGTTTCCTCAATGAAAAGCTATTTTTCAGTTGGTTGACGTTGGACAGTTGCTATTTACAACAACAACAACAAATATATTTGTACTCTCAAGCCCCGTTGTTTAATTCAGGAAAATGCTTTTCGCCATTTCGTCAAGTTACGTAATTAATCTGAGAAGAAATTCGAATGAATTCGTTTTTAGAGAGTGATACTGAAGCAGCAATCAAAGCGTCAATTATTGGTCGTCATCTTCAACCTCGTCCACGGTAGAATTGGTACAGCTACCGCCCTTGCACTGGCCACAGGCGGGGGAATACTCGGGGCCGTTCTTGCGGCAGGTGCACTTGAGGCTGATGCAATCAGACGAACAGTTGCATCTTATAATGCGCAGGAGGGACTCGGGTGTGGCAGGTTTGTCCGTCATGACGGGACGCATTTGCTCTTGCCTCGGTCATTCCGCACTCTTCTCCTTTCCACTGCCTCGCCTGCAGATAGACTCTCATGCTGTGGTACTTCGCTGCAGCAGATGTAGGAGGAAGGCTTTGCAGCTGATCTTGGGCCTTCCTGCTTGCAAGCTAGCTTCTCGCATTATCTCTTGTATACCTCAGGCTATTCCCCTTTCGTTGAATACCGATATCAGGGCATTCTCACTAACCTTCACAACGTCATCAGCAGATCCAGTACCATTGAATACTGAAGCTTGAATCCTTCCATAAGTTGCCAAAACTCCACTTTAAAACAAGTGACGCGCTCAGTTGTAAACACACTAACGACGTCACAAGAACCCAGGTCCTTGTCTAATATGCCCCTTGCGTCGCTTGTTGAAATATGTTCCCGCCACTTCAAGTGACTTATTTACCCATCAAAATAATTCTTAAAACATCTATTTTCAGATTATCGAAAAAAATGTGGTAGTAAATTTTTTTACTTCATGTGCTCTTTAACAATACCAGACCGTTATTTTCAGTTTTCCTCTGATGAAATGTCTTGCGGCTGTTCAAAGTGATTCTAAAATCTGGTCACATAGCTCGTTTAAAACTGTGATGTTCACTCGTTCATTCTGTAATTTTGTAACATTCTGTAACAGCCTGTAACACCAATTTTGCGGTCGTAACTAGCAATTACTGTTTTGTAATGGATTATATGCGTATTTTAGCATTCCCAAGGTATCAAACAGCCACCCGAAAGTAGCTGCTACCCAAAAGTTGAGGCTCCTTGAGGCCGCAAAGTAACGGGGGCCGCTACTGTTTAGAATTCTACGGTAGTTTCAGTGCGTGCACTAATTAGGGACAGTAAAAAAAACTGGATTACTTTATCACTATTTTTACACTGAAGCAGATGTGACTTTCAGTTATCTCTTTAAGGATAAAATTTCTTGCCACAAACGTAGTTTATATTGTGGCTGGCGCAGTTTGCGTCGTTCCATACTCCAAGGTAAGAATAAATCATGGTGCAGTTTTCGTTTCCGCCAAGAAAGTTATTTGGTTCACCCTCCGCCCAATTTGTGAATGACAATTCAGACCCATCGACCCATTCATAGCTGTAATCGGTACTGTTCAAGTTAAAGAGTCCAATCCAGATATTATGAGATGAACCGGGCGCCACAACCTGACGCACGAACTCGTTCTCCTCTGCACTGAGAATCGATGTCAGGTTGCTGTTGATGCTTGCGCATGACTGTTGCGCGTCAAACCAGTTCACCTGTTCTGTAAACAGTTTGAAGCAAGAGTTTTGGAAGCGAAGCCAGTCAGGAGTGGAACATATTGCTGAAGGAAAAAGTAGGAATAGTTACTGTTAGTGAAATGCTTTTTTTCTTACATCTGTTTAATTTTACTGAAACAACATAACGATTCGCCATTTAAGTGTGCTTTTTATGACCTATGTTGTTGCCTGTTATGTCCAGATATTTATCAAATCCACCACATTCCTTTTACGTTTGCTTTTATATGCTATAAATACTATTTTTCTAAAATCCTTTTTTACTTTCAGTTCATACTAAGTGGAAATTTGATAAAATTTGTCAAACCTACTTGGCAGTGTTAATAACTTTTTATTCAAATATCCACAAATAGTTTTAGCTAAATACTCTAACACTTTGATGAAGTTACTTACTTACTTACTTACTTACTTTAGAAATAAGTAAAAGGTTGTAATGATAGGAGAAATATCAGTTTGATCTGGTGCTTCTCACCATTTTCACAGAACCTGCCTGTAGCACGCGGACCGCATTCGCAAGTGAAACGTTTCCCCATGACGTCACAGGTCTCGTGACACGTTCCGCCATTAAGGCAGGGAAGGTTTCCACAGCAGCCGTTCTGACATTCAACGGAAGGAACATTGACCTAAAACGACGAGAAGAAACAACTCAGAACCTTGATAACAGAATCTCAATGGGTCTTGATATAACTTAAATGGTTAACTGCTTCTGTTTTTTTACTTCACATTATATTCATGATATATCCATTATTTCATGGACATACCGTATTTCCTCAAATAATAGCCGTCCCTCGATTAATCGTCCCCCCCCCATACCCCCCCCCCCCTCGAATAACTGTGGAAATACTTGAAATAATTGCCCCCATCCCCTCCCGTTTCTTTCACATCCTCCCAGTCAAGTTAAAAATTTACTTCTTGTGTAGGAAGCAATCGTCACAATTACAGAAAAGGTTACAAAAGCACAGGTTTCACATACTATTAGTTTTTCTATAGTGGCGTTCTTGTATCTGACTCTTTCTTTTATTTTTTGGAGCTTTCTAGCTAATTAGCAGAATAGCACGTTAGCACTTTTAGCGAGCAATATTTGAAATAATCGTTCCCCTTGATTAATCACATCCCCTCGAATAATCGCCCCCTTTTGGAGTGAAAAAATAAAATTAATAATCGCTCCCGGCTGTCACTCGAGAAAATACGGTAATATAACTCACACTTGACCAAGCTCCCATCCGGCATTGTAGCTCAGTGGTAGAGCGTTTTCAGAAAAACCGCAAAGGTCATAGATTCAAATCCCGTCGAAACCTTTTTTCTTTCCTTTCCTTTTTTCCGTCGAAACCTATTTTCAGGTTTTAATTGTAACTCTTTTATTTGCTGTATAACCGCGCTGATCACGTTCTCTTTAATTAAAAGTTTTAAATTTCAATTCAAAGGATCTTTAACCGTAAAACCCATTCAGTTTCAACCTGGAAAGTTCATAGTAAAAATGATCGTTCTTCTTCGGTCCGTTTAGCTCTGAACTCTTCAGCTTCTGTTGATGGTACAAACACCGCTTCTGATTGGTAAACACTTGGATAACTGTGATGGAGGCATCATTTGCTATTCAGCTTCCATATCCGCGGAACGGTCCGGTAACTATTTCAGTCTTTTTCCTTGACAAGAGCCCATAGGCTCGTAGCTACAAACTGCGGCAAAATTGTTGATGCACGTTCAAATTTTGAGGTGTATTTTTTGGTACCATAGACCTACCTCCTACCCCCTCCAATCAAAATTGTGCAACATTAAGTAGGGGAGGGGAAAAAAGCTTCCGTTTTTAATATATATATTCGTAGTAGAAGTAAACAATTAAGTGGAAAAAAGTTGTTTTTTTAAAGTTTCTCGACTATCTTTGACGACGATTTCACTCTTTTTGGCACTGAAATACGAGAGCTCCTTTTGCTAAACTCTGGCAGATTTGGGTACTAGCATGCAATCCTTTTTACCTCTGTAAACTGCACCAAACTGATTGAAAAATGGAGCTGCGTGACATTCCGTTGATAGATTTACCATAAAGTAACCACACTACCCCCGCTGCCCCCACCCCACGGAAGGTAACGATAGTAATAGGCTGCTAAATTGAAAAGTAAAGAGCTTCGTTACTTTGGAAGTTTACGGTAGTAAATTTACCTTTATATTGTAGTCAATAACGAGATCGTAGTATTGCCATCCCTCCGCAAATTCTAAAGCACTGAAGTTCGTATATCTGTTTTCTTCGTTCAGTTGGCAGTTGTCTTTTCTCGAACTCTGTTGATAATTGAACGAGATACACCGACAATCCAACTGACATGCTCTAAAGCAGCGGACTGGCTCGGTAACTGTGACGTTGGCAATCACGTGACCACGAAGGGCGTGGTTATCAACCACGTTTCTCCCTTGGGTAAAAACGAATCCGCCGGTCATACAGCTGCCCTTGGCGATTGCCGGACACGTGGCCTGCAGCATGTAGATAATTACTTGTACAGACAGCGAAATTATGGGTTCCTTTAGTAGTTTGATAAACATGACTTGCTAACGAAATCGTTCACGTGCTGGATAAAAAGAAACAGCTTGATCAATAGTGAAAACCTATGTAAATATTAATGGCGATATGTTAAAGGACAGTGCCTCAGCTGATAAATTATCGTATTTTCATTATTATGGCAAGAGCTTGCTTTAAGCTTGCTTTTTAATTTTAAAATAAGAAGAAAAAAATCGCGAAAACGAATGGCAATTTTGATTTATTGGCTTCCTGTCGCGAATCACATTACATGAACTGTAATCCACTTCCATATCCTGCACTTTAATTCCAAACTACTGCTTCTGGATTGAGTTGTATATTTGGTGGCATTTGGCGAAATTACATGGATATAAGGTAGGCGAAATTTTGTTTATCAGTCGAAAGAGTCCTCATATTTTTGGTGAAGTTGTTTGATCCGCCTCTTGAAAACCTTACCCATTTCAGACTAAAATACTGTTCTTTTCCCTGTTTCTCGTTAGACCAAATTTTTACTGGAAATTAACCCTATTTAATCCGGGGACCTTTCTCATCTAAACTGTTACATTTTTATACTACTTTAGCTTTTTGTGTTACGTTAAAGATGAAACAACAATAACAACAAAGATATTAAATGTAAGGAGAAATTAATATCTTTTTTGTGTTACGTTGGTTGTGATTACTTTTGAGTTAATTTGGATGGTTTTCTAAGGTACTGGAGAAATCCAGAAATCCAAGATGGCGGCTGTGCAGAACTTATGACGTAATTCCCACGTCATACGACGTCATAGTCCCATTTTGCGGACCGCAAAGGAAATAATTTTGGACGTGATCGGTATGTGTTTACGTACGTAAGCAAATTATGAATTGGTTACAAATTGCCATTCGAGCTGCATCTCCTTTTTAACCCGTGAATAAGCGAAGCGAAATAAACGGGTTATCGGTGACAAATTCACTTAGGCTTACATACAAAATTCCGGAATTGTTTTTGAGAATTTCAGCGAAAAGAATTTTAGAAAATCTCGGGAATTTTAGACAAATGGTGAATTTTTGTAGAATTTTAATTATTTTATTTAGAGAAATATCAGCTTCCCAGGCGACACTTTGACAATTTTACACTAGCAAAAACGTCGCGAAAGCGTTTATTTTGTGTTACCGCTGACCAACTTGAGAGCAAACCCTCACAGTAGTGTCTACAGTGCAACTAATCAACGATTTCCGCTGTGAGATAGACAGAACCATCTCTGGGCGAATACATAATAATAAACTTTATTCAAGTGTCGTATAACTTTAGCATGATGTTGCTAATTGGGGACACCATAAATAACAAAATAATATACATTTAAATGGCCAATACCATAACATGCTGATCCGATATGTTGTTTATTTTTACATGGTATTGGCCATGTATTCGCCTAGGAATGGTTCTGTCTTTCCTCGCTTCCTTTATTGCGACAACGACATGATATTTCTTTACCGAAGTACTGCCTTCGGGTCGCACTTATAGCCTCTGCACATTTGGTGTAGAATCTTTCATTTAGATTCGATAACATATGAGCCAGCGATGTATACAGCATTTCTTAGTCACGGTTGGCTCACAGGAGCCTTTGATTTTATTATCTCGCTTGGCTCTCGTTATTTTTTAATTAGCATCACCCTTGGAGCGTATCTTTTGCAATCAAAATCTCACATTTAATTTCTTTCATACGTCACCATGTTTATGAAGGTTTATTTTTTATTGGTTTCCAAGCAACGTTACCGTTCAATAGCAAAACAATAGCGTTACATAGTATAATTTCTTCTTCCAGACAATGACATTAATCTCAAAATCTAGTCAGTACTTATTCATTTATAAGACCATTTTTCAAGAAAATCAAGAATCAGTTTTTATGGTCTGATTTTCGTCATTCAAATATTGCCTCCCGCCATGCGAAATCCTAATTTCAAAAGATACACTCCAAGGAAAAGGAAAATGTTGCAAGCCTTTTTGACTGTCTATCTGTTTTCGTCTCACTTGGTTTTGTTTCTTAATAATATGCTTAGTTATAGAGATTATTATGTTGTCGTGTCACAGCGGAGTGATTACACAAGAAACTATAGAGTCGCGGAAGCGAAAGTTTGCGACCCAAAAAAATAAGTCACCTGTTTTACTGAATTTGTTAGAAGATAGCTTCAGTAAATTTGATTAACATTGCAAACATACGTTTCGCCAAAATATTGAACAATAAAATATTTTACATACCACTCAACGAGAAGTAGCTGAGCTTGGCTGCATTCGCTAAACACTGACCAAACGTGAGCAGCGAATTAAAACTCTACACTCTTCGAAACCATCTTCGCGTGAATACAGGTAAACTTTTGAGTAATTTTGTTTAGATCTGCATCTCATGAAAGCAATGCACAAGTTTTATTGATTAGTATCCGTTATACCGCTGTGTTTAAGATAAACGTTTAGTTTTATTTCGCAGCAAATATTAAAGCCGTTAAGTTGGCAAGTGTTCCGATGGTTGCATAATCAAAATCTTGAATACTTACACATGCTCTGAATAGATGAATAAAAGTGCCGCCGGTTTAGGGTAAGAAAAAAGGTCAGCTAGTATTTTCGGAAAAGAAAAAAAAAACAGGTAATAAATTCGTGTGAGAAGAGTCCTTTCACTGCAGGTGAAATACCAGATACCACGCAGCTCTTAACAACCTCTAATTTCATCGAACCTGGGTATCACGCAGCTCTATTGTTTTCAGGGCTAGGGTCCATTGTTGTGTTGTTTGTTCTATTGTTTTCTCAGCAAATCAGAGAAGACCTTGTAAGAGCTGCGTACTGCCCCTGAAATACTCTGCTGAAATAGAACCGAAATTAAAACGATCAAACTATATTAGCTTCCAAATAGTTTCCTTTAAAGGAACTAAATAATCTGGAAAACAGTACAACGCTATTCCAAGCGTCCTTAACATGTCTCGCTTCGGTGCCCTTGAAAGTAGGAAGCGTAACATGACAGAATGGTAGAGCTGAATTAAAACTATAGATGGTTTTCACTCACGTGACCTTCAGCCCTGTGGGACTCAAATGACAAAGGCAATGGCGGCCATGTTGGTGTACATAACAAAAGAAGTTCATTAAAATTCTTTTGCAATTGGGGTCAATTGAGTGAAAGATATTAATGACTTGAAGATATTAATGACTTTTCTATCAAGCGATGTCAATCTTTAGTGAAAGACAGTAAAGTTACAATAATTCATTTCTTCTTTTGCTGTATTTCTCATAAATGTTTAAAAATGTTTCCATAATTCAATATGTTCGTTTAGGTGATTAACAATTGAAAAGAGCTTAGCACCTGGCACGATCACTGAAACATGAAAAAATATACTACCCGACACTTTCTGTATAAATCGTAAAGATAAAGAAGTTCGCTGGCGAATTTTATCAGAAATTTGTTAGGGTTACTATAATTGAAAAATGGAGTGTAGATATCATCATTTTGTGACGAGAAAAGGGCAAAATTTCACAAGAAAACAGAAGCAAAAGTAAGGGACACCTCGTACTTCACGTCAATGTTATTTTCTTATGAACATTTATTCTCTATTTTTGTACCCAAGTCAATCATGTAACAACGAAATTGGTTAAACCGTCCTATTTATATGACTGGCTAAGAATTTAGACTCGTGCATCAACAAAAAATTGTTTTGTTTCTAAGTACACACAGTTAAAGTGAAAACGTTATAAGCCAAAATACTGCCGTAAAATGCTAGCCTATATATAAGCACTGAGCTTATCCAACTTCGTAAGGATTTGTGGTTGGCAAGTAAAATATTTTGTTATTGTGTTTCAGTTAATTTGGTCTAAATTTTTGTAAAGAATTTCTGTTCAGAAACTGTGGTGTGCTGATATATAGGAGGGGAACCGGAATGTTTTCGGTTACCAAACTGATGGGCCTATAACCGGTTGGGCTTATAAGCGGGGGGACTTATTAAACTGGTATTTTACGGTATTAGATGAAAAAAAAGATGAAACCTCAGGAGGAGCTATGCCTTTATTCACGCAAGTGTATTGCCCGTCTACAATTCACATTGGCCCATTTCACACTAGAAGACGGACAAATCGTCTGGACGGACAAGTCGTCGGACGATTTGTTCGTGTAATGTGAATTCTAGACGGACAACTCACTTTGTGTTGGTCATCGTAAATTCATATCTGAACGAACAAACAGTCGATTTTTAAAGCAAGGGGCCTGGCACTAACAGGCTTGGTTACCTTGCTTGCTATCCGCCATTTTGATTATCCCATAAACCATCACTCCCTTTACTAGTTCCATTCTCCTTAGCGAGTACTGGGACTGAGATACAACCATTTGTTCGTCTGGTGTGAATTTAAGTCGGACTTTGGACGTCTTATCCGTCTAGACGAACAAATTGTCCTTGCAAAATCGTCTTAATAGACGGACAAATCGACGGACAAAATCAGACGACCTTTACGTCCAAAATTTTATTCGTCCCGTTTTTACACAAAGACGACTTGTCCGTCTGAGACGACTTGTCCGTCCAGACGATTTGTCTGTCTCTAGTGTGAAAACGGCCATTAGGACGAAAACGTCGACAGACGACTTGCATCGGGCAACCCAGACAATTTGTCCATCTTCTAGTGTGCAAATGACCATTCACTGGTCTTCACTCATTGATCACGAAGCCTGGTGGTCAAAGTTTTATGAAACCAAAATATTGTCTCTCAATTTTGAAAAGTGGAACAGCATGAATTAAAGGGTCTTTAGCGGGTAAAAAGTCAGCCAGGGAAATGATCGCAAAAAGTGTTGCCTGTAGAAATAAGTGAACTTACAAAAACTACAATACCAAAAGCGCCTGTAATTGATGACTTGTTCAGGATAGAATCTACTGAGTTCAGATCTTTTAGTACACTTTGAACTCTCCAGTGTCTTGGTTCATATAAATCACTAAATCCTGTGTACGATAAGTGATACATTAGCCTAGCATTTGCAAGGTTTCCTATGGCGAGGTAAGTATTACCGAGGAGATGTCTGGTCTCTGCGACAGAATGATCTTTTGTGTTCCCTTTACCCATTCTCAGCAGAGTCTCCAGAGCTTTCAAGTGTAAGTGCATTGCTTCTTGGGGCTGTCCTAGGGCACAATATGCTGCGCCTAGACTGTTCAATGTCGTTGTAACTGACGTGTGACCATCCCCCCAAGTTTGTTTAAAAATGTTCAACGCTCTTTGCAGAACCTTCGTGGCTCTTTGTGCTTCACCAGCGCGGGTATACACTACACCGAGGTCATTCAAAGCCTCGCCAACTATAAAATGATTCGCGTTAAAAACTTTTTCTTTAATGGACAGTGAGCGTTTTATAAGTTCCTGAGCTTTTTTCAAGTTTCCTTGGTCTCTGTACATGAAACCGAGAAAATTCAACGCTTCTGCCACATGCGGGTGGTGAGTTCCATGGAAGTCCTCAAGTATTTCCAATCCGAGTTCAGAATAGTATATCGCGTTATGAAACTCTCCGAGCTTGTAATAAATTGTTCCTATGGTGTTCAGGACTCTGCCTACATTAGCATGCCGTGGGCCATATGCTTGCTGCAGTATTGCGAGAGAGCGATTATGCAGTTGTAAAGCCTCACTGTACTTCCCTTGACGACTGTAGACGACTGCCAAGTTCAGAAGAGACCCTGCGATGTACGGATGCTGCAGGCCGAACAATTTTTGCAGCAGATTTAGTGAGCTCTCGTGGTAAGTTTGGGCAATACTTAATTTGGACAGGTAACGGTAAATGACGCCAAGTTTGTGTAAAGTGCTAGCTTTGTCAAGGATCTTTCCCTTTTGTTGTGTTTGGCCTTTTTCTGCGTTGTCATTGTTGTTGATGAAATTGTTATTGTACTCGCTATTTTTCAAGCGATTAAGATCTAGTGCAAGTTCATGAAGATCTCTTGACTTGTACGGATATCCTAAACCTCGATACATCGTCCCTAGGATGTTTAAGAGAATTGGTTTATCTCTACTAATAGTTGCATCATCAGGCACCATTCTCACGATCCCCAACGAAGTTTTATTTAATGCAGTCATTAGAGCTTTATTCTTTGACTTTGTAGCCCCACTGTGTAGGCAAACAACTAGAAGAAGTATTTGCAAATCATGCCGTTCACCCTTGCTTGCCTGCAAGTTTGTCAAATTTACAATTTCTTCAAGTCTGAATTCGTTGGTTGCCGGTTTAATCGTGGCAGGCCCTGAAAATCCTGAACCGTGCGAGATGAACTGCAGAAACATACCTGTAAAACGAGTTCCAATGATTTCAGCCACTTGCAAGTGTTCCCTTGTTGAAAAGACACATATCGAGGTCAGGATGTCTAGACATTGGGATCCAAAAGCATTGTTAGGTTGCGTCAAGAGAGCAGTGTGTAGATGTAAGATGGTTGCGTTCAGTTCGTGTTCAAAAGATAAGGCAAGTCTTGAAAAAACATCCAATAGTAAGCTTTGGTTTTGACTGCTTGTAGTGGAAACAGCAGTCAAGTTACAATACGTTGAGCTATGGCAATTCTGGTTTCTGCTACTCACCTTGCAGACTTGTCGAAAGGCTTCACGAATCACTTGATGGCTATACAATGACTGTTCTCCTTCTTTGCCTGTCACCTTAAAAAGCACATTCCTCAAAGAGTTCCGAACTTGAGCTTCTGTAAAGTGGTGGTGTGAATTCGTTTTCAAAAAATCCAAGACAAATGACAAACTAAGCGGGGAAGAGTCCGTGTAACCAATACAAGCAATATCTCGAAACACGGGATCATTTTGCGCAGAGTGCTTTTCTGCTTTGAGAACAGCCGTGTACATTGGCACTGAATACTTTGAAGCATCACTTTCTCGCCATTCTATTTCTTCTTCCATGCCAAGTGAAGGAATATCTCTTTTGAACTCAGAAATATAATCTGAATAGGAATATTCACCTCGTTTTGGCGGACCCTCACGCACGCTCTCAATATAGATGGCTGCCGTTGCTAGTGCGAGGGGTTGATGTCCAAGAATACTTGATAATTCATAGGCATGGTTCTCTCTATCTTCTTCCAGCCCTGTTATCAGTTGAAGTAGTTTGACAGAGTCATTTGGCAACATGCCTTCGTATAAATCCTGTACTTGCACATATTCGCTCAGTCTTTTTAAAGACACGCGTCTTTGTAGAGTAACGATGACTACAAAAGTCGCGAAATGTTTTCTTCCAGGTTCAAGGTTCAGGTAACTAAATAACAAATTCAAATCTTGTACGTTGTCAAAAATCAAAACAGGCTGACTGTTCCTTTCTTTGAAAAGTTCCATAAGTTTAGCGAAAGGAACTTTTAGTCTAATCTCAGTTTTTAAGATGATACCTTCGTTTGAAAACAAATCACTGACCCTAAAATTGAGCTCGTCTTTCATTTGCTTAATCAGTCCATCCGCTGTTTTTCCAGAATTACTGCAGAGGGCCAAAACTGCATCCACAAGACTTGACATAAGAGACGTGATGCTGGCTGCCTCAATTGTAATAATGTCTACTGGTTTATTGTTTTGCTTCAATAATTCAAACAAACGAAGTCCAACTTGTCTAGCAAGCTCAGATTTGCCTGAGCCTGGTCCACCGATCAAATACATGTGCGTTTGTTTCCCATCGTAATCTTTAGACAGCCTTTGTATTTGTCTTGTGACGTTTAAAACTTCTTCTTCGCGCCACATCCAGCGATGTCTTGGGGGCCACGAAACCTCGTTAAAGTATACGCTTGCTAACTCAGCCGTGAACAATCTCTGCCAAAACCCACTGGCTGACGCTACGATCCAGCTCCAAAACGGATAAACCATCAATACCGACCCAATAACGAGAAAGACCAGAACTGGATGTGTGTTCTTGAATGGCCCCAGGACAATTTTTAGCAAGGGAAAGTATTTTTCAACCAAATTCCAAAGTATAACGTCAATTTTTGTCTTCAAATCGTCGAGCTCTGCTGACTTCGGATTCTTTGTTGACTTTGGTTTTGATTTTGCCTTCACTTGTCTTCTTTTTATGCCACTGCTTGTACCTTGAAATCCAAGTGGTATAGTTGACTTACCGCTGGAACGTGTATTGCGAGTTGACTGACTTCTTGTTGAGGGCATCTTGAAACGATTGCGTTATGGATAAAATTGAACTAACGTGCTGCCCTGTCAACTTTGAATCGATGAATATATGTTAATTTACACTGTCTGCACCGGTGACCGTGAATGACAAGATACATTGTACTTGTCCATAAGCAGCCGAAAACTCACTACTGTGTCTGGAAAGCTTAAAGTCGACAACCTTTATCCGAAACGACGATAAACTGCTATGGCGTATGGGACATGATAGTAATGAAAAACTTTGTCCGTTTTGAATCGCAAAAAATATTTCGTCCAGCTGTCATGGATATTAAACAATAGACCGATTGAGCCTGCAGTCATCCCAATTTCCCGCGGCCTTTCTTGTACTATATGACTGTCACAGACTGTCGCACCACTTACTGTACGTGAAATTGGACCAAAATGAAGTAAAATATGACGGTCTTGATGGTGCTTCGAGTCCGTAGCCTGTGTGTAGACATCTATTTCCTTTCGTTGTCGGAAAAGGGACATTCTTGTCCTTAGAGCCGCGATCCTTTTGGCCAGCGCCACGGATGACGGACTTTTAATACTTTCGATTGTCGGCCAAGTCCGTCCAAGCAGATTTGGCCGGAATAAACTCAGAGTCTGCGCAGAACGACTTTCAAATTGGAACCGGTCTGATTATGTGATCCGCGGCGCTTGCCAAAAAAATCGCGGCTCTGGGGACGAGAATCAGTGGAAAAAAGACGTCTGCAACCTCGTCCCCCAAAAACCCTGGGGTCAAGGTTGGGGATGTCTGGGTAACGCCATCGTTAATCGTTTTCCAGTAGGATTCGAGGACCGGGTTCTGATTGGATGTTTCATAATCGCTACACCTCTGATTGGATGCTAAATATCCAGCGGGAGAGCAAGGAATAATTTATGCTCGATATGAGGTTAATCCATTGACAGAACATAACAATTTTGCCTACATGTAGACACAGCCGTTATTTGGGTCATCATGCAGTGGGGTTAAGCAATGCATGTCAACCCCAAGAACAGCTGCAGAATAAACAAGCACCAGCTTTTCACTCATGCGCGAAGCGGCATGAGTTAAAATTCGCCCTCCGTTTTTCTTCGTGTCACGATTTTGCATGCAAATTTATGCACGCATATTTTAAATTGTGCACTTCCGGTTCATAGCTTTGCCATTTACACTTCCTGTTTAGTGACTTCCGGCTACTTTCACTTCCCGTAAAACAGCGTTACTGAAGTATCACGACAGCCTCTCCTACAACCCTACTTACATTACTAATGTTCACGTTTTGTATATATAAGACTTAGACGAATCACTGGCTTCATTGTGGTACAGTCTTCATTTACAAAACATTCAATAGTTGTTGTTTGCAGGAATGATGACTGAATGAAAGGAGTAACTCTTCAACATATCAGACATCTTCTTATCATGTTTAAAATATATCGTAAAACTTTCTTATGCATGCGCATGAGTATAGGCTGCTTGCAGTCTCTTGTTTATTTTAATTTGCTGCAACAGTTTTAAGATCTGACTTCACTCTGACGTTCAAAAGCAAAATACATTAATGTGATTTCAGCATTAAGACGTTTTTTTTATTGCAGTCTTAAATATAAGCTATCTTTAGATTACCGATGGACATAACACTTCTCAGAGTGCGAGTTCTGAGCATTCATTTTTAAAGTCCTGTACAACTCCAGTTGCTTCAGCTTTTTGGCTGCTGTAATACAAATCTCGCGACAGAGTTCATTGGTGTGTCATGAGGAAATAGAAATGGCCAGTGTGATGCATATTGAAAAAATGGAAAAATTTTGTCATCACACTTCAGAGAAAACAGGGGGTGTCTGGTTTGTCTGGTTTGTCTGGTCTGAAGTTTGCTGCCGAGGTTGACGCTTTATCTCCCTTTCATTAACCTTGGATTGAATAAAGACCTGAAGAAAAAAGAAAATCATGCTTTTAGATAACTACTTTAATAAACCTTATTCTTATTGTACTTTTTAGTAATTTGACTGCTTCTTCTCTTTAACTCTTTAACAGGGGTAACCAATAAATTAAACATGAATGAAAACCAGCATCCAACTCGGAAAAAATTTTCCGAGTTCCCGATGGGATTCGAACCCACGACGCTCCATGATCTAGTCGGATGCTCTAGAACTCTGTGGTGAGCAAGGGTGAAATGTGGGCTTTGACTGGAACCGCATCACGCGGTTACACAGCCCACATTTCACCCTTGCTCATCACAGAGTTCTAGTAGCTCAGTGGTAGAGCATCCGACTAGATCACGGAGGGTCGTGGGTTCGAATCCCATCTGGAACTCGGAAATTTTTTCCGAGTTGGATGCTGGTTTTCATTCATGTTTCATTTCTTAAAAGACCCACTTGAAACCAATAACTTGTCACGGTTTCGCCAAATAGCTGTTTGTGATACTCATACTACCCTAAGACTATCATTTTGGGATTATATCAGGTTCTCAAACCAGAAAATAATTAATGTAAACTGATATTTTCAGATTCAATGAAAACTACACCTGAAGTTTTTAAGAGGATAAATAATGCTTGGTTCTCAGAAAGTCCAGCTAAAAATTTTGCGAGGCAAATGCACTGTGATATGATATGAAACCTTTATTTAAGTGTCATAAAATTGTAGTACATTATATATATTTATATACAATCAGGGAAAGCGGTGATGTCTTCATCGGCTATTGAGAGTGCTCAACTGTATAAACCGGAGCAATATAAACCATCGCATATACAAATGTATACAAACCATCGCATATACAAATGTAAGCAAAAAGTGCAGTTTATGCTTATGGGAAAAATTTTTTATCATCTGCAAACCCAATATGGCTTCGCTAAATAAGAGGAGCGAATTGATGTCAAAATGTAGACACGCGAACAAATTTCTACTCAACACCTCCATAACCTGAATGTTTATATTGTAATATACGCACTTAAACCTTGCGCTTATACGTATTTAGTTACACAAACGATCTATTGTTCTGTATCCCGTTGAATTTCTATTTTTGTATTTTTTTGAATTTTTGGCAGTTGCCTGATGATCGTGTTGCTTGCAACACGTGAAACTCCGAGTAGCAGATAAAATGTTTTTACAATCTTAACTACTTCGTATGCTTTTATATATACATATATATATATAATACTAATTGAGGACACTAAAACAAAGCTAATTAAAATAACGTAAAATATTATCTTAATAAGACTTAAGAATCCAAATTTGCTAAAAAATTATACAATTTATATTACAGTAAAAATCTTGGAAATCATATTTGAGCTACTACAATCCTCATCGCATTTCGTTGGGACACCTCACGCTCAAAACACATTCACCCTACAGTTGGCGTCCTTCCTTCCCAATGTTGAATTTTGCGGCTCTGAGATCACTAAATGCCAAGCAACATTGAGAAGGGAGAGAGACCCACATGTGTCCCAACAAATGTGGCAAGTATTGTAGCTTTTTTATATGGTTACATGAAACTAATTTTGCCCCATACCTTTGATCCATCAATGAAGTGACTTGGCTCATCAAGGGCCTTTTCTGCAGATGCTGGTGATTCAAATTCCACAAAGCCATATTTTTTTGACCTTCCAGACCTATAATCCTGTTTGGAGATAATGACATCATTCACTCAAAATTGAGGACGAGGGTTTCTGTTATGTTTTCCTTTAACCCTTTAAGCCCTACACTGTAAGAGTGATCAGCATCAAATTTCTCCTTGTAATATCAATGCCTTGTCAATAAAAAAGGTCATGAGAATTAAGGACATGATTACACAAGATGAATTCTCTTGATACCTAAACAATTTCTCCCGAATACTTCTATACGAAATGCACAGGGACGAGAAATGAGAATTTAAATTTTGATGTTAGGGCTTAAAGGGACAGTGTCTTGGCTGATGTACAGGAGCTTGCTTTGTTATCTTGAAATGCATATAATTACTATAATAAAGAAAAAAATTGCAAAAAGTTGAGGAAAGCAAAGAAGTATATTAAACCACATTTTGAAAAGTCAGACAAAATAGCAGCTAAAAGAACTCAAAATTTCAGTAGAAAGGATATAAATTTGATTTCTGGACTACCTGTCACAAAATCAAATTTCATGAACTGTCATGAAGTCCACTTCCATCCTAGACAGACTGACAGACAGTCGTATTTTTTGCGTTGGCCATACGAATGCGCGCAGTCTTTGAACGAAAGGTCTGGAGCGAGTGTAAATATGGAGAGTGGGACTGGGTTGATGCTTTTGGCGCTTTGTGCCTTTGCGAGCGAGCCAGCAAAAAACACACAAACACTGTTTTGCAGTCTACTTCCATCCTTGTAATCCTGTTCAGTCTCTAATATTTTCATTCTGCCCCCTCCCCCTTCCTATTTCCTGTAGTATGTGGCATTTTACTATAAAGAGTCACCATTAACAAGGGAGCTGGGAAGGTGCAGTGGTGAAAAAACTTCCCACCCTTTGAATAATGTATTCTGCATTATACGGTATATGCAGCCCTTTCAAACTGATTTGTATTATGTAGTATGCGGCATTAGCAGGATTAGTAGGCAGTAAGGGCCTGGCGTGCATTTCTCAAAACTCCCGAAAGCTGTTTTTAACATTCAATTTTTTTTGAGTGGCAATGAAGTTTTTATCCCGCAAACCAGCACAGTGCTTTTCGTCAAATTTGGATTTTTTACTTTAATAGCTTTCAAAATCAATGAATATTAAATCCTTGTTGGTAAACTTTCTGCACATAACAGAGCTTTTCAGGACCAAAATGTGCTCATCACTTTTGTCGAGGTCTTCCTTTCTGAAGGGTGGGACCAGTGAGAAGCAAGCAGCAAATAATTAACTCTATACATCACAATAATTGCTGGTTGCCAGTAAATTCTATTCATAATGGCTTTTAAGACTTGCATAAAAATCATTGCATGTGATGTGACCTTCTTCTCTATAATGATTACTTAATTGATTGATTTAAGGACTGCTTCCATAGTATTGAATTGTGCAACGCTACTGCACATAATATTTGCATCATTTTCGCTTGTACAGTACAAGCACTCACACATTCCAAAGCAAGAGGTAAATAAGTGGCTTTTTTTTCCGAAACCAGCATGGTGACCTATCTTTCTTATTTCACTTTTTTGAAGAAAGTACTACTCCCCATTACATATCCAAATTTGAAGAATTTTTCATCAGTAGATTTTAAAATATTCTCATGGAATCACTTTTACAATCTAGTTTCCTGCATTTTACTGGGAACATGCAGATGCTGAAATTGTCCTTTTATTTGTTTAGTTTCTTTTTTCTTGGGTAAGTTTGACATTGTTTTGCTATCATAACAATAACACTAATAATGGTTGTCTCTTGCTCAAGGCTAGGATTTCAATATTGCCGTCACAAGCTAGCAAATTGGTTATGTATACTACAGTGCTAATAACATAAAAACAGGCATGGTGACCCCCTCTTTTTATTACATTTTTTATATGTACTAGATGTAATACACAACTGTGCAAAGTTTCAGAAACTTATTTTTCGATGGAATCACCTTAAGGTCATGTTGTTTTGTAAAAAGTGGAAGAATAATGGGAATTTATGATCATTTTTTAAAGACACAAGCAGAGTAAACTCACAAATACAACTCTTGATGTTACAACTGGCCCAAACTTCTGAAAGTACTCTTTGAGGGTATCTGTGAAAATTAATTATTAGAAGAACAAATTCAAATAAAAGTAAGGTACATAAGTACTGTCAGTAGGAGTTAACATGATGATAGGATTGAACTTTTGCACAAGGATCAGTTCATCCTGGTTCTCTCTTACGCATCTGCATTATTTTGTTTGCATGATACCGGTGCAAAATCTCTCCCTGGTACAAGCTCACTTCAAGTTTCCTCTTCTGGTTCTGTATTTGTTTCATTGATACTGGTCCAAAATCTCACACCAGTACAATTCATTCATGTACAGTGTACTAGAACAAGTTCATCCGGTTACCTCTTATGAATCTGTTTTTGTTCATATAAATTACATGTAACACCAGTCTAATCTATAATCACCAGTCTAATCTATAATTAATTTCTAGACATTTTTGGATTTTTAAATTTAGATTAGCTAAATTTTATTTTTCCTTTTGTTTTGTAATCTATTTGTTTCTCATTTGTGGGCTTCCTGTAAAGTAGCTATGATGCTCTTCGCAGGAATTCATTAATTTTAACAAAACTGTGAAATATTAATGAAGTTTTGGGTATACAAAAATAGCAAATAAACTTAAAAATTGAAGTCTTATAATCGTGTAAAGTTGGCACTGTGCGCACCACGTGCAAACTTTATTGAACATTATTAACCTCGCTAATAAATTTCATTTCACAGTCCCGCAAAAAGAAGGTCCATAATCTGCTATTTTATACAATAACAAAAATCGGCGATCATACCTCGACAAACTGTCCATGGAAGTTTTGCAACGAAGAGTTGTGCACGACTCGACGCCATCTTGGATTTGACAAGAGTGAAAGGGAGAAAAAAGAGGGAAGTATGGGAACTACTTTATGGTGTATGCAGTATACATGAGGTAGATGCCTATATGGGCGAAACTGCTGAACACTAGTTGGTCTTCGACCTTTCGAGCGGGCTCACCGGAAACAGTTTCCCGCGGGGCGCGCGGGGATTGAATTTCTCTTGATTTCTTCTGCGTTCTGATGCAACATGGCGGTTCTTGGAGGAAATAGGTAAGGATATATCTGCAGAATCGATTCTTTGCATGAGAAATTAATAAGCATGTAGCTCTTCTGTGTTCTCACTCCAGACCTTCAAGTAAATTCAAGTTGGATCGGTTATTTTTGAAGCGGTTTTGGCGTTGTTGTAAAGTGATGTTTCCTGGCTGGTTGGCCACGAGTTCTCTTATTTTTGTTATTTTACTCGGCGTATCACTGGCAGGTATTTACTTTTTAGCCTTTTGATAACTTAGAAATGAAATTGTAAGTGCAGTACTGCTTTTTGAAATTGCATTTTGCATCAACGAGGGTTTAAGTCCATGCACGTTGTCGTCCGGGAAGAGGGAGGGGGGAGGGGGTGGTCGTGGGATGGGAGATTTCCTCCCCCATGGAAAGTTATTAGAAATTCTGAGTGGGAGGGAGGGGGGGGGAGGGGGGTGGGGTGTCTCAACAGCCAAAGTTTTTATAGGAAAGCAAGCTGTAAATATAACAGCCTGTCATTGGACAGAATGATGTCCCAAAAAATTGGCATTTTGACTGGTGAATGGTTAGCCTGGCCTAACAGTCAGACTGGGTAGTTCTGCTACAAGCATTTTTCAATAAAGATAAACCATAGAGAATAAAGTTCTCTAAACAGACCATCTTCTTGTCAGGTCAATGTTGTCCTTAGACTGAGAAATGACTTGCTTAGAGAAGAAAATTATTTGCAGGCTTGGGAAAGTATGAAGCTATTTTGGAATTTCCATCAGGGTGGGGTGGGGGGGGGGGGTGTGCAGGTGCAACCTAAAAAACCTTCCATGGACATGTACATTACATGTGTATTACGCACCGTCACTAAGTATGTTTATTCTTTTATACTTTAGAGCAGATACTGGTGTATAACACAGGACTGATTCCTAGCCAATTTTATGAAGTGCTTGGAGACAGAGATAGATTGGGATTTAAGCATCTTTTAATTTCTGCATCTCTTTTTATTCTTGGTACTGCCCTGGTAAGTTGGAGAAATGCAAATTTCCCATTTTGATCACAGTTAGTTACACAATCATGTCATACATTGAAGGGACACTATCCCGTCAAAAATAACAAAATTTTAATTACTTTATCCATGTTATATCACTAAATGCCACCAAATATAAAAAGATTCTATCACCTTCATGTACATGTATCCTCTTTGTGCCTTGTGGCACATAAGGCCTCCACAGAGTGTCTCCTCCTTTCTCGGTCAGCTACTACAATGTATTGTCCGCGCTTCCCTCCATGATTCCCATCCTGTTTCTTTTCTTCCTTTTTGCTACTGTTTGCATCCAAGTAGTCTTCATTCTTCCTCTTCTTCTTTTTCCTTGTGGTGCCCAGGTCATTGCTATGTTGCAGTCGTTGTTTTGGTCTTGTCTTACTGAGTACATGTATACACACACAACTGTATGTCTAATCGATTAACACTTATCTTGGATATTAAACAGAGATGATATAAATGAGGTCTTTTACATGGACACATTTATAATGACTAAATGGTTGTTAGTAACTTGTTTTGAAACTGTTTCTATATTTGTAGTCAAAAAGTGCTGTAAAGTATGTTTCAAGAGTTCTTTATATCAAGTGGCGGGGACTGTTAACCGTGTGTCTTCACTCTGGTTATTTCAAAAATTCTGAGTACTACAAGCTGAATGTTCTTCAAGACAGACTTGATAACATGTGAGTATAAATTGTTGATCAAAATGACAACAATCATTGCAGTTGTAATTTTGATCATAATTTTATTCAAGATTTTTATTCAGTTGTTGCATGTAAGCCAACAAATTTTGGTCAGTTCACTTTAACGAGACTCATCATGCTTCATGCGTCATGCTCGTGACATGATGCCAGACATTACATTTTAATCTTAATACAAAGTGACCCACTAACCAAATCTGAATTTTTCCTAGTTTATATGGGTTAGTTGGCTTGTCTTGTGCCCTGTCACATCCTTTATAATACTTTTTTTATCTGTTACACCGTATACCTGTAATTACATGTATATTAAGCTTTTAATAATTGGATAAGTTAACTGATTTAGCCCTAGTGAGATGAGGTTGCAAGTCTTGAATAATTTTATACTGTAAGTTTAGGGCAACAAATTCCATCTTTTATTTTTCATTGATTTTGCCTAGGGGACAGGAGGTGGGAGAGGTGTGAAGGATTTTTTTAGGGGTTTCAAATTCACAAATTTTGTGATTTTTTGTAGCATTAAAATTAGCCCAGAATTTTTTTCTGTAAGTAAGATTTTTTGGGGTGTAGCTTTGGCCCATCCCATTGGGATTTCTTGGGTGTAGTTCTGCCACAGGAATTTGTTATTAAAGTTTCCCTTCTTTCCCACCTCAAAATCACTTTCTAAATGAAACATTTTGTCCCTGTCAGTAATTACTTTTAATTGTTTATGATTACATGAAGAAACAGCAATTAATTTCATTTTGATAATTAATTTTAATTTATTGTTTTTCTTGTTACTTTCAGTGATCAGAGAATCACACAGGATGTTGAGAGATTTTGTGAGACTTTTAGGAAGAGTATCATTGTTTTTATTATTTCCCCATTCACTGTTGGATATTATACTTACCAATGCTATAAAAGGTAACCACCTGTTGAGCCTATTTGGTTGTTGATTACATGTGTGTAGTCTTTAGCTTGGAAACACATTAAATGAAAGTTTACAAAATAATTGAAATCCATTATAACATAACATATTGTTAATTAATCATTAAAAATACTCAGTGCAGAGCTAACATGTCACCCCACTTTTAGCTTGTTTGTACGCGAAGGGGGTTTTGTTAAGTGACCGTTTAATAGAGGGTGAACACTTAAAAGATGGTGGCCACTAAAAAGAGGGCCACTTAACCCTTTCACTCCCAAAAGTGCCAAATATCAAAATTCAAGAAAAATCCCAAATTTCATTTTGTAAAATATTGAAAAACAAATGATACCATGCAAAAGTACTGGCGAAGAGGTTTCATTTGAATGGTCACAACATAGGATTTCATCCACAGACTCAAAAGTTAGAACTACATTACATGTCTCCATTGACTCTGGGAGTGAAAAGTTTAATAGAGGCTTGACTGTATTAAAAGGAACCTCCATTGTCAGAACAAATTGATGTTAAATTGTTGGAAATAAAAGTCGAAATTTAAAATTTTTAAAAGAACAGGTGCAAAATATAATTTTAGTGTACAAATAAATTGGATAAAAAGTATAAATATCGCCTGTTTTCGCTTTTAAATTTACGGTTGCCGCTATTGTTTGCTATTGATAAGAATCGAAGTTCTTTTGTATGCAACGATTAGACAACTGTAACACATTATAAATATTCAAAATGGTGGCACGCGGGAAATTTAAAAGCGAAAATAGGCGATATTCATATCCATTTTTTGTACACCAAAATTATATTAAAATTTGCACCCGTTCTTTAAAAATGTTTCAATTTAGACTTTATTTCCAACAATTTAACGTTAATTTGTTATAACAATGGAGGTTGCCTTAAGAATTCAATACATTATGATGCATGGAGATATGAAATTTCTTTTCATTTGTTCAACTTGATATCTCATGAGTGAGCCAGCAAATGAATTAGATATCAAGTTTAACACAAGAAGAGAAATTTCATATCTGCAAGCAGCTATGTTTTAGTTTTCTGAAGATTTTCCAAAAATTCTGAAAATTCTCTGAATACTATCCAAAGGTTGTATGAATGTTTCTGATCATTTTCCAAAAATTTCTAAAGATTACCAAAGATTTCTGATGATTTCTGAGGAAGATGCAAAAATTAAGATGTTTTGATTGTAGACCAACACCTTTTAGCAAACATGCATGGTGCATGGTTGTCATCTGAAGATATGATTTTTCCATGGTGGGAGAAATCCTTATATTTCGCTGAAGTTTATAATAATTAATATTATGTATTATTGTATAACTCCCTTTTTCTCGTTCTGCTTTCTACCATCTCACAAATATCATTAATTTTGCCCAGGGGAGGGAGGGCCAGATTACTTGGATTTAAATTGACGGGGAGGTGCAAAAGGTGAAATTTCCAATTTTTTTTTTTACCAATTGAAAACATATAAACTGAGCCTGTGACTTGTAAATGTATTTGTCAGCTGTGTTGAGCAGATGTTGGTAGGAGGGGACGATTGCATCATGAGCCAAAAGGACATCTGCATACACTGACATGTACATTGGCTGTAAGAGACTGGATCTAATTCCAGGCTTCATTGTTTTGTTCTAGTTCAGGGTACATGGGTCCTCTCCTTATATATGGCTACTTTTTTGGTGGGACAATAATTAACAAGTTGATTATGACGCCAATTGTTACTCTGGTGGTGAAGCAAGAAAAACTGGAAGGTGACTTCAGGTATATTTTTATTTATTTTATTTTTACCACATAATTATTCGATTTAGCGCCCAGGGCACTTAATTATTTACTTTTGGTAGCTCAAGGGAGGGTGTTTATTAGAGAGGGGCACTTACTGTAATTTATCATTATTGAGGGAGGGAGTGCTGAATTTTTTTTTGACAAAAACCATGCGAGTGTAAAAAAAGCAGTTTAAATGAACAACATCAGAAAAAATAAATGTACAATTCATGTGGTCAGAACAACGGTTTGTATAGTCAGAACTATGGAAACAATGGAAACAAATGATTGTTGAGACACTAAGAAGAAGACAATATTTTATTGTAACTGGGTATTATGTGGCCAATTAAAGGGAGCTAGGCAAATGATAGCGGTTGATCTTGTGATGCCATGCCGAATAAAGCACTTACAATGTAATTATTGGAATAAATGGATGCTATAAAAGTAACACTTCTAGGGGGGCGGGGGGGGGGGGGGGGGGGTGCTTATATTATTAGAAAGGGGATGCTTATAATTAATAACAAAACAAGACTCAATGGCGGGGCCAATATTAGAAATTAATGGGTGCAGGACTACCCTTCCATTAAAACCCATGCCAAACAGTAACAGACTACTACACTAACTGTGCACTTGTCCAAACGATGTCTGTGATTCGCTAAGAAAACAATAGATTTGTCCCGCTGGGATAGGGATTAGGGATAGGGGCATTGTTCAAGTGATATATCAATTACCGGTATATTGCCAGTCACAGACATCATTTGGACAGCTACGACCGGCTCTTATGGAACTCAATTTTCTAATAATTAATATTCAATTCATCAGCAGTTTTATCCCATTACAATAGATGATTGATCTGTTGGGACAATCTCATCTATTTCAAGTGATACCCTGTGATCCATCGATTCCCATCACTATTTACATGTTCAGTATATTTGATATCAAATTACATAATGCTGGACACTTGCTCTTTGTTGTATGTTCTACATTGTAGATGTTCTGACTTATAATAAGGTACATGCAGCTAAAGCCTTGAATTTGAAATTAAATTTTGGGTAAAGAGACTGGTGGCTTATCTGCCAGAGTTTGTGGTAAATTGGGGGTAACAATCTCTTGAATTTGTTTTAAACAGGTTTAAGCACATGCAGATCAGATCGAATGCAGAGTCAATTGCATTTTACAGGTCTGACAGTCTGGAGAAGAGGAAAACAACTTCACGATTACTGGTATTTGGACATACATGTATTATTAATATAGTTTTCACATAAAAAAGAAATTGCAGCCACTAAACGATTATTTTACTTGCTGTATGACAGAGACCAGTGAATTGCCTTAAGCTTTCTGTTCCTTTGAACTTTGAACTTTAAAGTTTCTTTTATGCGCCACATATCAGTTGGCATGATGAACCATCCTATTTATAGATCAATGGCAATCAAATTAGTAAAACTTTGTCGCCCTGAAATGTTGATAGTCGATTTTGTTGTCAAACCTCTGCCAGGCTTCATTTTACTTGCCATATCATAAACAGTGGTCAATTCTCACCTTTTTCCAGCCGTTGAAAAGCAATAAGTTGCAAGCAGTCATAACACTTTGCACAACTCAAGCGTGACATTGCAGGTGAAAACGAGGCCAGCAGTAGGTACCAGACTTTGACCGGGACTTACCCCTGAAAAATCTTTGGGAAGGAGGGAGGAGGGGGGATGCTAAATCAGTCTCTATACATGGCCCAAGAGTGTCAAATCAAATACATGTGTCTCCTTCTTTGAATGCAATTAAAAATTTATAGTACCATCAGTAACCAAAGCAAGCCTTTGTTGATTTAAAATGGCAGCCATTTTTCTTACCCAGATTAAAACGTTTTTCAAACTTTCTGCACAAAATTTTTGTCATCATTTTACATGATGTGATTGGCTTCTATTGTCTTTCAGCCAATCGGAATCCAGAATTTTGATTTGTATTTTTGCCCTGGCGTTTCACTTGAACTGCACTGCTGTTAGCCAATCAGAACTGAGTAATTTTTTCATGTATCTTATTATAACCATTCATGCACTGTTCTGATTTCATTGGTAAAGCTGATGATTGAGAATAAATAGTATACTTATTTATAATAGTTTTTTGTTTTCTTAATTTCATAGACTCTCCTTCAAACTCAGCAACGACTAATAAACTTTGAATGCATTCTATTTTGTAAGTACTTAAAACTTGGAAACTACCACTCACACACAGTAGGGGTAGGTAAGGGTAAGGTAAAGTCGCACTCGGGTCACGATGGCCCACACGGCCGGAGCTTAACCCGGTTTCCGTAGCATGAAGCAACTAGAAATATTGCTGCACCCCCTGGATGGGATGCTAGTCCATCGCAGGGTTACCCCCAGCATTTTGTCGCCGGTACCCAATTATACACCTGGGTGGAGAGAGACAGTGTGGAGTAAAGTTTCTTGTCTAAGGAAACAACACGACGGCAGAGACCAGGCTCGAACCACCGACCTTCAGGTTGAAAGTCCGAAGCGCTAACCACTAGACCACCGTGCCGCCCAGTAGGGGTAGGTACAGATGTAAATGAAGTGGCGCACAAGCCACAAGTGGCCCACCTATGATGGCCGAGACCAGCCCAAGACCAGTTTCTCTCCATACACACAGTACATGTAAGAATTGCAAAATACATGCATCTCATTTACAAAATTTTTATCCAGTATAGGGTGTATGCATGGTGGCTATGTTGATGTTCAGGAACAATAGAATGTTTGCATAAAAATACATTTTAATTCCCAAAGGTGGGAAATTTCATTGTTCTGAACACCAACACTGTGCATAAATTATGCCCTATTATACATTGTATGAGAAGAAACAGAGGCTGATGGGTCTGATGTCCTACCCTTTCCTTTCCACCCCGTTTTCTCTTGGATACCCCACCTCTTGGTTACCCCTGATATTAATATGATGAGTATAAAACATACTGCAACTTTTACTTGAGGGAATTGTGCAAGGACCAAGGATGGAAGCAAGAGAGCTTGCAAGGATGTGTCAGAATTTTGAATTCCTGAATTTCACCCCAATTACTCCTGCTGTTTCCTGCTATGGTCCTCCATTCCCCCCCCCCCCCCCCCCCCCCCACCACCCAACACACAACACACCCACGGATCAGTATTCTGGACATAACATATTTAATCATTA
Organism: Cladopsammia gracilis; assembly: GCA_022457155.1. Classification (NCBI taxonomy): domain Eukaryota; kingdom Metazoa; phylum Cnidaria; class Anthozoa; order Scleractinia; family Dendrophylliidae; genus Cladopsammia; species Cladopsammia gracilis. Next base: position 69,423 of record JAJGOT010000422.1, read on the forward strand.
ATAAAATGCCTCTCTCAAATTAACACCCCCATGAACACACCCTTAGTAGGTTTACAGAAATAAGTGCCCCAATAGGGAATGTTTAGTTTGTAATTGAATCATTGCTATAAGCAATGGGGTATAACTGATACTACATGTACGCCTCTTAAAAAATGTCTTTCCTAATGTACATTTACCAAGAAACTTGTAGTAAATGTCTGCATTTATTCAACTAAATACAGTAATAACAAGCCCAGGTCTTTAATTTAATAACATGAACTTCCTTATTTCTTAATAAAAATAATTAATATCCTTTTGATGTTTGCAGTTTCTATAAATGTATTTGATTATCTGGGAGCAATCTTCAGCTACTTTATTATTGCCATTGCCGTGTTTGGTGGAAAGTATGATGATTTGTCTGCAACTGAACTTAGTGCCGAGATTAGTAGGGTATGTATGTTAATTACAGTGTATTATAACAGTCACATGATTATACAGACCATAACTTTGCAGTTGCAGGTAAGACTCGATTTCCTGTCATTTAGTGAGAAAAAAGTTTTCATTTCCTTTGCAATGGAGGAATGCTTACACATAAAATGCGTGGAAATCAAGCCTATTAAAATTAAAATATCCTGGAAAAATATTGCCACTGAACCCTTACAATAAACTGATACATGTATAATTTGAAAAACAAGTGCACATTGATCAAAGCCAGTCAGTCAGTCAGTCAGTCAGTAAGTCAGTCAGGCAATAAGACAGTCATCAGTCATTCTGTAGACTTGTTAGTCAGACCATCAGTCTGTCAGTCAGTCCATCAGCCAATCTGTCAGTCAGTCTGTCTGTCAGTGTTTCAGTCATTACGTTAGCCAGTCTGTCATTCAGTCCATCAGTGAGTCTGTCTGTCAGTCAGCCTCACTGTCTGTCATCAGTCAGTCTGTCTGTCTTTCTGTCTGTCAGTCAGTCAGTCACTCTGTCACTCTGTCAGTCAGGTTGTCAGTCAGTCAATCTGTCAGTCGGTCAGTCAATCTGTCAGTCAGTCTGTCAGTCAGTCTGTCAGTCAGTCTGTCAGTCTGTCAGTCAGTCTGTCAGTCTGTCAGTCTGTCTGTCTGCCTGTCAGTCAGTCAGTCTGTCAGTTAGTCTGTCAGTCAGTCTGTCAGTCTGTCTGTCAGTCTGTCAGTCTGTCTGTCTGTCAGTCTGTCAGTCTGTCAGTCTGTATGTCAGTCAGTCAGTCAGTCTGTCAGTCAGTCTGTCAGTCAGTCTGTCAGTCATTCTGTCTGTCTGTCTGTCTGTCAGTCTGTCTGTCTGTCTGTCTGTCAGTCTGTCTGTCTGTCAGTCAGTCAGTCTGTCTGTCAGTCAGTCAGTCTGTCAGTCTGTCAGTCAGTCTGTCTGTCTGTCAGTCTGTCTGTCTGTCTGTCTGTCAGTCAGTCAGTCAGTCTGCCTGTCTGTCTGTCACTCTATCAGCCAGTCTGTCTGTCAGTCAGTCCATCAGCCAATCTGTCAGTCAGTCTTTCAGTCATTACATCAGCCAGTCTGTCATTCAGTCCACCAGTGAGTCTGTCAGTCAGTCAGTTAGTCCATCAGTCAGTCTGTCAGCTGGATATATGGCCAGTCAGTTGGTCAATCAATTATTAGTGAAGCAAGGCTGTCAGACTGAGATGTGATATTTTTCTCTTTAATTGGGGGTTTGGGGGTATGGCTTTTGTTGTATTTCATTAACTGCCTGGCTTTGAATGTACTGATGTTTTCCTTCAAAAATTGCAGAACTCTTTCTTTGCGATGTATCTGATCAACTGTTGTTCACAGCTGATCGACTTATCCAATGATATTTCTGTCATGGCTGGATATGTTCATAGGTAATGACACAATGAATGTTGCACTACAGTGTTGTAGCTTAGAGATAAAACTCTCCCTAGTAGATCTCTCCCAAATGTGTCTTATTTCTTTTTCTTTCGATCAAAACGTGCATGGAAAAATGCAGATAAGTTAAGCCTGCCAAGAAGCTTATCTGCAGATTTATTTGTTCCAATTATTTATAATAAGGGATAGATATAAAGTCGAGTTGACACAGTAGTAAAATGTAGGTGCGGTGAAGTTGCTGCATGTAATTTTGACATAATTTTGACATAATCTGATCAAAAACATACATTTTGTATTCCCTTGACGGAGAATCACTTTTACTATGATGATGTGTGTAGCTACAATGTACGACTTGTATTTCTTTTGTTATTGACACTGTCATGCATCCCCTGATGCTGTTGTTCTTTTCTTTATAACAGAATAGGTCAGCTCCTGGAATATTTTACTGAAAGTGATTCAGAACAGAAGAAGAACGAAGATCAAGATTCTTTACGGTAAATAATATTTACTTTTTGACTGAGTGGGAGGGCTGGCTGGGAAAATATTTGGCTCGAGGTCATGGCGTATAGACAGAGCGCAGCGAGGTCTGTGTGCCATGACCGAGAGCCAAATATTTCCCATTCGGGCCAAACCTAACCTATACCCCATTCACACCAATGCTTAACATGTTTAAATGTTGTTTAGTTTAAAACAGGTTTAGAAAAATACCTGCTAACCTCCCATAATACATGTATTTGGAGTGAAATATTTACTAAAAGAAATTTTAGTGACTTTTATTACCATTCCAGGAAGTTTGAGTTATATCCATTAAAAACCTTCAAGATAGAGGCTAAAAACGTAGTTAAATTAAACAATATTATTTTAAACATGTTTAACCGTTGGTGTGAATGGGGCTTTGGTCAATAGGTATTTTATTATCATAGACCAATTTGGAGACAAAATTGTTTGAAATTAACACTCGAGGGCGGCGCTTTTGTTGCAGGGTCATATGACTTCTTCCAGCCTCGCAATGCGTGTGGCCCTCATATGGATACATTTTGTAAATAGCTTTGAAAAGATTGTGCGTGTGGGGCCGTACGGGTCATATGATAATAAATTCTACTTCATCCTTCCTTTTCTTTGAAAGTGAAGTTTTATCAGGGTATTTATCCAACCATGGAGTTCAAATAGTACCGCAGGAAAGAAAGACTTCCTAGTCTTCATTTCAATGGTCACGCTTTCAATTAAAATTAATATATTAGTTTATTGACACACTCAAACCATAGTTCATAGAACCTCAAACGACAGAACTAACTCGACAGTTGTATTTGCATAATAAACAGCGCCATTGCAAAGTACTACTCAATATCTTATATTTGAATGGTCGCAGTTAAAGATTTCATCACAAATTTAAAAGTTAGAACCACCTTGTACAGCATAAAGTGGTCACACTTTAGAATTTCATTCACAGATTCAAAAGCTAGAACCACCTTACACAACGTAATAGACAACACTACAGGAAAGTACCGCTCAGTAATTTAATTTTTAGAATGTCCCCATATTAGTAAGGGAGATTTCTCCCTGGCTAGGCGGTCGTTTGACATTTAAATAAAGTTTATTGATTGATTGATTGATTGATTGATTGATACATTTGAATGGTCACAAGGTAAGTTATAGGATTTTGTCCACACTTTAGGATATCGCTGTACAGAGTGAGAATTACAGTGTACCTTCAAGTGATCATAATTATTTTTATCCGCATATATTGAGACCTTAAAATAGGTTGGCGAAAGCATTTTTAGAATGTCCCCATATTAGTAAGGGAGATTTCTCCCTGGCTAGGCGGTCTTTTGACATTTAAATAAAGTTTATTGATTGATTGATTGATACATTTGAATGGTCACAAGGTAAGTTATAGGATTTTGTCCACACTTTAGGATATCGCTGTACAGAGTGAGAATTACAGTGTACCTTCAAGTGATCATAATTATTTTTATCCGCATATATTGAGACCTTAAAATACGTTGGCGAAAGCATCCAATACACATGTATTCTAATTGAGTTCAAGTTTACATGTATGCCAGGTTTACAATGTCTTTTTCGCAACTCTCACTATTTTAGAGAGGAAAGTCTGGCATCTCAAGGTGGGGACACTGTGTTCAAGCTCAGCTGTGTGTCTTATGCGCCACCGGATTGCAAAGATCCTCTTGTCAAAGGTACTGAACATGTTTATTTGAAGATTCACACAAACTTCGGTACTGCTTCAACACATGTCACCTACTCAGAAGGCTTACTAAGTAGCCCCTTCTCCCTCTCTAATGTTCAAAGGTGCTGTGTCACTATTTTTAGCGTTACTTTAAACCTTTAACTCCCAAGAATGCCATATAACAAAATTCAAGAAAAATCCCAAATTTAATTTTGTGAAATATTGAAAACTAATGGTACCATGTAAAAGCAGTGCTGAAGAGGTTTCATTTGAATGGTCACACCATAGGATTTAGTCTACAGACTCAAAAGTTAGGCCCGCTTCAAACGTCGAACTTCACATGTGCCGAATCTAATGCAAATGAGCAGGAACAATTGATTTTGCTCTTTGCTCATTTGCATGAGATTCGGCATGAAGTTCGACGTTTAAACCGGGCCTTAGAACTACACTGCGTGTCTCCATAATTGACTCTGGGAGTGAAAGGGTTAAAAAGCCAAATTACATTATTTATATCATTGCAAATCAAAAAGCAATTTTCTTGTTTTGTTTAAACAGAGCTTGAAAAACGTCTCGTCCTGTAGATTTTCTTGTGGAGAAAGTAACTTTTTCTGCTGACTTGCCTGATGGGCAAGGCTCAGGCAAGCTGTCCACTGACTAAATTATGATTATAAAACATAAAACAAAAAACGTAACTGACTTTAACAAGCACGTAACTGCCCGGGGCAAAAAAAAATTGGGAAGTTATTTGTACAAAGGGCAAGCTGGAATTCAAGTTTTTTTTCAAGCCTTGTTTAAAATTATTCTACTATTGCTCTAAGAGTAGAAATAAGTGTCTTACGTGGCAGACGGCCAGGATGCATGAAATGGATTGCAACTTTAAAAAGTTGGACCACTGTTTCAAGTTTGTCGCCTTGTTTCTTGCAAAACTTGTTACAGTCAAACCGGATGTTCTTTTGCGGGCAACTTTGCAAACTTCCGCCGCAACATTGGTATTTTGATTGACAGTTTGCTTCGAGCAAGTTGGAAGTTGTGTGAGCAAGTTGCAACTTTCGCGAGCAAGCTCCTATTTCAAACTTGCGGTCAGTTGCCGGATTTCTGAATTGAAAGTACTGTTTGGTTACCTTGCAGTATTCCACAAACTCTACGATGTCAGGAGTAGAAACTGTTCGTTCCTTCCAGCCAGGTTTACCGGGAAAATACGTCTCGTGTTGTCAAAATCTGTTTACAATATTGGATACAGTTTGCTTTGATAATCCAACAATGCGTGCGATTTGTTCTTGTTTTACACCAGACGACCATTATTCTCTCTCTTTTCTCAACCGAGGTGGTATTATTGCGATGTACGTGAGCCATAATTGAAGAAGGACGTGTTTTCACAAAATTCGCAATTTGCAACTGACAACAAGTTTGAAATAGGAACTCGCTCGCGAAAGTTGCAAATTGCTCGCGTAACTTCCAACTTGCTCGAAGCAAACTGTCAATCAAAATACCACTGTTGCGGCGGAAGTTTGCAAAGTTCCCGCAAAAGAACATCCGGTTTGACTGTAAAAATTATTCTCTCTTGGAAAATTCACGTCTTGATATCTTCCTCTTAGTGTTCTAAAAGCATTTTACGTCGTACGACAAAGGTACTTAGTTTTAATTTGGAGCAGTTTTGATCCCAAAACCTCAACACCCACGACACAGCTCCTTTAAGTACAGTCTCCCAGATGGTTATCTAAAAGCGCGCAGTAGGTATTTTTCGGGCGTGTTCACGTGATTTGCTTGTCACTTTTCAAACCGGCCCTAAAGGTGATGTTACATCGGACGAGTCGCAACGGCGATTTTTGAAGCTGATTCAAAAACTTTGTAACACAAAAATTGCGAAGATAATCGCCCGCGCACCCATGTTGCGCTAAAAATCGTCGTTGATTCGCAGAGACGATTTTTAGCGCAACAAAATTAACGATAGGTTTGTTGCACGAATCAACTTCGGTAAATTTCGTGTTTTTGCGTTGCAGGTTTTTGAAGCTAATTCAAAATTGCGAAGAAAATCGTCCGCGCACCCATGTTGCGCTAAAAATCGTCGTTGCGAACCGTCCCGTATAACATCACCTTAAAGGCCTCGGGCACGCGATGAAACTTTCCTTTTAACGTTGCGCGCAATAGTCACAAAAGTAGAATCGAGTTCTACTTTTGTGACGTTGCGTGCAACAAATAAGCCATTTCCGAGTTACGTTATGCCTCGTTGTCAAAGCGAGGTTAGGTGCACAACTTGTTATTTGAAGAAGGTTTTTTATTCCAATGCAAATAAAACTCATCTTCATATGAAAGGTTGTGCACCAAGCCTCGCTTTGACAACGAGGTATAACGTAACTCGGAAATGGCCTATTGCGTTGTGAAACACCCCCAAAAATCTTGTTTCACGCAACGTCACAAGAACAGTTTCACCGTGTGAACAAAGTTCTTACTAATGGAAAGTAATTTTTTTAGATCTAGATTTGGAAATTACCCATGGGAATAACATTCTTATAACTGGGTGTACAGGTAATACAGCATTCACTTTCTAATTTGAATGAATTGCCTTGAATGTAAAAGATTCCTGTTAAACTTCTGTTGTCCTTTTCTTTCGTAGGAAGTGGAAAGAGTTCTTTGTTTAGAATACTGAGTGGCATATGGACGCCTCTCTCAGGTACAATTTGTTTATCGCTTTTCGACCTTGGGTTTAAAATGTTGCCTCTCTCCCCTTTTTGTCCCTATGCCCTTTTTCATGTCATCGTTGTTTTATGATAAATAAATAAAGATGGTAAATTCAAAGCTCGGTAATGAAATGAGAAAGATTTAAAGGCCCACCTTCACCCTAAAGACGTTGCGGTCGTTTGTTTTTGTTTTGAAATGCTCCGTTGTTCATACGCGTGATCTGATTGGTTGCACGCATTCAAGCGTGAATTTTGTGTTACACGAAATTCGGCATAGAAAGTGATCATGGTGCGCGCAGCATTTTGGGTGAAGGTGGGCCTTTAATGTTCATCATCGATGTCACGAGCGTAGAACAAAGAAAAAAAAATCTAAGTCCGCAACAGGAATCGAAGCAATGACCTTCCGTATACACCGGCCGGAAGCTCTAGTTACGAGAGACTAGTGGCGCGCTTGGCCATTTATGAGGTGACTGACCTAGCTCGCCACGAGTCTAGTAGCTCAGTAGTTAGAGCATCGGAGCGGTATACAGAAGGTCATAGGTTCGATTCCTGTCTTGGTTTCAAAAGATTTTTTTCTTTGTCGCACGCTCGTGGCGCGATAAACATTTCATATTTCTCATCGTTGTTTTACGTTTCTTTCGGATGCAGTGTATCACTCTTTTAATACAGGGTCTTGTTTGATTATTTTGTCACAGGGGAAGTCAAGAGATTCCTTCCATTCAGTCCTAAAACTGTCTTCTTTTTACCGCAAAAGTCATTCGTCACAGACGGGACATTACGGCAACAGGTAACTGCAGTTTGTTATTTACCTGTAGCAATGCCTTTCACACTCTGGATACAGTCTGACGGTCAATTCTTCAACCGTTTAACTCTCAGAGTCAGTTATGGAGATATGTAGTGTAGTCCTAACGTTTGAGTCTGTGGACGAAATCCTATGGTGTGACCATTCAAATGAAACCTCTTCAGCAGTACTTTCGCATGGTACCATTCGTTTTTCAGTATTTTACAACATGAAATTTGGGATTCTTCTTGAATTTTGATGTTTGGCATTCTTGGCACTCTTGACATACCCAGGCTGAAATTTAGTCAACACGACTATACTTTGTCCTCTTATTTTTACAGTTAGCTAACCAAGAATAAAATAAAGTGTAAGAATTTGGTCAAAGAAAATTTACGGTACGACTGAGCACTGTTGCAGGCCGTTTTCCATGTTTTAAAAATAGCAAATTTGTATAACAATTAGAAAATAGATAGAACTTGGTCCATTTTTCTTTCATATCATCCAGATCTATGATTTATTGAAATACTATCAGTTTTGTCTTAAGAACATCGTAGAAACGTTTTCAGGCTCAAATTGCCTAAAAAAAAGAACGCCCAGTCCCCTCTTATAGGAAAAAAATAGTGTATGAAATTGTTATCGACGTACTATTGAAGACCACCACGAGCTATCATACACACCGTGATTAATCAAATTATGAATGCCTACTGTACATATTTCATTCATTTATTTTTCCGTTTTTAGCTGACGTACCCTTTTGAAGATGATCTTTATCGGGATGGTTGTGAGTCAGGTATTGGAAAGTTCTTTTCGTTATAAATGAAAATGTGTAACGCCGTAGCAAGCGATAATTTGTTATCGTGATACCGCGCAAGTTACATTGAAACATTTAAAAAACTGAAATTATCTGTGCGACCACTCTTATTGGATCTCGAAGCAAATGCTTCGAGATCAAACCAGTTTGAGTTTTGTTTTCCTTTCTCTTCTCTTATTATGGAAATGAATCTCAGACAAAGGAAAACAAAAATCAAACTGGTTTCAAAATTTTCAAACCAAAGAAAAATTTGAACCACAACACATATAGCCGGCGTCAAGCGCGTGCGAGGAAGTCAGATTGGTCCTGAAAGTGGCGCGAGATATTTTAGCCAATCATAAATCATAGCAATGCATAACCAAAGCAATAGAGTGTTTTCACTGACCTCATATCAAATTCAGAAGCAGTTTTCGATTCTTAAATGTTTATGGAATTGAAGAGAGTTTAAAACTACACATCTGGGTCAAATTTTGAAGCGCAAGAGCATTTCATTCAAGAGTTATAGGTGAATGAGTATAGACATTTTTAGTAAGAAATGTATTGAGTGGCCATCTTGGTGTCCCACTTAGGGACACCAACATGACGGCCAAAAATTTAAAGACTTTAAAGTCTTAATAACACCAAAAATCTCATCACAAAATATTGTATTCACTATAAGAGGCATGAAATCGGCTTTTAAGCATCTATAATTCATTAATAACTTTCAACCGTAGTTCAATTTTGTTTATTTTCACGGCTTATTTGAAATAGCGTGACCAATTGCGTGACAAATTTACAACCTTTATAAATCGAAAACGAAACATCGTTAAAACCTGAAACTTTTTGTGAAAGATTGTAACACTAGTATGCACATACCATGTTAGAAACAGCTTTGTAGGATGTATTCTTTAGATTTTTTTAAATTTATGACGTCATGTGATAACACTCTATAGCAACATTACCTTCGACACTCAATTTGAGTGTCGTAAAAACTTACCAATTGAAAGTAGTTAATCTGGCCAATCACAACAGACGCAGACTGCATTGAACCAATCAGAACTCGTAACAAATGCATGTAACTGGCGCCAAGCGCGGGAAAACGCGTGTGCGCAAGTAACAATTGATTTTGGTTTTACTTCTGATTAGTTGACAAAGTGGCGCGAGATTTTTTTAGCCAATCACAGAGCGTAACAATGCAAGATGCAAAACCAAAGCAACCGCGAAATTACCTTCTATACTCAATTGAAAACCCCTCTATATGTATTAGTTGTCGAGTAGGAGAGTCGGAGGAGGAATGGGGGAGAATTCAGGGGGCCTTGGGCACCCATGGTATTCTTTTGAGTGACGTCAGCCATATTGAATTTATTTCCAATATTGTTGACTTTTTGTCATCTTTAGTGGGCGAAGGAAATGAAAACCTTCTTGAGATACTGAACACTGTTGGACTCGTAAGTATATTGATGTGACAATTTAGCAATGAATTGTAATTACAGCAGAGTTGTGCGCATGAGCAGAATTATTCTAGGCAGTTATTCGCAGGTCTCATGGTGGGTTCTCGGCCAATGAAAAGGAAGGAGAAATGCATCGAGTGATAATAAAATTTATTAAATGGCTGATTGGGTCACGCGAAGTTTCCTTTTGAAAAGGTGGTCATGGGAATGAGGCACCTTTGAACTGAAGTGTATCAGAGAACAAAACATAGCTGACTTCCGGTTCTGCCGCGGCCGTCAACTTTTGGCGGGAAATCACTGTAGCGAAGCGAGCAAGGATGGTGTTTGGTTGAAAAAATTCGCCATTTGCATCCATTTGTCACCAGTTTTTGGACAATAATTATTTAGCAGTTTGAGCCACTGAAGAAATGTTTAGGTTTGTGCTAGCTTGTGTATTTCACCATTTTGAAAAATCTTATTATGGCCCTTACCTTTTGCTCGAGTTTTCTCTACGCCATTATACGTGCTGTGAAGTGTTTCAGAGTACTGCCTTCATGTACAAAAATTAGTCCACTGTTTGTTTGTTTTTCCTTCTTACAGTCAACCCTGTGTGATAGGATTGGTGGATTGGATAACCCAGTGGACACCAACTGGTGAGTCAACAAGTTAATAACCTAAAACAGTGTTAATATTCATGTTTAAAATCGAAAAACTAACAGCACCACAGGAAAGTACTGGGCCAGGTTGCTCAAAGCACGATTAAGCTAACCTAGGATTAGCGTCAATTTTGTATCCAGTTAAACAACTCAATAATTTAAAATTTTCCAAAGTTTTCTGCCCTTCAGTTTCGACTTTAAGTTGTCTTTACTACTAGCTATAAATGACCTTTTGAAAAATACTTTAAACAGAGAGATAAAATCCTCGGTTAACCTTTAATCCAGGATTAGCGTTAATTGGCTTTCGAACAACCGGGCCCGGCTTATTAGCTTTCATTTGAATGGTGGGTGTCTAGAAAACGTAGACATTGAAAACTCAGACCTTTAAAACATAGACGTCAAAAACACAGACATTGAAAATGCAGACCTTAAAAACACAGACGTTAAAAACAAGACGTCGAAAACGCAGACCTTGAAAACACAGGCCTTGATAACACAGACCTTGAAAACGCAGACCTTAAAACACAGACGCTGAAAGCACAGAAGTTGAAAACATAGACATTGAAAACACAGACCTTGAAGTTTTCGAGGTCTGAGTTTTCTAGACACCCTTAGAATGGTCACACTTTTGGATTTCGTCCACAAACTCAAAAGTTACAACCAACTCGCGCAACGTAAAAATAGCACCACAGGAAAGTACTGCTCAATAGCTTTCAATTGAATTGTCACTCTTTGGGATTTCATCCACAGACTCAAAAGTTAGAACCACCTTGTACAGCATAATAAACAGTACCACAAGAAAGTACTGCTCAGTAGCTTTCATTTGAATTGTCACACTTTGGGATTTCATTCACAGACTCAAAAGTTAGAATCACCTTGTACAGCATAATAAACAGTACTACAGTAAGGTACCGTTCAGTAGCTTTTTATTTCATTTGAATAGGCACCTCAGATCCTTGTATAGTATAAAAACAGCACCACAAGAAAGTACTGCTCTGCAGATTTTTAGTATTTGAATGGTCACACTTTAGAATTTCATTCCATAGACACACATTTACAACATAACAAATAGCACCACTTGAATATACTACTCATTTGGATGGCCACACCTTACATGTTTGTCCTGGTAAAACTCAAACATAGACCCTGGCAGGGGATTGGTTAACTGGCAGTTGTACCTGCTGTAACTTGGTCAAGCCCAAATCATACCGTCCAGAAGGACGTCCGACACCTTATTGAGACTTATATAACGGAGTAACTGGTTAGCTTTCAGTTGAGGTTGGGGGTAGCAGTTTATAAAGTTAAATTTAGGACGAAGCAGCCGGAGAAGCTAGGTGGTACAGTGGTACGGTAGGCTATGTAACGCTAAGCCTAGCGGAGGTCACAGGTTCAATCATGAGTGGGGATTTTAGATTTTCTTTCTTACACTTAAAAATTTATTGAAAATAAAATTCTAAGTGTCGACATTACGTTATATAAGTCTCAATAAGGTGTCTGACGTCCTTCTGGACGGTATGATTTAGGCACAACCCTGTAACTTGTTGTGTCTGAAGCTTTTGTTGTTGTTTTGTGCAGGGAGGACATGCTGTCTCCTGGAGAAATGCAAAGGCTGTCTTTTGCTCGTCTGTTCTACCATCGCCCACTTGTAGCGCGTGAGTAACTGATGCTCAGTTTTAACCTTAAACGGGACATTGCCCCGGATGAAATATCGTGTTTTCATGATTATGGCCAGAAGCTTGCTTTAAGCTCACTTTATTATCTTGAAATTGGAAGAAACCATCGCCAAAAGTGATAGAAGCGAAGAGATATAAACTAAACAGACACAATAACGGCTGGAAAAGTCAAAATTTCACTTGAATGGCAAGTTAGATTTCTTGACCACCTGTCAATAAATCAAAGAACTGTAATCCGCTTCAATCCTTGTAATCCTGCACTTTATCTCCAAACTACTGCTTTTGTGTTGCTCTATAGAATCTTTTTATCCAACTAAGTTGTATATTTGGTGGCTTTTGGCGATATCACGTGGAAATAACTGCGAAGCGAAATTTTGCTATTTTGGCGGGAAAGTGTCCCTGTAACTCCCAGGAATGCTAAATATCAAAATTCAAATAAAATCCCAAATTTAATTTTGTGAAATATTGTGAAAAAAGGGTACCATGCAAAAAGTACTTTGCATACTAGGTTTCATTTGAAGGGTCACACCATAGGATTTCATCCACAGATTTGAAAGTTAAAAACTGCGTTACATGTCTACATAATTGACTCCAGAAATGAAACGGTTGATAAAGAACGTTGTACATGTACTGGAGACCGCAAAAGTCATGAAGATCATTGCTTCATTTCATTCCATTTCCGTAGTTCATATACGATTTCATATATTCATTGTTAGCAATAATTCCACTGCTAAATCTATTTATCTTCAAAACCGCAGTCATGTTGATCTTCTCTTGCTAATATATTTTTTTTGTGTGGCGACATTTCTCTTCAGTACTTGATGAAGCGACCAGTGCGCTTGACGTTGCCTCAGAGAACAGATTGTATTCCGTGTGTAAGCAACTTGAAATCACAGTTGTTAGTGTTGCTCACAGAGAATCACTAAGACAGGTAGGTAAAACGTGTCTTTATCAGGTGTACGTTAGAGCGGTTTTTTATTTGAGTGTCGTAGAGTCGTAAAACCAAAACCAAAGCAATTACTCTGGCCAATCACAACACACGCAGGCGATCCAATGGACGAATCAGAACGTGAAGCAAATGCATGCAGCCGGCGCCAAGCGCGGGAAAACACGTGAAGGCAATTGGAGCAGTTTTCAATTGAGTGTCGAAAGTATAATTCCGCTATTGCATTGGTTTTGCGTTGCTACGGCTAGTGATTGGCTAAGAAATCTCGCGCCGCTTTTTCGACCAATCAGAAGTAAAGCCAAAACCAATCGTGACTTGCTTGCACGCGTTTTCCCGCGCTTGGCGCCGGCTTCATTTTTTTTGCTTTAAGGACAACCACAGAGCGCCCGCAATAATTCACTCCAAAGGACCACGTTACAATCTAACAGCGCTCGAGAAAAGACTGACTCTTTACAGCTATCTTTTGAAACGTAAATAGTTTGTGGTGTGCTAAAGGCTGCAAAGGAGGGACTGATTTGCTCAAAAATTACAAATATTTACCCATGTGGCGATTATAATAAGATAAATCGACCCACATACATTACACTTTTTTGTTTCTTGAAAGTAGCGACCCCTCGAAAGTAGCGACTTATGAGAACCCGCTTAACACAGACACCCCGTTAATTTGGACCTTATTTTGCCTACACTACCCAGAAAGACACACACAACTTTGTAGATACAGGGGCCTATAGGTTAGTAAGGACCTCATAGCCTGTTTATTGCAAGACTTTCATCAATGTATCAGCGTACACTTAATTTCTATACTCGTTATCACAAAAGATCGATGTTACTGAAAGTACCTGAGTACGATACCGCAGGATACGAAAACCCAAAACCACTCTGGAAAAAAGGGAAAGTATACCCCGACATGCTGAAAACAGCTGCAGTGCCGCCAACTCTTGGGGCAGAGATAGACGGAAACTAATAATTACTAAAAGTAGTGAATATCTTACAATAGACATTATAAAATTTTGGTGTTCGAGCAAGGGCTGACCAAGAATGATTCAAATTCGTAACGAACAACTATACATATCTCAGGAACATACCCATAATTCCCCTTACGTGGACCCAGTCTTCTGGTCCGTGCCGACATAATAGCTATTTCTGCAAGTTCCGGGATGCTACATTGGTAGACTACGAGTAGTCCCTCCTTTTTCCTCAGGGATAGTAGAGCGAGCGAAATGCGAGCGCGCGTGAAAATCACCCCACGCGAGAAAGGCGAGACGCGCGGCGGGCAGACCTTTCTCGCGTGAAGTGATTTTCACGCGCGCTCGCGTTTCGCTCGCTCTACTATCCCTGAGGAAAAAGGAGGGACTACTCGTAGTCTACTACATTGGCAGAAATACCATTTTCTTTCGATTCTACGATGTCCGTATTAACGGAAGTTGACTGTACGGAACAGAATGCTGATGGACTAGCATCCCATCCAGGGGAAGTAGTAACACTCTCAGTCGTTTTGTTCTTGCTACAAAAACCGGGTTTCGCTCCGGTAGATGTAAGTCACTTGTCTCGTGTAGGCTTTGCCTTTATCTTACTAAGTGCAGTTGGATAGTACGATGTACTATTCATTTTCAGCAGATGTTAAATTAAAGATGAGTGCGCGGAGATCTGAAATATCTCTTCGAGTTGAACATGAGAAAATAAATAAGATATCCACAAGCAGCCAGGCATCATTTTGTTCACGGCGCTAATACGAAGTTTTAAGCAATTTTCCGAAGATTTTAGATAATTCTCCGAATACTGTCCGAAGGTTGTACGAACGTTTTCCGGTAAACGAAGATGTCCGACGGTTTCCGGGGCTGGGGGCCGTTTCTCGAAAGACCCGGTAATTACCGGACCCGGAAAGCTGTTTTATTTTTATTGAAGATCGAGGTTTCAAAAGTTTTGCAGATAATACGGTAAAACTATCAGTTAGCAAAACAAAATGGACTGGTTTGTTCGCTACGATCCGCGCTTTTAACCTTTAGATTTGGCTTCGGGCCCGAAAAGTTACCGGGAATTTCGATAAACCGATTTCACTTTAGGATTTTTCCACAGTGGGACAAATCCTTGTATTAAACTGAAGTTTATATAATAAATTAATAAATCAAGCAGGAGAACCTTATTTACCATTTTATTTTCTCAGCTTCACGACTACAATTTGAAATTAGACGGAGAAGGAGGATGGGAGTACAAGAAAATCCAACATGAATAAAAAATAATCTACGGCTTATATATCATTAAAATGGGGTAGCCTTGTGGTGTATGATGTTCGACAGCAAATTGGTTAACGTATAGCTAGAGAACGAACCGTTCGTTAGCTATACAGAAATTATTTCAAGTAAAATTTCTTAGTCAGAACTGGCTGATAAAATTATTAGTTTTCGGTTTCACCAAATATTTTTAGAGTGAAAATGTGAATGACATTTGAAAAACAATGAACCCTTTTGGGTTTCTGCTAATATATTCCAGTTGATACATAAGTTAGCCTTTGAATTTCAATAGTCAAATAAATTGAATTATTTAAAATGAATTTACCCAGCAAATAACCGCCAACCACGCGAGAATTGGTGAATAACTATTTTTTTAAATTAAACCATATATTAAATCAAATATTTTATCGTGAATCTTTTTTTGTGAAAATGGTAAACTGACATGTTTCCTGTTGTCTTACATCATCTTTGTTGACGTATAGCTTAGGTCTAGTTTTAAAAGTGAAAGTAGTGAGTACATAGTTCAATTGACAAAGACTAAATGGTTTTGTATTAGTATAAAACTTATATTGTTTGGTAGTTATGTTGCGAACTTTCGTCTTATAATTTTATAAGTTATGTCAGTAGTGGCAATTTCTATCACTAGTATTTATTAAATAATTATTTAATTTTTTTTAGTCAAAATATTTTGTAAAAAAAAAAATCATGTAGATTATTGGACGTCTTTTCAAAGTCGGTAAAAATCAAAATAACTAATTAACTTGCTTGTTTCGCTTTCCTCCAATAAAACAAACGTGTTGTTGTGAATAATAAACGTATATCTTGCTTAAAATCCTTGGGAGAGAGGGGGCGGGGGGGGGGGAGGGGACTCTTGGGTATTTTTGGTGGGGGTGTACCGCCCGGTTCTGCAAATCCTGGCAAGCCCAAACTTCGCCATTTTCCATACTCGTGTGTCGCGCGCGGCCTTGAGTATCCGCGCTTTAGGCGATCATCGCACATGATCACGTTTTTCTTTGCGTGACACGTTATATTTCCATGAGAAGAAAAGGTTGTGCGAAAAGCCTTACTCTGTTATATAATCTCGTGTCACCAAAAGATCAAACTATCATGGGGATTTTCACCTTTTTGGGGTTAAAACTGCGCCAAATTAGTACCTTTGTCATACAGCTATTTAAATTAACGTTGTTCGATCCTAAAGCTCAAAGCCAAGACCGCAAAGTAGTATGGGTAGTTGTGAATAGCTGTTCTACGTTACTACCATAGTACCTTGCGGTCTTGGCTTTAGGCTTTCATCCGACAACGTTAATTGAAATAACCAGAACACTGAAGATATATCAAGTAAATTTTCGAAAAGAGAATAAACACTAATCAAAGTTAAGGCGACTTTTCCAAGACAGAAGGCGATAAACGTTAAAAAAAATTGCCCAATTTTTTCAAGTTGCATTCCATTTCCGTCCTGGCCATCTGCCGCGCAGTACTCTTAATTTTACTCGCGCGCTCTCTCTCTCTCTCTCCTCCGCAGATGCTCCTATCAGTAAAGAACAGTAAAAGAGAAAATGGGAGCGCGGGGAACGATGGGAAGAGCGGCTTTACTTTCTACCTCTTTCCAGCCAACGCGCGTTTTTTTGCCAAGCGTGGAGCGTGACGACTATCGACTAGGAGGCCTCCGCGGAGGAGAGAGACTCGCACTAGTATATTGGACCATTATGTTTGGTTCCCATTGATGTCGTTTGGTGACGTGCATGGCCTCTTTGATATCTTTAAACGATAAACAATGAACACCTTTTTCATGACGCAAATCAGTATTTTTATTAACGACTTGTCCAGTAGAATAAATTAAATTAGGCAAATATTTACAAACTCTTGCCATTCCAGTATCCTGAGAAACAAACCGGTTATTTCGCGACTTTACTGCTATCCTGTAAATTTATGATTTGACAGCCAAAGCCCGCTAACGTGACATTTAAATGGTTCCGCGCACGGAGGAAGAGAATCCGTAAGGATTTGTTTTCTTTTTTATGCATATACAAAGTGTATTTTGAAAATGCTCCAAAAATATAACAGGGTGATAAAAGAATGTCGACTCCGGTTTAAGTTGTGCGAGCATAGCTTCATTTTTGCGCCAAGGCAGTGGCTCAAAATGAAAATGATAGAACAGTTCCAAACATGATGGAAACATATAGTTTAGGCTATTAAAAAATACTGCTGAGTGACTTTCATTCTAAAGCGGTCACATTTAAGGATTCGTACCTGTAGATTTTCAGATTTAGAAGAACATTTAAAAACAGGAAAAACTTTCATTTTAACCGATGGAGATGTATGAGTGCCTTTGCAGTGTTATCCTGGCGTGATCATTTGCCGTACACTTAACTTCTTTTTCTTCCTTTTGCTTTGTAATCAGAGAGTCTGTTGTAGTGGCTTAATCGAGTTTTCATCGATTTTTTCGTAACCGTTTCGACGACGCATTGAAGACACAAAACATCCCGCCATTACTACGACAGCAAGGCCCACCACCACAATACCAATTGGCCAAGCCATGTTGTTCAACACCAGTTTGTTGTAGCTGTCTTTCGAGGCTCTCTGGCGGACGATTTGATCGGGATCTTTCGGGTTATAGTAGCACTGAAGCGGTGTGCCAATAGGATTGCCACCCTGGCTTTGAAATGACTGCAAAAGTTTAGGCTTTGCTTCAGTTTTGTCCGTGCATTGTTCTGGTTCAAAGGTACACTGAAAACAAAGGAAAATATTAAAGTGAGACCGTGCAAGGTTTGGGGGTGTAGTGAAACTGTCGTGAGGCTACTAAGCGGGTTACAGTTGAGAGAGTGTCTATTAAAATGGATAGATTCTCGCAAAAACACATCTTTTGTTTTAACAACAAAATATTTTCTTAAAGGCTTTACAGGTCAAAAACGTTTACGTTCTTTTTTTTTTCAATAGTAAGCCCCTTCAAAACCCTTAAGTAAGTCTCGGGTTAAGCTGTTAATAATATAAAGGGAATGGAATATTTATATGTATTATTCAGGTCTGGCTTTATTATAATTATCGACGGAAATCAACAGTCCGAGTAGATATGCAGTAAAAGATCAAAAGGCACTTTTCTTAATTCCCATTGCGAAATACAGAACGTGTGCCAGCAAACTCGCAGTGATATTAATATAGTAAATGTTTATACCGATGGAATAACAAACAATGATGGTTTCTTGTTGCAGTTGCTTGCTTGATGCGCATCGACAAGATTTATGCATTGCATTCTCTATTTTCGAATAGACCAATTTCGATATATTAAAATTCATACTTGGCTCCAAGGCTTGGGGGAATAAAACAATAATTCAACGCTGAACCTCAATGTGATTTCTTTTGTTCTATTCCCCCAAGCCTCGGGGCCAAGTATGAATTTTAATATATCGAAATTGGTCTATTGCCCATTATACACTTTGTTTGCCCCCAAATTTTGCATAAACTATTGTTTGTAAATGCTCTTGGGAGGACTGCATATTCCCAAAAGCATTTCAAAACAATTGTTCATGCAAAATTTGGGGGGCAAACAAAGTGTATTATGGGCAATTCGAAAATGGAGAATTAACCTGCGATCAAGCGTCATTCTCATCACACTTGTTTCCCGGGGGAGGTCCGGCCGAGCAACTTTCAGATTTTCCTGCCCTATTTAAGACAGAATTCCGATTTTTGAAACTTCTCTCTGAACTCCCCCCCCCCCCCGAAAATATGAGGAGAAGCGCTTTCTCCTAACTATTTCAACCCCCCGCCGCTCCCCCCCCCCCCCCCGGGGGACTCACATATAAAAATGACGGGGGTGCTCGTCGGAAACTTTCGAAAAACACCCTAACAGGTACCAGAATCTTGTTTGATGGGCGTGGCTCAAAATAATTTTTACCCCCAAGAGGTACCAATTCGAAAACAACACCCTAAAAGACACCGCGATAATTCTAACGGTAGTCATTTCAGATTTTATTACCCTAAGCGGTACCAATCTACAAATTTTTAACCCCTAAAAGGTATGTCGAGCACCCCGTCATTTTTATATGGGAGTTCCCCCCCCCCCGGGGGCTCCCCTTCCCTCCAATGTATCTTTTCTCGTTTGAAATATGAAACAAGCGACTTGGGGACCAAACAATAATACTTGCAAGATAAATCGCTGGGAAAAAGATATTGTGCAACTGCGAAGCCCGCCTTGAAGATTTCCTTTTTTTCGTAGCAAAAAACATTTCCGCAGCAACACAACTACAAGCTACAACATATCGAGCACAGACAAGATCACTTCCCCCCCCCCCCCCAACTCCCCGGTACATGACAGGACAACAACGGGGAAAATGGCACCTGATCGCGGGTTAATTCGGCAATATTCGGATAATCTAATAATTCTTACAAACAACATTACACCATCATGGCATACCTGTTTTTCGAGGCTGTAATAATCCTTTGATAGCAAACGTGGCTTTTTCCTCCGGAACAATCCATTGCTTAAAGCACTGTTTCCACACAAGACGTAAATCCTCAAACATGGATACTTTGCATCATCTTGTTTGTTATCCGAGCATTTTTCTTTCGCGTCCGTATTACCAGAGGCAATTGTACAGTTTATTTCTTTAAATGTCTGTTCCTCTCGCGCCGGAGAAACATTGCTGACCTCAACGGCGATTAGACAGGCAGCACCTACAAGGAATATTCCAATGCCAGCGGCAAACGTTGCTTCAACTTTAGTGCATCGCATTTCTACTACGACTTTGAGCCAAAGAAAACTTAAAAATTTAGGGACGAGTTCGTGGCAATTGCTCAACACGATGGTAAAAGGATATACCGTATCGGCAACGTTGTATTTATATAGAACAAGAAACTGATACCCCATTGTCTTGTCACTCAACAGACATGTACTTTCATAATAGCACATTTTGATCACACTGTGTAATATTTTGATCACGCACTGTTCAAACCCCTTCCGGGCATACCACGGTCATCATTTCACTTGGCATGTCCCGGAGTGCATGGGAAATTTAAACTCCAGTACTTTGGAGTGGGGAATTTGATCGACTTGGCGCGCGGAAATTGTGAAATCAACAAGTTTGGTCTTTTTAAAAAATGGCTATGTGATTTTTGATGCGCTCTTTAATGCAACTTTTGTCGCAAGTGTAAACTAGCGGCGATTTCTGTGCGATTTGGGTGCGATTCTGGTGCGTGATTTGGGTGCGCGATCTGAAGACTGTGAAGATGCAAATCGACTGTGTAAACGGGCTTTTGAAGTCTGAAATTTGGGTATAGATTTTTGCCAGGTATAAAACTAGATACGGAAAATCACATAAACGAGAAGAAGCCCCGGACTTGAGGATAGCTGACAACGTATCGATGTGTAAAAATTGAAGGTACAAATCAGTCAAATTAATATTTCTGCTGACAAATCCAGCCCGCTTCTTCAGACGACTCTTCAACCTGGACCCAGACGGGAAGGCGCTCTGGGCGCTTGAGTCCTTGAGTGAAAACCTTTTTATGTTAAGAATAATAAATGCCGATTACATGATCTACGATCGTGTCAAACAGGCTAACACTTATGGGTTCCTTGGTAGGGTCTTTTCAAGTTCAAGTTAGGATGTCGAAGGTACAAATGAGTCGGGAAGGGGGGGGGGGGGGGGGGAGGGGGGTTGTTGAAGTGCCGCTTTGCTTTATCTCCTACAAAACGTGACATCTCCTATGCATGTACACTCACGTAGAGTCAGGTAATGTCTTGTATCTACAGCACGTCTACAGCACAGAAATCTTTTTTTAAAAATCAAAAACGCTAGAGACACCATTTATGTTGCTTTCGGATCACAAGGACCTGCAGAAAGCTGCAAGCTGCAATTTGTAAGATCACAAGATACAAAAGATACAAAGATACAAGCACGCACACGTAACCTCATCGGAGAAACATGAGGGACCATGAGGGTTCTCTCCCCGGGAAGGGGGGGGGGAGGGGAGGGCTGGGGGTGGAGGGCTCCTATATAAAAATGACGGGAGTTCCTTTTGGAGTGCTAAAATCTAAAATGACTACCGTTAGAATTAACATGGTATCTTTTAGAATATGAAACGTGTTATTTTAGAATTGGTACCTGTTAGGGTGAAAATGAGTTTGAGCCAGGCTAAAAGGTACAATGATCACACCGACATTTTATATAGGAGTTCCCCCCCCCCCCCCCCGCCCACCACAACGGGTTCTCGTCTTCTGTGGGAGTCACGTGAGTCACTTTTACTGATCACATCATCATTAGAAGCGCACAGTACGTGATAACACAACGAAAACATTACTAACGAGCCGTAAACTATTAAGTTGTGGTTGCATTTTTTAAGGAAAACAAAAATACGAGTCAGTCTTTAAGGTCGTGACCGTCAGCTCGAGTTCCGTCAAACGGCATTGTAGCAGCAATTGTATTTATAGAACTGGGCACGTTTACAGCTCATGCATGCACGATTCAGACCTTGAGGTCACCAACATAAGGACCTGCAGAAGGTGATGACGGGTTAATCATTGATTGAATTCTATTTCGTGACCTTGTTTATAACACTTTACGGCAATCGTCACACATGAATGATCCATGCAAATATGTACTGTATGGTATGGTGTACACGGTGTACCGGTGCTGTCTTTTTCGTTTACATACGCCGTTGAAAACAGCCGGATTGGGTGCTTTCATTTGCTCATGTACAAAATATTTAAAATTGTCGCTTGGAATGCACCCTTAAGCACACTAACTCCTTTTTAAGGGTCCTTAATCCGGCTCTCTTCAGCCACATGATCATCGATTATGACGTAGCTGAAGAGTGATTACCTTGGGAACAACTTGAAGCCACACCACTGACTATCCCTCACTAACAGTTTTCACGGCTTTTTTAAGTATTTTCATGGACAAAGATATATATATATATACAGCATTTTATACTTCTTGACCTTGCAAAAGAGCTAGATAAAGAATGGTCTAAGAAGAGATTTTTAGCTTTGAATATGAACCAAATTTTTTTTTGCTCTCCTGGACCAGATATCATAGGTGACCCATCTTAAAAGCGAAGCAGAAAAATTTAAATCAATTCCACGTCACCTTCATACCATAATAAGTATAGTTACCATTACCTGCAGTTCAGACAAGTTTTTCTCTGATTTAAAACTATTGTGGGATAAAACTGCTTTGAGACGAAAAAGAAATTCTTTATTACCCGGTGTAGACTTGTGTATCATACAAACCAGCGAAACAGCGGTCAATTCAATAAAACTTTTACAAGTGTAATTTACAAGTGTAGCCATTGTTTCAGAGGTTGAAAACAATAGTTACACTTGAAAATTGCACTTGTAAAAATTTTATTGAATAGGCCATTTGCACGACGGCGTCATTTGACTACAACTACCAGAATTCATTTCGTTTTTCCTTTCTTATTTAAATTTTGTAATCCCAGTGCGGTTTAAATAACAATGGCCTTAATTTGCACTACAAAACAAAAAACTGAAGGATTCTGGTAGTTGTAGTCATATGACGTCATCGTGCAAATGGCCTATTGACCCCAGGATAATTGAAGATATTTGCATAATTATGCAAAACATATTCTATGGCATCATCTTTGGTCGTTGGTTTGTTCTTTCGTTGGACGATCTTGGACCAAAGGTACTTACTAGGGTGCGGTAGGGAAAAGTCCCGACAAGGGTAAGGTATTGTGTGATCTTGAAATTTCTTCATTTCTGAAGAGAGATAATCACTTACTTCATGTTTATCGTAAGTAAATCTAACCTAGAGCTAACCTAGTATAGTCCCGATAACTGTTATACTGTTCAAAATGCATTTAATAGGTTATTCTGTTGATGAAAAGTCACTCCACCTTTTGACCACTTGGGTTTTTTCTTCGTTACGATGTTTTAATCTCGTTTTAACTTTAATTAGGCATATAGCCCATTGTGTACTTTACAGGATAAATTGGCCATGCGTCGATGATGACGTCATATGACGTCATTTATTTGTAGACCCGACATATTAGCTGCGGTTACACGTTTCAACTTTTACCTAGGTAAACTCGAAACAACAATAGCGAGTGCACGCTTAATTTGAATTAACAATAGCCCTTGCACGCTTAAGCGTGCCGCGGCTATTGTTCTTTCGAATTTACCCAGGTAAAAGTGGCAACGTGTAACCGCAGCTATTGAATCCGCTATCCTTGATTTCCAGAAAATCAGCTCTATTGATCCAAAATACTGTAAAAGTGCAGATATCAAAGAAACTTATCACAAGAAATGAATTCAATAGCAAAACAATCTCGAAATTTCAGACGGCATGCATGAAAATTTGGTTGTCATGTTCACTTCACGTGTCGTACGAAAGAAAAATTGCATCCCATTTTAAAAGAGAAATCTATTGTTTCAATATTCAAACTGGGTGATTTACTCCGTTTTTTACAGAGCTGTTGCCAAGGAAAGTTGCACAAAGTGATCACAAGCTCACACTCTTTCTTACGCGCAAAGGATAAGCAAGTAATTCCCAAGGGAAACTTAGAAATATACGTATGAATATCTGTTATCACTACAGCCGCAAATTGAATTATGACAGAACAAGTTAGCAAGTTCAATGAAACGACAATTTTGTCCCTTGCATGAAAAATTCACTATGATGTAATATGACTAATATCTTGCGCAAAGAGAATTGTAATTACTACACTGATTCATTTGATTCAAAGTTAAGGTCCCTGTGGTCTGAACTCTCATTCGCATTTTGAATGATCGGGAACTGCTACTGTATGTCAAGAACAAGTTATTGTTGTGTTTTACAAGCCCTACATACCGCGGGCTCAAGCAGCTGCCAATCTCGTACCCAGAGTCCTCAGGCTTCTTGGTCAGCGGGGACGTCGCCAGGAGAGACTCTGGGATAATGGAATTTTTATCCCAGAAAATCTGGGAATCCGGTTTTAGTGCGCATGCCTACGCTCAGAAACGGAAGTCAGATTTCCCAGAAACAGGGAACAAGAAAGCCGGCAAGAAAGCTGAAGTAAATGTTTATGTAGCACAAGGTACTGGAATTTTTCAACAAACATGCCCCTAAAGTAATAAATTTCAGTGGATTTCTGAAAGAAAAAGTGAAAGATGGAGTGTCTGGCCCTTTCGGTAAGTGTTCGTCTTTGTATTAAACATAGCATTCTAAACACTGTCTAAGCAAGCAATTTCTTCGTCGGTGCATGATTTGGGTTAAGATCGTTAAAAAACAGAGCAATGTCAAGCCGCAAGCCGTATAAGAAGAGATGTTCTTGCCGTCCTTCCGACCGGTTTCGGGGACTCTTTGATATACCAAGTTCTGCCGGGAGGTTTTGACTTCATGACGGGAAATTGTACAAAGCTGTACAAAAGATCGAGCAGTTGTCTAATTAGGGCCTGGTCGCACTACAGTCAAAAACAAAAATTAGCCCGTGCAAAATGACATAAAAACAAAAACATTCCACAAAAAGCGTGTCCCACCGGAGCGGTTTCTTTTGTTTTCCTCGTTTTTTGCACGGGCTAATTTTTGTTTATGACTGTAGTGCGACCAGGCCCTTAGTTGTGTCTCCATTAAACACTCTCATGAGAGATCAGATCTCTTAGCTATAAAGCGAAAAAGGTGTGACCTGCTTCATGGTTCACTGACAGTCTGTGTGGGAGATTCCAGCGGAGGTGAATGTGCTGCTTGATGAGCTGAAGGTTGCAAATTTCACGAATGGATTGATTATTGTTAGAGTGATAAGAATGGGGTCAAATTTTTCAAATGACCGCCTCATTGGGCTATTGCATTTAATATCCGCACCGCCCCCCCCCCCCCCCTGTTGAGGAACACAGTTTGTGCATCGCCCATCTCCAGAACGTCAGAAAGACCATCCCCCTGTAGAATTCCTTTCCAAAACACTAGTGACCCCCTAAAGAATTCCCTATCCTCAACTGTGTTTTTCCTGCCACCCCTGAAGAATTCCTTTGTTTTTTTCTTTAGTTCCCCTGAAGAATTCCTCATATTTACAGCATGACCCCCAAAAGAATTCCGTCAAAATGTGCTGCGAACCCTGAAGAAATCCACTGTTCCTCAACCCTGGGGGGGTGGGGGCGGTACAAAAATTTGATGGCATAGCCCATTGGAAATTGAAAATAAGGATGACCAAGGATGCATAATTGATAAATACAAAGTGAATGAGGTGGGATAGCAAAAATACTGACAAAGATAGGGTCTGTAATAATATTGGGCACAAAATAAGCTACAATGGGGAAGCAAAAGTTGACCCAAGTACCCCACCCCCCCCCCCCCCACAAAAAAAAAGATAACAATATCCACCTTTTGAAGAACCAAGGCATGAAAAAGCATGACAAGACATTTGAAAAGTTTGCAGTGAATCAATTTATTGTTATAAACTTGTTATTGTACTCAAACATGCTAGCCTTTGGGTGATCTCACTAATGCTGCTATAGTCAGAGTGGTTTTCAATCAATTGTCACAAAACCAAAATAAAAGTAATTACTCTGTTGATTGGCAACTGAGGCAGATGATCCAATTAACCAATCAGAACTTAAAGGGGAAGTATCACTGTGATTTTGACCTCTTTTGGTCAAAACCATGCTACAATACCTTTAATTATTTACGAAGTAATACTAAAACACCAAGACAAAAAAAAATCCTTGAAAGTCAGAACAAATTATGGTCTGTTTTAGCTCATTTTGGAGATGAAAATGTTGGAACTTAAAAAAATATAGGCTAAGGTTTTTCAAGTTGCAATAATTTCATTTAAACCTGTGAGTCTGTCTTATGACTAGATATACTTATTGACAGTTTTGGTACATTTTGTGGTCCTTTATTGCAAAACTGGACCGGCATTATTTTTCAATTTCTACATATCGACAGTTGACATAATTTGATTACCAGGAAATCGGTGTGCATAATACAAATAGCCTGGTTCTTATAGCAGGTGTTCCTTCCCTTCTCCCCTCTCCTTTTTCGTGCCCCCTCCCTGTTTACGCTTGCCATGCAGGCTAGTAAGTAATTTGTGGATACTTCTGGTAGCAAATCACAATTTGTTTGATTTCTAAATTTTGATTCATTGTGGAAGTGGCAGAAATTTTCATTCTTTTACTGCAATCACAAGGCATAGTTGAAGTTGTAAAACCATTAAGGAGATCAATGCCAATTAAATATTCTTTTGTCACTTTATTGAAAGTGCTTTAGGAGTTGCCTTTGCTTAATATTTATTGTTGATTATTTTGAGAAGGGTACTCTGGTTTAAAGTGACAGGAGTGTATGGTTTTTAGGATTTGGGCATATAAAATTCCACCTTGTACTTTTTCAGGTTGTAAGCTTTTGAAAGGAATACACTGCTCTTTCCAGTAATTAAACTGCAACCACAGTGACTGTTGTTGTATAGATTTGAACATAATTATATTCAAAATTTAATTTCCTTAATATTTATTTTTATTTCTTAATTTCACTTTAATTTATTTCAGTGTTAAAGGGTTTCCTGTGGGTACATGGAGTGCAGCATTGGCTGCGGTTGTGAAGAGATTTGATTTTGCTGTGGTCTGATGTCTGTGTTGGCAGTGGACGATAACCTATGACAATAATGTTGGTCAAGTTTATTTTCGAGAGTCAAAATTGTCAAAGCTAGGTTATCCACAACTCATGCCCTTTCTGGACCTTCTTCCTCATGCAATCCACTAGACAGTCACCTAGGTCGACCAGCATGTTGCAATGTGTAAGGCAAGATTTTGCCAAACCAAGAGAACTGTATCTATATCCATAATCAGATGTACTGCATGTGCTATGTCTAAACAATAAAAAATGATTGTAGTTATATAATAAAACATTATGCTATTGTGAACTGTTATCAAAAACAATACAGTGTAGATCAGGAATTTTGCATCTGAGAGGTCATCGTAACCCAATTTTTACTATGGGACCTGCAGCTTTAATAAAATGAAATGAAAAGAGCATATTATTTAATGAAATTTGTTAAAACCGCCAAAGTTTGAGATCCCTGACTTTTAATTTCTGGTGTTCCTAAATTTGGAGGGAGTCTATATATACTGGGGCTTGCTAAATACTTTTGCTTGTTTAATTCTACATAAAAAACAGTTGTGAGGTCATGACCCACAACTGCAAAGTGCCTAATATGAAACTGCAGTGTTGGATCTAGGGAGGGGGAGGTGTTGGGGCACCCAGGCCAGCCCCTGTCCTCCCTTTGTTTGGTAAACTTGCTGTGCTTTGCTGGAATTATCTTCACAGAATTTGACATTCACAGTGGAGCCTTCAAGAGCACCACCCTCCCTTAGCTGAAGGTCTGGATCCAAAAATGAATTGGCATAAACATTCAATTATGTATAATGCTATTATTATTGAAACTATATTCCTACTAATTTAACCCTTTAAGCCCTAAGAGTGATCAGCATCAAATTTTTCTTTGTAATATTAATGCCTTATGAATAAAAAAGCTCATGAGAATTAAGGACATGATCACACAAGACAAAATTTCTCCCCACTACTTCTATAGGAAATGTATGGGACTAGAAATGGGAATCTAATTTTTGATGTTAAGGCTTAAAGGGTTAATGGATACAATATTATATTGGATTCAGTGCATGTAAAAAACTTTTAGCAGTATATATGTTGTAGGTTGAAATGAAATTCAGGTTAAAATGATTTCAACCTCAGTAGCTTGATTTTGAATTACCTCTGTTTCTGATTTACGATAATGAATCAAAGACAAAAGAAATTCAAAATCAAACTAGGTTGATATCATTTTAACCTGAATTTCATTTCAACCTACAACATATACATAACTGTTTGTTGTTAAACAAGACAAAATAAATTGAAGACTATTTATTTTAATATTATTGGTCAACAAAAAAATATTATTGGTGTCTGGAAGTAATTTATCTTATTAGTGGACTGTGTGTCCAGTTGCATGGATGAAATAAATGATTTTTTGCCAGAACAAGACTGAGCTCCCTTCATTGGGTATGCAGAATTAATTTTATAGGCCTATAACAGTGGCAATAAAATCAAGCAAGTCTGGAGCTCTTTCTTTAACCTCTTCAAGTACACTGACTAATCCAAGTAAAGTTCTCAAGGGATGATTTTGTATTTTGTCCGAGGACATACAAAACAAAGGGGCCATGTTTTCCATGCTTCCTCGCACACAGGTCACAGCACTCAGTTCATCAATCTCTTCCAGGAAATGGTATTTAACCCATTACTTTACACTCGTAACAGCATAACTGCTTTAGCAATCTCAGTGGGCATATTTGTTTCTAAGGCACACCAGAGCTTCCAGATTTCTTCCTTCTGCAATGGCCTATTTGTATTTTCTGTTAGCTGGTGGAAAAAAAATCAGTTGTAAGTCATCTGACCAACAGAGGAATGTTTATTAAAAACACTCTTTATAAAATGGGTATCACTGAACACATGCAGTGCCTGAAGGGTAAAGCCTGTGTAGTGAACTAGAGCATCCCAGCCCATCAAGGCAGAAGTAGTTGACCATGATTACCCTTCAGAAACTGGCTTTAGCCTCACCCTTGTAGGTCACCATTGGCCCACACTGTGACTAGTATAAACATTGTAAAGTGAGCATAATTCTAAGTTGTAAATCTCTAGTTTTTAAAGGTACAGTACCTGGGACAGAAGTAATTAAGGCGGGGGTCCACATGAATGCCATTTTTCCACCACTTGACACATGGCTTTAATGGCAATAACTTGTTCATGTTTCAAGCAATCCAAAAACTCTATGTGCATCTCATGAATCTATGTCATGGGGTGTTTTGTAAATTTATGGGTGATTTTTGGGTATGTTTGGGAGGAAATAGTTTTTATCAAAGGATTGTAAAATTAAGAGAAATAAGAAATATTTTGTAGTTAATAATTAATAGAGGGACACCAAGTTAGTCCGCTTGCAACCTGTGGTGATCTTGTGTGGGTATCAACTGTCTGTTGGTGTTCCAAAAATCATTTTCTTTCTTCTATCCAAATTCATGGGTACCCCTGCCTTAACCTAGCAAAGGACTTGGAGCTGAATGCATTTGCATGAGAACTTCAAACCTGTCAAAGACTCTAGATCCACAAAATAAATTCTATAGGTACAATCTAGAATTTTGTCAGTTATTTTTTAATTATTTTTTATTTTTTTATATTTTATATGTATTTATTTACTTATTATATATAATTAGATATATCCCCCTATAGTTTTATATCCCTATGTTTTGCATTCCCCTGGTGGCAAACACCTGAGCAGGATCACACCATCCCTAATGGAGGCCCTGCCAGGGTAAATTCCGACAGGCGACATGAACCAAAAAGTAGCGACAGCACGTAAAATGAAAGCGCGACAAAAGACAAATGTTCGTTCAATTTCCGACACCAAACTGAAACATTGATAAAACACCGACACGAGACATTTTAAAATTCAGACAAGCGACACGGACCCCCCCCCCCCCCCCCCCCCGGCAGGGCCTCCTAATGCTAAACTTGGGTGACCAGCCTTGCTCTATCCCTACCAATTAAAAGTATACATGCAAGTCATTCACTTGATATATTTATTGTTAGACGTAAAAACATTTATATTGTTTTAATTTGATTTTAGGGATCTATGAGAATTTGGGCAATGAATTCCAAGCATCTGCACCTAATTGGAAACAATTTAGTTTGGTTAAAAGAGGAAAATATGTAATAATTTAACAAATTTATTCACCTTGGACTTTCTCCAGGATTTCTTCACCGGTTTCTTGGGTTGGCTGATGCTTCCTTAGCACCACTGGCACAATATTTCATTTCTCTTTTGTACAATAGAACATGGCTGTATACAAATGGCTGTACAGAAATGACATATAATAATTAACCAGGGGTTTAGCACTCTCAGATAATTTTACTTATAGTTATTTGAAAATAAAGGAGTATTCATTACAGGCCGCTGCGGCTTGACATCGATAAGTATACTTTTAGAAAGTGTAATTTACTCAAGTTTTAATTACCTTTATCTCCACGTCCAGAGAGATCCTCTGCCGGTTCGTTTACAGGCTTAGGGAGTTAATCGTCTGAAACAGCAGGGAGACTCCAGTTCTTGAACTTCTTGTTCTGTGTGTGCTTTCGAAAAACCTCCCTTTCAAGTCAGGTAATACGGAAGAAGAAACAGCTGTTTGAGAGGGACTTCGATCTGCGATGGATTACTCTTCAACTCTAAACCTGAATCCTTCTTTCGATCGATCCTATATCCCGCTATTATATTACAGATCTTGCAAAATATAAACAGGATCGTGGCATTTTGAGCTCGAAAGACTCCAATGTCTTCTTTCTGTACGTTAATATTTCCGTACTTTCGAACAGCTTCAGGTATCCTTCGCTTGTGGCTTTATTACAAAACAGCTTAGGATAGAATTTGTCCTTTTTTTCAATCAATTTTCCACAGCAGCGGCCAAAATGATTCATGGAAGGTCCTTGCAGTATATGAGCTTATATGAGATGACATAAAAACTTGTTCCGTTTCAGTTGACTTCCGCTGTTAACCAGAACCAATCAGAATAGTAGAAAGTTTTCCAACGCTTCCGGTTCATTTGACTTCCGTACTTTCATTGTTATTGTAAACAGCCAATGAAAAAATTTAAATTTTTTCCATTATCCCAGAGTCTCTCCTGGCGACGTCCCCGCTGACCAAGAAGCCTGAGGACTCTGGGTACGAGATTGAGCAGCTGCTGGAAACTGGAACGGGCACATCTCGCATTGAATGTTGGTCTTCCAATGGCGGACAAAATTATTTCTTTCGCGTCGACGTCGTTATCGTGAAAACTGAAACTCTTCTAGCTAAATCTTTGCAGTATGGGAAAAGAAAAGGCAGGACCATTAACTCCAAAAGCCATAGCAAACAGGATAAAGGCTAAAGGATTGCAGAAGTTAAGATGGTATTGTCAAATGTGCCAGAAACATTGCCGTGACGAGGTATCAAAAATAAGCTTAGCTTACGTAGCTTAAATTAAAGAAGTTATGAGTTAGATGAAAATATTGTAGACCCCGAAATGATGATACACAGTTCATAAGACGTTTCGTGTCCAACATGTGTCAATCCATTGTGTGACTTAGTGAATAACTGTCTGTCTAAGGTACATGTATACTTATTACAGAGTGGCTCGGTGGCTCACCAGTGGACAGGCGAGCCACTGAGCGACCTCAACAAATATACCTAGGAAATTGGCCCTGTATTCTGTAGTTATGCTGTTGTCTTATTGAAGGTAAGTAGGGTAAACATTGTGCAAAATACATTGTTTGTATCGAATATCGAATTTTTAACCTTTTCAATATTCACAACTGTGTCATGTTTAAAAAAAATGTTCACTTGGTTTACAAACAACATTTGTGACCTCTCACTTGAAAACGATACTGACGGCTATCTGTTTTGAGCCGTTCACTTACCGTTCACAAATGGCAAGAGGCCGTTCGAACGGCTGTGATTTTGTGATTAGCCGTTTAAAAAATGTATTCAGCCGTTTGAACGGCTGCTGCTAGGACCAGGACCAATTGAGTGAGTACAGAATGATGTAACTATTATATTTAATATCTGCTGTATTTTTACAGTCAAACCGGATGTTCTTTTGATGGGAACTTTGCTAACTTCCGCCGCAACATTGGTATTTGATTGGCAGTTTGCTTCGAGCAAGTTGGAAGTTACGCGAGCAAGTTGCAACTTTCGCGAGCAAGTTCATGTTGTCAGTTGCAAATTGCGAATTTTGTGAAACACATCCTTCTTCAATTATGGCTCACGTACATCGCAATAATACCACCTCGGTTGAGAAAAGATAGAGAATAATGGTCGTCTGGTGTAAAACAAGAACAAATCGCACGCATTGTTGGATTATCAAGGCAAACTGTATCCAATATTGTAAACAGATTTTGACAACACGAGACGTATTTTCCCGGTAAACTTGGCTGGAAGGAACGAACAGTTTCTACTCCTGACATCGTAGAGTTTGTGGAATACTGCAAGGTAACCAAACCAAGTACTTTCAATTCAGAAATCCGGCAACTGACCGCAAGTTTGAAATAGGAACTTGCTCGCGAAAGTTGCAACTTGCTCGCACAACTTCCAACTTGCTCGAAGCAAACTGCCAATCAAAATACCAATGTTGCGGCGGAAGTTTGCAAAGTTCCCATCAAAAGAACATCCGGTTTGACTGTAATTCCTTTCCCCCAGTGAGGCACTGTGGTTTTGTGGTTAGTACATCAGACTTTCAACCTGGGCTGGGTTGTTCAAAGCACGATTAAGCTAAACCAGGATTAGCATCAATTTTGAATCCAGTTAAATAACTAAACAGTGAAAGTTGTTCCAAAGTTTTTTTGCCCTACAGTTTTGACTTTGACTTTTGTTTAGCTAAAAATTACAGCTTTTAAGAACATTAATTATTTTTATAAGTAGAGAAATGAAATCCTTGGTTAACTTTTAATCCTTGGTTAGCATTAATCAGCTTTCAAGCAACCGGTCCCTGAAGTTCAGTAGTTCGAGCCTGGTCTCTGCCGTCGTGTTGTTTCCTTAGACAAGAAACTTTGCTCCGTGTTGTGTCTCTCCACCCAGGTGTATAAATGGGTACCGGCGACATAATGCTGGGGGGTAATCTTGCAGCGCCATATTGCTTTAGGGTAACCTCGTGATGGATTAGCATCCCATGCAGGAGGGAGTAGTAATACTGTCAGTCGCTTCCTAATGTCGAATGACCAAATTGAATATTTTAAGGAAAAGGGGAACAAACCAGCCTTGCTATCAGTAATTTCTCTTGCAAAAAGTGGGGCTGTTCCTCTGGACACTGTAATTGATTTTTATGATTTACCGTTATGATGTTAAACAGTTTAATTTATGATTCTTTTCTTTTTTTTTTTGTGCAGTTTAAAACGAAAATCAGCTTTGGAGGAAATAATGGAAGTGAGTGGATTTTTGTTGTTTATTTTACAAGAGATGTGGTTCTGATTTGACATCCTTTTGCTCTATTTATTTATTTATTTATTTATTTATCCATCCATTTATTAATGCACCGGTATGAATACCACCATAATCAGACAGATGTCTTCAATACTCTCCTAACGAGTAACATTTTTGTCGATACTGAAAAATACATGGATTGCTCTCTTGCAGATGGAGGAGCAGAAAAAGATGAAAATCAGTCGCAAAAATAACTGGATAGCAAAGGTATCCAACGGAAATTTTCCATGCAAAAAAAAAAAAATGTTTCATGAAAGTAGTCTACAAGAATTCCCTTTTTCCTTTTTCACAGATAGTCCATTTGATGCATTGTTTTCTTTCTTTTACTGGGAATCGTCATTAAAGTCGTCACCAAAAAGCTTGGAGATCAGATAGATACTACAAAAAGAAAGGAACAGTTAAGGTACAAACCAGTGCTTACAGCAACAACATCCCATCCAGGGGGGAGTAGTAATACTCTCAGTCGCTCCATGCTACAGAAACTGGGTTAAGCTTTAACAGTTAATAGCCATTAGACTTGTGAAGACTCCCCCCCCCCCAAAAAAAAAAAAAATTGCCAATAGCATCTCAGAAAAGCAAAAACAAAAACTTTCCTTCATGGAATTTCAGAATAGGACAGTCAAAAACTACATCCTTACAAAATCCAATACATGTACAATGTAAGTTCTGCATGCTTTATGCAAAAAGAGAAGAAAAAGGAGAAAGAGAAAACGAAAGACTGGTACAGTTAGTTCTATTGTGAGATCTGAAGAGTATTGTGCAAGAGAGATGTAAGAAGTGGGAACCTTAAACCCTGTCCTTCCCAGAGTCAATTATGGAGAAGGTAGTGTGGTTCTAACTTTTGAGTCTGTTGATGAAATCCTATGGTGTGACCATTCAAATGAAACCTCTTCAGCAGTACTTTTGCATGGTACCATTTGTTCTAACTTTTGAGTCTGTTGATGAAATCCTATGGTGTGACCATTCAAATGAAACCTCTTCAGCAGTACTTTTGCATGGTACCATTTGTTCTAACTTTTGAGTCTGTGGATGAAATCCTATGGTGTGACCATTCAAATGAAACTTCTTCAGCAGTACTTGCATGGTACCATTTGTTCTAACTTTTGAGTCTGCTGTTGAAATCCTATGGCATGACCATTCATATGAAACTTCTTCAGCAGTACTTTTGAATGGTACTATTTGTTCTAACTTTTGAGTATGTTGACAAAATCCTATAGTGTGACCATTGAAATGAAACCTCTTCAGCAGTACTTTTGCATGGTACCATTTGTTCTAACTTTTGAGTCTGTTGATGAAGTCCTATGGTGTGACCATTCAAATGAAACCTCTTCAGCAGTTCTTTTACATGGTACCATTTGTTCTAACTTTTGACTCTGTCAATGAAATCCTATGGTGTGACTCACCATTCAAATAAAACCTCTTCAGCAGTACTTTCACATGCTCCACATCGTCTCTCTCTATCCAGGTGTATAAATGGCTGCCGGCGACATATTGCTTTAGGGTAACCTCGTGATGGATTAGCATCCCATGCAGGAGGGAGTAGTAATACTGTCAGTCGCTTCCTCATGTTGAATGACCAAATTGAACATTTTATGGAAAAGGGGAACAAACCAGCCTTGCTATCAGTAATTTCTCTTGCAAAAAGTGGGGCTTTTCCTCTTGACACTAATTGATTTTTATGATTTACCGTTATGATGTTAAACAGTTTAATACTTATGATTCTTTTATTTTTTTTTGTGCAGTTTAAAACGAAAATCAGCTTTGGAGGAAATAATGGAAGTGAGTGGATTTTTGTTGTTTATTTTACAAGAGATGTGGTTCTGATTTGACATCCTTTTGCTCTATTTATTTATTTATTTATTTATTTATCCATCCATTTATTAATGCACCGGTATGAGGGAGGGTGGGGGATTGGACGCAGGGGTGGGTCTGAATGTTTCGCATTCACGTGTTGGCTTGATCGTAGGAGCCTTTGTTTAATTTCTCTTAACCTAGTCCTCAACAAATATTGTGATGATGTATTGCGACATGCACTAAGGAGTATTTGGATTTTCATCCTTAGGTAAGACTGTGTTGGTTGTAAATGGTGTCAACAGCTTCGCTTGTATCTTTGGATGAAAAGAGTTTTTCATTCACATTGGATCCTAAAGATGTAAGTCAGCTATACTTTTTGGGAGACTAAACTATCTTCACTTTCACCCACCCCTTGAACAGTTTTTGTACTCTTCCCAGTTTTTAGTGCACCGTGAAACTAAAGATAGCAGCTAATCATCGATCAACTGGACAAGCACATTAGAAAAAACGGAACTGTGAACAGTCCATGTACATGCGGTGAAGTTAAGAACGCGATGCGCAATACCTGCAGTTCTGTACGCGTTACATGCCTACATTATTTTTCTGTTTCTCCAGGGTCCTCACAGAGGGAAGAGAATTGATAGAATTCCGTATGAAGACATCTGCAAACTGGACACGTGACATTAAGGGGCAAAGTCCATTCAAGAACCCAGGGCACATGTCAGTCAATATCAAAAATGGATGCTCCATAGTTACATGGCTGTGTTTGGCGTCAACAAAGATCAGCAAAGAAAACTTGATACTGTATTTTCTAGTTTAATGCCGTATCGTATGCCTTTCTACTCTAACTTGTATATATGTACAGAAGACAAACAAACTGGAAAACTGTACTGAAATACAATAATGTATTATCATAGACAATAAAAAGAAGCCAGGGAAATGCTTCCTCTTTCAAGCCAACCTTCTCATGTTAATTGTATTACTATTAAATATTGGGTGGAGGGCATACGAAGAGTGTTTTACTTCCTCTCCCCTCCCCCTTCCAATTTTTTCTTTGCTTATTTTCACGCCGAGGCCATGCTTTCATGAGCCACCCAGGCCAGCTGTCGCAAACTGGGGAAAGTACTCTCAAAATATTCAAAGTACACCTCTCCCCCTCCCCCCCCCCCCCCCCTTGGGAAAACGACACTACAAAAGCTGCCGCAGATACCAAATGTGCAAATCTTCTTACTTCTCCGGTGTGCCTCCCTCCTCGTAAAGTTTCAGAACTGGACGAAGCAGGACAAATTAATTCAAAACGTGTAACTCGGCAAACATCTAAAAGAACTGTGGTCTTGAAAGTTGCACAAAATGATCACATACTCTCACTCTTTCTAACGCTTATCAATTTAGGACGCAAATCCCAAAATGGTTAATGAGATAAAATGAGTCCTCTTCGATTGTTTGAAAAAATGGCACATTCTTTGTGCATTAACAAATTTCTATTGTTTGAATATTCAGAGGGGATTTGCACCGCTTCTACAAGAGCTGTGGCCTTGAAAGTTGCACAGAATAATCGCGTGCTCGCGCTCTTTCTAACGCGCATAAAATTAGGAGGTAAATCCCAAGGGAACCTTGGCAATTAACGCATGAATATTTACACAATAGAAAATGGTTAATGAGCTAAAATGAGTCCTTCGATTTTTCAAAAAATGGATCATTTTTGCTCATTAACAAATTTCTATTGTTTCAATATTCAGAGGGGATTTGCTCCGTTTCTACAAGATCTCTGGCCTTGAAAGTTGCACAAAATGATCACGTGCTCACACTCTTTCTATCGCGCATAAAATTAGGACGCAAATCCCAAGGGAATCATTGGAATAAACGTATGAATATTGAAACAATAGAAAATGGTTAATGAGCTTAAAAGGGTCCTGTTCGATTTTTGAAAAAATGGCTCATTTTTACTCATTAACAAATTTCTATTGTTTCAATATTCAGAGGGGATTTTCTCCGTTTCTACAAGAGATGTGACCTTGAAAGTTGCATAGAATGATCACGTGCTCACACTCTTTCTATCGCGCATAAAATTAACATGCAAATCCCATGGGAACCTTGGGAATAAACGCATGAATATTTAAACAATAGAAATTGCCCGCTAATTAGTCAAAGACTAGTCAAAGATAACTTAAAGAAAAGGTTTCCTTGGGATTTGCTCGCTAATTTTGTGGGAGTTGGGAAGTGTGTAATAGCAGACGTTGTTTCGGGTCTGTGTTTCATTCGCAAAGAGATGAAAAAAGAAACCGTATTTTCTAGTAGGGAGGAAGAAAGAGATAAGATAAAGAAGAAGGAAGAAAGAGACAGAAAAGCAAAAAAAGCCGAATTTTTTTTCCGGCTTTTTTTTTTCGGCTTTTTTTTTTCGGGATTCTTCTGAGGTTAAGAGCGATTTAAAAAACTGGCCTTCTTCAGAAAATTAAGAAAATAACAGTCAATATGGCGGACTGAAACAACGGTTTGCCATATTGACTCCTGATTTTCTTAATTTCCTGAAGAAGGCCGGTCAAACAGGCCGAAACGTCGATTATCGCTTTTAACCTCAGAAGACCCCCCCCCCCCCCCCAAAAAAAAAAAAAAAAAAAAAGTAAAAAAAAGGCACACACGCACACACAAAAAAAATTAATTTTTTAAGAATGAGAGAAAGTTTCAGATATACAATAAAAAATAGCTATTGAAAAACTTTAAGTACAACATTAACGACTTTTCTAAGGTTAACCTTGACAATTTATCTAATTAAGGACGAGCGCTTAATTTTTAAATTAATGAATAAGTGATTAATTGTATTTTAATAACTTTAACACGCTGCAGTAAAATATACTTAGATTTGTCGCTTTAAATGTTATATACATTTTTTACCCTTCTAACAAAAATGCTCCTAAATCCTACATCTAATGAGTTCTACTTATATTATTATTGGTTATTCTAATTACCTGTATTTTGTTGTCTACCAAAACAACAATATATTGCATTAATTTTCTTTTTTAGAAAAACCTTAGGCCCAGTTCAAACGTCGAACTTCACATGTGCCGAACCTAATGCAAATGAGCAAAATCTATTGTTCTTGCTAATTTGCATTAGGTTCGGCACATGTGAAGTTCGACGTTTGAACTGGGCCTTAGCTTCCAAGTACTAACCGGCATTCTTTGGCCAATCCGATCACAAGATTAAAATACAAAGTCTATTAATGTACTAATATTGAAGAAATTACGTGTTGATCAATAGAATTTGGTGGTACACCTACTTCTATTGGATGATTGTCTTTATTCTTGTCACCTGTCTGGTTGACAATGTATTGATATTGTAAGGAGAAATTTGATGTTGATACAAATTATTTACCACCAATATATAATCTTGTGGCGTGTTTTCAGCTGAAGCCTTGTTTGTGACTTAAAGAATATGACTGAAAAATAAAATAAAAAATAAACTGTATTAAGGCAATGACTGAGAAAGGCAAGAAACGCAACGAAGTGCGGAGTAACCCGATGTTCTCTTCTTTCTTTTTAAATGAGTAGAAACCATTTCTCTTATGTGTCAGGAAAACCAAACAGAACTGAAATGTTGGGCAGAGCCGTCAGCAGTCGAAAGTTGGTAACTTTACGGATTTTGAAGTGCAATATAACGCAATCTTAACTATGTGGGGTGTAATGTAACGCAACCGCCGCTATGTGGTGTGTAGTAGAACACAATCATCGCTACATGGGGTTATAATTGCCGCTAAGTAAAGTCTCATGTAACACAATCGCCGTTATACACATGGGTTGTAATTTTCTATTAAGTGTAATGTAACACGGTCATTACTATATTGGGTATAACGTAACACAACCACTGCTAAGTAAGGTTTTATATAACGCAAATTACGGTTAAATGAGTTGTAATGCAACTTTTCTATTAGGTATAATGTAGCGCAATCCTTAAACTCACCCTAGCTGTTCCTGACGTGACATCATCAAAACACTTGACACGCACTCGTACAGGTTTCTTGCTCAATGTGAGTGGCGCATTTTTTGCTGTACAATCACCACAGTAAATCAAACTGTAAGAGACAATAGACACCATGGTCATTCACTGGATACTGATCAGTTTCTGTATTCTCATCACGTATCAGCTTGACAATGTATTCACACTGTACAGAGAAATTAGATGCTGATCACTAACATTTGATCGTTTTTAATCCTCACTACTAATCGATACATTGAAATTGTAAGGAGAAATTAGATGTTTGTCACAAGCATTTGGGTGTACATGAGGACAATCTCCCCTAGATGAGTATTTTGAGGTAAGGAGGAAATACAAGTGGGTCATCATTTTTGGAATCCTCGACAGAACTTCTGAGTGGTCCTATACTAGCGGCAAATGTAAGAAATTCAATATAATTACCCGCAATTCCGACAGTGGTGCTGAAAAAGGAAAGAAAGCAAAAGATTAGAAAGACACAGTAACAATTTAAGTAGATTTGTCATTTTTGTTTCTGTGGCACTCTTTGGATGCTAGGCACACAAAGAATTGTTGTTATAAAGCAATAATGAAAGGATCGATTTAAAAGATTTACAAACAATGCAGGTGAGGATACCCTGCCTCTCTCACTTTTTGTATATATATGTACTTGATTTGGATAAGCTAATAAAATAAAAATAATAATGAAAACATCTTTGGATCTTCCTCGAAAATTGTCGTTATTTCTAGATTTACAAGCTTTGCAGATGCATTAATGAAAACACCTTGCATGGATCTTTGACAGTTTTCGGAAACCTGTTGTACGAGACATGATAGAGAACAAACCTCTCTTATGGTCATGGAGAATTGTCTCTCGCATCCATTGTAAGTTGATACATCGTCATCGTTTTCCCATCTCCGTGCATTCTTTTGAGTGTTCGAAATCTGAAATGGAAAGGTACATTTCGTATAAAATATAATACATGCCATTTTTCAACACAGGGTTTATTTGATGTCAGTCAAGAATTTTAGATGTTTTGACTGAAGCCGCGTTCACACTAATCTTTGGTTTGCCTGTGGTTGCTTGGGTTCCCTGCGTTTTTGCTGCGAAGCACACTAATCTTTGGTTTGTCTGTGGTTCCTTGGATCCCTGCGCTTTTGTTATGCGGCAGTCGCGATTTTTGTTTGTTACGATGATTTTGAGTAAGCGTACGTCCAGCGGTGTCATCATAACTTAGATGCGCCTACCTCTGAATGCGTCTTTCTATTTGCAAATGTATCATGCCAAATTCAAACTTATTTGTTGCTGGAAGCATTCCTCAAGGTCACAAACGATTTAGTGACATTTCACGGGAAAGGCAATGTTCTTTTATAAGTTTTTTCAGCGTTGTTACGTGCTCAGAGTTTGCCGATTGAACAATGGATCACAAAGAATTACTTACAATGGTATTTAATTCGATTGCAATTTTGAAGACAAGGACCAACGTAACAAAACAGAAGCACCGGATCCAAATTTGAGGTTCTAATCAGCTATAAATAATAGCAATCAGTCTTGCTTTTTTTCGTTTATGTAATCGAAAATGATGGTAACTGACCCAATAAATAAATTTATGAAATTATCCTGAAATAATAAATGTATGTAAATTTACTGTTTCCGTTATTTTTTACTGCCCAGAATCTGCTCGCAGCATTATCATTACAATTTGTAACCTCTAGTATAGATGTTATTGAACTAGCGTCAGGTCCGTATTGGGAAAACATTGGCCGAGTTCTTTTTTTGCAAGTTTATGGACCGAGCCGAAATTTGCAAAAAAAGAACGAGACCAATATTTCCCAATGCGGAGTGACTAAGCTGGTTCAAAAAAGTTTTTTTATTATTATGGCTCTTTTAAAATTTGGCTGATAAATTAATGCATCCCGTTCACGGCAAACGCGCGCGCGCCAAAGTAAAGCATATATTTTGCGTTTTTCAGGCCACTTTCGTAACAATTTAACCAAAATTATCCGCCAAACATGAAGGAAAAAGTGATTTTACTTAATAAAAAAGTGTTCTTTGTTTAATGTTTAATGAAAAGGGATTTTGCGAAATTAATTCGCGAGCGCAAAAATTCGGACCCTTCAGGGAACCAATCAGAATGCTCCTATTCATCACGAACCAGTTCAACCATACAATAATTAGAATTATCATATGACCCGTACGGCCCTGCGAACCTTTTCTTTGCAAAACCATTGATGAAAGTCCCGTATGAGGGCCGTACGCATTTGCGCGAGCGGGGCCGGTCACATCATCCATGTACCGCTTGTATAGGTCTGGCTTTATACCGGTATAACTCGTTAGCATGCGTTCCTCAACGTAGCCAACAAAGAGACATGCATAATTTGATCCTAGTCGGCTACCTACGGCCACTCCACCTGTTTGCTTGTAAAATTCACCATTAAATTCAAAGGTGTTAAGTGTTAATACTAGTTCTGCCATACGTAGGAGAGAATCTCTGGGTGGTTCAAGTACCTCTCTCTTGTCAAGATAGTGTTGCAGTGCGCGGAGACCCTCATCATTGCGTATAACTGTATAAAGTGACTTAACACTTTTTTCATTTCATCATTCAGTATAACGCTGCGCAGGTAATTTAAATATTTATCACTCCGTACGCCATGACCTCGAGCCAAATATTTTCCCATCCGGCCCTCCCACTTAGTCAATAAGTACATAACATTTCAGATCCCCTAGCCAGTCCCTTTTCTTATACAGTCACCTCTTATAGCATTTAAGTAGTTAGGTTTGGATTATATAAAGCTCTTTTCTCACCAGTTTTGTTTGAACTGCTGCTATTTCCTCTTTGAGCAGCAACTGAACTCGTTTGGACAACTCCTTTGTTTCCTTGCGTTCTTCTAAGGCTTGAGAATGTGAAAAAAATCAGTGTGGTGATCTTTCAACACTTAAGAATGCCAAAATACAAATTTCAATAGATTTCATCACACTGTCAAAAAAAAGGTGCTTAATAACTTTATTTTGAATGTGACAAAACTTAATTTGTTAAGAACAAACACACTGGGTTTCACTTTGTGTCTATAGCCACTTGTCAATATTGATTAAATCTGACCAATACTGATCCACATCTCACCTTCTTTAGATCTTTTTCAGTGTTTTGCAGCTTGTTTTTTCGCTCCAGCTTTTGTTTGATTAGCAGCTGTTGTTTTTCCTGACCTTCCTGTAAAGCCTGCAACAAAACAGTTAAGCAGTTATTGTTGTACCATTTTTAACCCGTGAATACGCGCATGCGTAATGAACGGGGTATCAGTAACGGTGGCTTAAATTCACTTACTCACTCACTCACTCACTCACTCACTCACTCACTCACTCACTCTTTCCATCAGCTGTATACTTAGCGACGTAATGCTTTGTTAATGTCACGCGTAATTGAAAGACACTGTTTATGTGGGAGAAAGGCCCGGGGGGTAAGTGTTGTCCAGGACCCGAATGCTGCCTGCCACATGCGAGGCCAGTCACTGGGGCTAGTGTCAGTGAGTGGCATAGAAACCACGGATTGGCCGTTATGGAGTACAGCTGAGTGGCGTGTACCTATGCCAAGCTCCTAGAGGGGTGACTAGCGAAGGGGTAGTGGGCGTGGCCACCTTACTCGACCCAAGCTAAGGTAACCCAGGCATCGCTTCAGTGTAGGACTGAAGGGTTGTCGCCAGCAACACTTATCCCCCAAACCGTTTATTGAAAAAACAAAGAACTTTATTTCATTTCACACAATAAACACGGGCCAGAGTGGTAACTTCGGTTGGGTGAAAAAAATAAGGGAAATGCGGTGGGTGGGAGGGAAATAAACAGTTGCCTTGTACAGTGAAATTGAACTGAATGCAAAATAGATCGCGGGCGATGTACATTACCGAAAGCGACCACGGTGAGGGGGCCTTAAATCTGATTGGCCAACAGACTGAGGCACGTGCATGCTAATAGTGTAATTGGCTGCTAAAAATATGTGGCAGTTCGAAAACGCGTGTAAGTAATGCAAAGTACAAGAATTCGATTAGCCGGAAAATACGTGCTATGACCGCAAGGCACAAGGTTCAAATGAGCTAAACATTAACTCTAGTTTATGCTGTGGCAAAAACATTCATTACAAATACGTTTCGTAACAAGAACAACGTAAATCCAGCAATAACAATAGGCTGCAGGCAGCCTATACTCATGCGCATGCGTAAGAAAGTTTTATGGTATATTTTAAACATGATAAGAAGATGTCCGACATGGAGAAGAGTTACTCCTTTCATTCAGTCATCGTTCCTGCAAACCACGTTGTTTACTATTGAATGTTTTGTAAATAAAGGCTGTACCACAATGAAGCCAGTGATTCTTCTGAATGTTATATATACCTAACGTGATCATTGGTAATGTAAGTATGGTTGTAGAAGGTGCTTTCGTGACACTTCAGTAACGCTGTTTATCCGGAAGTCACTTAACAGGAAGTGTAAATGACAAAGCTATGAACCGGAAGTGACAATTTAAAATATGCGTGCATAAATTTGTATGCAAAATCGTGACACAAAAAGTAAAAATAATAATAAAAAAGAAAAACGGAGCCCATTTTATAACTCATGCCGCTACGCGCGTGAGTAATAACAAGAAAAACGGAGCCGAAAACGTACCTCATGCCGCTTCGCGCATGAGTAATTAGTTCGTAAGTGATGTATTGAATATATAAGCCTTCTTAGTTAATATATGTCCCATGGAGGGAGGAGAACAATCATAATCACTCACTTTGAATCCACTTTAAAACTTGTTAGTGACATTTGCCTGGGTTTGATTTGTTCTCAAAGTGACAGTAACCAAGTTTCTTTTGCCCAGAATCACGAATGTTTCGTTCGTCGTGGCGTCTGAATCGATCAAGTTCAAGTTCCAGTTTATTATTCACACTTATTCAATTACAATACAACAAAAATAGGTCCGCAATGCGAACGTGTGGGGGCTTCTTATTAGAATCATTGATAAAAAATTCATTGTTCAAATAACTGGAAATGCTTTTTGCAAATTCATAAAGTACATTCAACTATACACTTAGTAATAGTAATTGGACTGAGTGGGGTAGACTTCAGGGAATAATCGGGCGAGTAATTTCAAATCAGTCGACCACTTAGTGCGAAGATCATTTGAAATTACGAGAAGGATTACCCGGATTTGTACATGAAGTCCTTTTTTTTTCTATAGTTTTTGGACATACTCCGTCCTGTACTCTTCTAACGCACAATGTTAAAAAATATATATCTGTTCGTAAAAATATACGTATGTGTT
Source organism: Cladopsammia gracilis (assembly GCA_022457155.1). Lineage (NCBI taxonomy): Eukaryota > Metazoa > Cnidaria > Anthozoa > Scleractinia > Dendrophylliidae > Cladopsammia > Cladopsammia gracilis. The sequence continues at coordinate 113,667 of JAJGOT010000422.1, forward strand.
CGTAAAAAACTGCAATTAATTTTGCTGATAAAACTCAGCCTCATCAGGCAGTATCCGCTATCTTGGATTCAATATATATTTGCACCTTGGTGTATGATGCACCAAGTGTCTTATACCGCATTTCATGTTAGGTTTCACGAAGTGCCTCCTTCTTCTTCTAGCACTACTCTTGGTAGTTTAACAAAGTTCTACTCTTTCTTAGTGTTGATAAGGGATTCCCTCGTCGCCCTGTTTATCCTGACACTTTCTGCAATCTGTCTGAACATGGCATCCTTCCCGTACAACCCAGTCACTGACATCTTAAATTCTTGTCGTTCCTTGTTATGCTTCTCCACGCAATGTCTCCACAGTGCTGATTTTTCGCTTTGATTCTCTAAACCCTCTGCGTGTTCCACTCCTCTCGTATAAGCATTTCTGGCTGTTTCCCCAATGTACTTATCTCTGCATCCCTGGCATTCAATTTCGTATGTTACACCGTGTGCACTACAGGGACCTTTCCCAGCATGTTTGCAGACCAAGCAGTTTTGTCTTTGACAGCTTTGTTGTTTGAATGGATCCGACTTCTGAAGTATATCTTTATATCTTTACATCTTCTTGAATCCAAGATGGCGGATACTGCCTGATGAGGCTGAGTTTTATCAGCGAAATTAATTGCGGTTTTTTACGAACACATACGTATATTTTTACGAACAGATGTATATTTTTTAACATTGTGCGTTAGAAGAGTACAGGACGGAGTATGTCCAAAAACTACAGAAATCTTTCTAACTCTTTTATCGTTTCGACGAGAGAACTTTCCAAATACATGAAGTCCAATTACTAATTAATCGCATCAATAACAAAATTCGAGATTAAAATGTCTATGTGGAGTTTTTTGTACTATTCAATTAAAAAAAGTTGTAATCGGATAGCCGTAATTGGACAGCCATGTGTGCTAATTACATAACAAATAGGCACATCATCGTGTATAAAAGGAGTGGCTAAATTGTTGGGAACAACTTGGATGTAAAAAACTGTGATTATAGTTAAAGAAATTAACAGAGAGCTCATCATCTTCACCAGTCCTGAATTAGGAGTGTCAGTAAAATGCCCATTAGGAGTTGGGTGTTTAAAGTTATTTTTTCTGTTTTTATTTGTTCAATTCCAACTTCGGCTAGAAAGTAGATGAAATGTTCCAACTTCCCGGGGTGCATAATGTTGTTCTGCAGACGCTCGTGAAATTGTTTTTTTTTACGGTTGTTTTTCTCTTGCAAACATTTTGCAAGAGCCAATCTTGAATAGGCGGCTGAAATTGCCCGTTCCAAACTTTACATGAAGACAGGGGATGATGTTTTAAATTTTATTTCAATTAAAAATCGGAGGCCATCACAAGAAAGATCGCATTAAAATTACTCCATTTACCAACTTTGGAGTTGTTCAATTGTAGTTTAGCTGAGAAAAAAACCTCTTGAAGTGAATTTTGAAGAGACATAAATGGGCCATTGTTAGATCCCGTAAACACACTTCCTGTTAATGAATCACTGTATTGTAATGTATGCACTTCGTCAAAAATTGAAACAACAACTGGCATATCAGTTAAGAGCAGATAATCATTTGTTCGCACAAAATATCTTATAGAAGTGTACAGGTTATTTCCAACAACCAAAATATTATTCAAAGTGGAAGAAGTCCACAAATTAGTCAAATTAATATCTTCTTTATGATGGTAAATAATAGCAGTAAGTGACCTTGGTACACATTGGTTACCAGCATTTTCTCCAAAAGAGTGATTTATTTCTTTGACTGGAGTGAGCACATACTGTTGTTGTTGGGTCAATGACATCAAATATTGTAGGGCCTGGATTTTCCTCCACGTTATTCGCTTGTCTTATAATCAATGCAATATAAATATTGTAGAATGTCATTTGTGTGAACCAATACTTCACTTCGTTCCACATTTTATATTGTCCATCAACTTGTTTCAACTTTGGTAAGTAAAACACATTCAAATAATATCATGTTTCAAAATAGTCCTCTCAGACGTGATAAGACGTGACTGCCGATCCTGGACCGATATTGTTCAACTGACATCACCATAATCTTTTGAATCTCCAGGTACGGTTTTTAAAATATAGGTGACTGAGCAAGTGAAATGCGACTCAGTATTATTTCCAGTGTCTATGTCAAGCTGTATTAGTATTGCTTTTCAGTGAGCATCAAGCCTAATGAATATTGGCTTGCGAAAGCGTATTAGCTTCCCTTGAATTGAAGTGCAACCTGCACAGACTTCCATCCAAACGAAATGTTGGCCTGTAGTGTGACCTTGAGAGCTGCTATAACGATGAGTAACTACAGGAACAGCTGAAAATGTCAAAACAACAAAACAGGCCTTTTTATCTCTAACGCAAACGCACCAAGATTTACGACGCATGAAAACAAATTGATACGGTATAGTACACCAGAACTAGCAATAACTTACCTTGAAACTACAACGAAAGTAAACACCGTCAAATTCTATGAAAACAGACCAAACGCTTTATAAACGAAAACCACGCCAATGCGACACGCCAACATGGCCGACAAGCCCACACAATCTCGTCCCCAGGCTCTCTCTACGAACTCCTCCCAGAAGACCAGGCGACACGCGATCACGTAAACCCACAACCCACAATAAGGAAAAAAAAATACGTAAGAACAGAGCTAACTATACATTGAATTAAACATAACAAAGGAAAAAGTGTGTAGCAGCCAAAGGAGCCAAGCTTTCGAGTTGGCTACTACCACAGAGCAATTACAAGTGGGTGAAGGTTATACAGAACTTTTAAAAACCAGTTAGGAAGCTCTGGCTAAATTAATCATACGTTGGAGACTTGCTGCATGGGAATAGCTGTAAGCACTCTCAAATCTTTTTCCGAGTGAGGAAAATGCGATTCTACAAATGTTGAGTTTACAGTTTGTCCTGATGGCCGCATTTCTCAGCTGTAGTTTCATTATACTCGATATTTATTCCGTTTACTTTCTCTTTTTATAACACGTAACTTCGCTTTGTATTCACTCATTTCTGCTTCGTGCTTGTTTATATTTTAGTAGCCATGTTGATATTTTTGTAAAAACTTAGTCTGATGGACTCTTATAAATCAAACTAGTCCTATGTATATATTCTTTTAAAGGGTTTGAAATAAAGTTATGTTTTTGTAGCTTAATAATGAAATTTGTTTTGGTGTCAATTGTACATGCATGGCGCCGCGTTTATGTGGATCCTGTTTATCGCTGTTGGTTCGCTAAACTGAATCTGTGTTTTGCGCTACGATCAGCAAAACCAGAAGTCGTTGTTTTTTTTTCCGTGGGTTCTTCGCGTGTTTAGAACCCAATCGGCGCGCGCCAAAAAACCGGTACCAGTCACCTTAAATAAAAATTGGTTGCGCTGGTCTCTGTCCATTGTGTTAAAGATACAAACACATCTTTAAACCCAAGCAGTAGAGATCCCAGAAATGATTTTGCAAGCAGAGATGACAAAAATTCGGGCTGAAAACGAACAACTGCGGCCATCACTTAAAGACACACAAGAAAAACTTACTGCCCTCGAAAATTACACAAGAAGAGAGAACTTAAAGTTCATGAACATACCAGAGGACAAGGACGAAAATTGTCGGAATATAGTCTATGACATCATCGAAAATGATTTAAAGATCAACACTGAAAATATCCATTTCCACGCCATACACCGTGTTGGCAAAGCGACGACTCATCACGACATTGACGATTCTATTCCATCGCGTCCACGACCCATCATCGCAAGATTTCTAAGCAGGGAGCATACGGAGAAGGTGCTATCCGCCAAAAACCGGCTAAAGAAATCCGTCAAGTACAAAGATGCCTATATAACCAAAGATTATGCCCGTGCCATCCAGGAGGAAAGAAGATCCCTGATCAAAGCCATGTTCATCGCCAAACAGAAGGGACATGATTCAAAAGTAATTAATCGTAGTTTGTTTATTGACAGTCAAGTTTTTGACATTAACTCTATTCCGGATGAATTTAGTCCGCCCAAGACATGATGTTTAACTAAGGTATGTGTTATCTCGCCGATCAGCACAAATGTCCATCTATTGACAAACGGGGCTTGTTTGCCGGCTATCCCTCGGATTCCAAATCCCACTAATTAGTCGAGGATTATGTATATATGTTCATTTGTGCATTTGCGTCTGATTTTCGTACGTAGATATCATGCAGTCTTATCATTTAGGTCATTTGTGTGTTTAATCTCTCCCTATTTTATTGTTACATTTCGATTATGTTTTTATTTAAGCCCATCTGAGACAAGTCTTATCAATTACCGTTTCTCTGTTAGCGCTGAAAGAAATTTATTTTTATTAGTTTTTACTCCGCGAAGCTTGTGTTTACTAACGTCAAAAACAAAACTAACAATCTGATAACTGCCAATGCTTTCGATCTAAAATGCCTGTCGCTAAATGTTAGAGGCCTCAACAAATCAATCAAACGCCGAACCATTTTTCGTTGGTTACATAAACAAAATCACCACGTCACTTTTCTGCAAGAATCGTACTGCTCTAATGATATTGCCGCCTCTTGGGAAAACGAGTGGGGTGGCAAAGCCTTTTTTAGTCATGGAACAAACCATAGTAAAGGTGTAATAACACTAATCAATCCCTCTGTGGATTTCAAAGTCGTAAAAGTTATTTCGGATAAACTAGGAAGGTTCATTATTTTAAAACTGTCACTCGATGAAAAAACTATTGTCCTCGTTAACATTTACGCACCTAATGACATTACCCAACAAGTTATTTTTTTTCAAAAACTAAACAAACAACTGGAAGAATTCGCGCAAGATACAATCGTAATCGGTGGAGACTTTAATTGCGCTCTCACCTCAAATGACAAAAAAGGCGGAAACCCCATCTCTACAAAATCAGCTGTAATCAAAGAAATCAACACGCTATGTGATTCATATAACTTAGCTGATATTTGGCGAAACCTGAACCCTGACAAACAAAGCTTCACCTGGAGAACTAAATCGTTGAAAATCCAATGCCGCTTAGATTACTTTTTAGTTTCACAAGAGTTAATTCAATCTGCAAACAAAAGTGAGATCATCCACACGCCGAATTCTGACCACTCTGCTGTGTCTTTTACTCTGCAGTCAAATCACCAAAGTCAAAAAAGGGGTCCTGGCTTTTGGAAATTCAACACAGCCTTACTTAAAGACGAAGCGTACGTATCAGCACTGAAGTTGAATATTCCAATCTTCAAAAATAAATACAAAGATACGCAAGACTTAGGCCTAAAATGGGACCTCATTAAAATGGAAATAAGAGGGTTTACCATTCAGTACTCTAAACGAAAAGCGAAAAAACAACGAGATGAAGAAAAAAAATTGCACCAAAAACTAAATAACCTCCAAGCTAAAGCTGAAGAAACTCCGCACGACAAAAACATCATACTCGAACTTCAACGCGCTAGATCACTTCTTAAAAAAATCATGCTAACGAGAAGAAAAGGCGCAATCCTAAGAAGCAAAGTGAGATGGTACGAAGAAGGGGAACGTAATACGAAATATTTCTATAGCTTAGAAAAACGCCATCACGACATTAAAACAGTATCAAAACTCAAAGTAGGTGAAAATTCCTATATAGACGATCAATTTGAAATCTTAGAAGAAGAAAAAAACTTTTACGAGTTACTGTACCGCTCCAACAACATAGATGACCAAAAAATTAAGAATTCGTCATTTTTTAAATCAGAAAATGTAACAGAACTTAACGAAGAAGAAATGAAATCCTGTGAAGGATTGGTAAACGAAGATGAATGTATCAACGCGCTCAAAGATTTCAGCAATAATAAATCTCCGGGTACCGATGGTCTACCAGCAGAATTCTACCGACTTTTTTGGTCAGACATCTCCTTTGACCTACTTGCCAGCTACAATTACGCCTTTCACTACGGGACACTTTCTATAAGCCAAAGACGAGGAATAATCTCGCTTATACCAAAAAAATCTAAAGATAAAACAATCCTAGAAAATCTTAGGCCAATCTCACTCCTAAACGTTGACTACAAAATCCTCACTAAAGTTATAGCCAAGAGAATAGAAAACGTTCTGCCAACCTTAATAAACCCAAATCAAACAGGTTATGTAAAGGGTCGCTATATTGGTGAAAACGTACGACTGATTTACGATCTAATACACTACACCGACAAGCTAAATAAAAAAGGCATTGCTATTTTTTTGGACTTTAAAAAAGCTTTCGATTCCATTGAATGGAACTATCTTCAAGAAACACTCCGGATGTTTAACTTCGGCCTTGACATCCAAAACTGGATAAAAATATTCTATAACAATGTTACAAGTTGTGTCGTTAACAACGGCCACGCCTCTGTCTTTTTCTCCTTACAGCGGGGAGTCAGACAAGGTTGTCCTTTGTCTGGCGTCCTTTTTGTCCTCGGCATAGAACTTCTCTCTAGAGCTATAAGAAGCGAGCCGGCTATAAAAGGTATCCAAGTAAACAACCACGAACTAAAAGTAACTCAATATGCTGACGACACAACAGTATTTGTACGTGACCTTGACTCCGTTACAAGTCTATTAAAGCTATTAAACGATTTTAAAGAATGTTCCGGCCTAGAAATTAATACTACCAAAACCGAAGCAATGTGGTTAGGAGAATGGAAACATAACACAGATGAACCTTTTGGTTTTAAATGGCCAAAAGAACCTATTAACGCACTCGGTGTTTTCTTTTCCTACAATCAAATAAACGCTGACAGACTCAATTTTGGCGAAAAAATACTTTACCTGGAGAAATTGTTGAACACTTGGAAACGAAGAAATTTAACTCTTTATGGAAAGATTAACATTGTCAAGACTCTTGGGATTTCTAAATTAGTTTATTCCGCTTCTGTACTGCCTGTTCCAGATCACTATATCCAAGAAATCAACAAATTAATCTTCAACTTTATTTGGTCCGGAAAACCCCCTAAAATCAAAAGAAATACCTTAATCGGAGAAAAAAAAGATGGCGGCTTGAAAATGTGTGATTTCAAAATCATGGAAAAGGCACTGAAGCTAGCTTGGATAAGCAGAATTCAGGATGATTCACAAGCTTCCTGGAAAATAATCCCTAATCATCTTTTGCACAAACACGGAAATCTTGTCTTGTTAACAAAATGCAGCTTCCCAGCAAATATACTTGACAATGACAACAAACTCCCCACTTTTTATAAAATAATGCTAAAATATTGGTATGAGTTCAAAGTCGCAACGAAAACCGATTGCGGAACGCATCCTAGAAATGAATTATTGTGGAACAACAGAAAAATCCTGATAGAAAACAAACCTGTTTTTTACAACAATTGGTACAACGCTGGCATTACTAAAATAAGCGATATATTAAACCAAAACAGTGAGTTTTTGAAATTGCACGAGTTCGCTCTAAAATTCAATCTTAATGTCCCTTTTACGACATACTATGGTCTGGTTAAAGCAATTCCAAATGAGTGGAAAGCCAATTTTAAAAGCCCAACTCCGAATTTTGAACACAACACACCAGTCAACACCCAGACAACTAGATGTATTTACTCCCCTCTTTTAAAAGCCGTTTTCGTTCCTCCCACCGCTGAAACCAAAATTCTTCGCCACGGGTTCACAAAAAAGACCATTCAGAAAGTTTATCTCATGCCATTCGCCGTCACAAACGAAGTAAAAATAATCATGTTTCAACACAAAGTGATTCAAAACATACTCCCAACTCGCGTCTCACTTCATCGAGACGGCCTCTTAGAAAACCCTACATGCAACTTATGCAATGCTGAGAAACAAACTTTAGATCACCTGCTAATAAACTGCGCTCTCACAATTGATTTTTGGACCCTGTTTCAAAACTGGTGGTACCAAAAAACTTGTGAAAAAATAACGTTAACTACAAGCCATATACTTTACGGCTGGCATGATAGAACAAAGCATTGGCAAACACTAAACTATTGTCTATTAATTGCCAAATATTGTATCTTTTGCACAAGCCTTCGCGGAAACGTCTTAGATTTCGAATGTTTTATACTGAGTGTTCAAGAAAAACTTAAAATTCTTAAAGAAATAGCGACTACAAAAAAAGCACTTCCAGAGTATTATCGCACCTGGGCACCATTACTCTAGTTTTTTACTTTACTTTTGTACTTTTTTTTTCTCGTATGTGTAAACTACGTAACTGCTATTTACACTGTAATAGCTAAACTTCTTTGTAATAGCCTAATATCTGTGTATATTCTTGTTAATAAAAAAAAAAAAAAAAAAAAAAAAAGAAATGATTTTGATTTTCAATTTTCATCTCTTATGGCTTGTACACTAGAGGAAACAACCCTGTGTCAGGCGATTTTCACTCGTGCCGTAAAATCGCAAGCTACATAAGAAAATTTCAACTCTTATGATACTCTGTTAAGATAAGTGTATCAGTGCAAATATCTTCATGTACGCGTTGCGTACCCATTTTTATTAAAACAACATCGTAAAAGACAATGACTATTAACGCTACTATAAACACACGAGTCAACAGGAAAATTTCTTTTTATTTCATGAAACACATTCCACTTATGAATATGAATATATGAATATCACTCACATTCCACTTACTGTGCGAATCCAAAAACCGTGAACACTTTGATTTGATTTTGACATTTCCCATTGTGCAGCAACCAACCGCAAGAAACCCATACAAACGGTTTGTCACGAAACTACGCTTCTCTGTTTTCTTGCAAAAGAATCGTCGCCGCCTCGCTGTAGTTTTTTATTGCTAGTTTACCTTTCGTCTTTCTTTGTAAATGAAGTAGAAATCTGAGCGATTTTACTGTAACGGCTAAAAACCAGACAGACGTTTAGCAATACGTTTGCCTCATGCTCAATTGTCGCGTTCATCGGTTTGTCAGTGTTGTACACAACACTTGTCCATCGTTAGCAAAAAAGCCAGACAATAACACATGACAGTTCCTGAGTTCCTGAGGAGGTGAATTTTCGAAAAAGCTACTGAGCGAGGACAAAATCGGCTGCTCCGGCGAATGAAAATGTTAACTTTTTAATAATACGGCATGCAAATTTGTAACTACGGTACCGCTAACTTGCCGCAAACTTGTCAACTCTTTTCCCAGCACAGTAAGTTTTACAGCTACTACACGTTTCTTTTGCTTTGATCTCTCGCTGATCAGCCGCTAGCTACTTTGCCGTGTGTGGCTAATTGCAATACGGCCTTCCAAAATTTGAAGGCTTGAATATATTCGATGATACTGATCTGATATCATAAACAAAAATTTTAAATTTTACAACGGTAAAACTGCAAAAGAGAACAGACGTTTGCTGCTTCAAATATTGAGACGATCTATCAGCTACTATGCTCAAAAGTTTACAGTTTACAGTTTGTTTGGTTCAGTACAAAACATAAATGAGTATTATTTTTACTCCGTGAGCTTTATGGTTTCTGGCTAACCGTTTGTTTGGGTTTTCGAGTCGCTTCTGATTGGTTGCTGCACAATGGGAAATGTCAAAATCAAATCAAAGTGTTCACGGTTTTTGGATTCGCACAGTAACACAATCATGAATCATTTTTTGTTTCCTAATGTTGCTTTGTACAACGTACGAACGCCTATCTTTTGAACTGTGGATGGTAACTGAAAGCGGTTTTCCCTGCGGGTAATCCTATCGTGGGGTTTCTTTATACCGCAACAACGATCACTCTTTATGATCCTAGTAAGAACTAGGCAACCCAACGGCAAGGGTTAATTGTGATATTGTTGAAACCGTCCACCTCATTGGCTAAAACATGAAAATCTACTATCACTTTATCAGGTAGCGCATTTATTTCTCTCTAGTTTACTTATTGATTCCCTTTTAGTGAAAACTATTCTGAGTTTAAATGCAGCAAAATTTCTATGTGGGAAACATGGAAAATTAGAAGCCTTTCTTGGCCATTGTTTTGGAGTCTCATGATTGGATAAAATCTTGTAACACAAAAGAAATATCGCTTTAAAATAAAGTTTCAGTACATTTTATTTCAAAAACGTGTTGTCCATAGGTTGATGTATTCTCAGTAAGAAAATCTAAACAATCTTATGTGGGGAAAGCGAAATGCCGCAGAACAATAGAGGATTGCCTAGTTCTTACACGCATTGTTACTTAAAGGTGCAATGGTAACAGGGAGTTTGCTGTGTTTTGGTCGAAACTGCACTAAATATTAACTAACTAGCTTTGCTTATACATGACATCGAAAATATCCAGTGATTCCTCGAAGGAACAACAAACTACAATCACTTTTATTGAGATTTGTCGAAGACACAGGGGAGAACTAAAAAAAAAAATGGCCGATTTTTTCAAGTTGCAATCCATCTCTATCCTGGCCATCCTTAACCGAAGACAATCAATGCTGGCTTTTGTGCACTTGTTGAACATTTGTCAACAATATCGGACCATTATTTTTAGGTTTCCATGGATACTAAAAATAGGTGATCGACATTGCCCCTTTACGTTTCCCGCAGAAAAGTGAGATTCAGGTCAACCGTAATACCTAAGGAAATACTTTTGACTGGCCCCGGTTTCTGCAATTTTCAGTTCATCACGTTTGTACAGAATGGTGGTGTCACGGCGGATTTGGTGTCATTTCAAAAATAAAAAATAAATGTTTTGGGATTAACAGAAACCCAAAAATAATGGTCTAGTTTTATGAAAAATCACCACCCTAGTGTACCAAAACTGGCGATGAGTGTCTCTTGACATAGACGGACAGACTGGGTCTTAATGCTGTGAATTAACAATTATTGGATGAGGTGAGCATGATAGCGATAATTATCAAGGCCAAAGTTTGTGTTATCTGCCGAAGCCGAAGGCTGAGGCGGATAACACAAACTGAGGCCTTGATAATTATCGCTATCATGCGAAAACCGAATCCAATAATTGTTTTATTATGCATATTCCTGAGCTGCACTTGTAAAGACAAGAGCGGGCACAAAAAAGTGATAAATGCACAGCAGTCAATTTGTAAGTAAACAACTTACGTCACTTCTGCATGCATAAAACTATTGTCTGTAGGTATGACGTCACTTCTGCATGCATAAAACTATTGTCTGTAGGTATGACGTAACAGAAACAGCAAGCAATAAATAGCTGGGTGCTTACAGCCAATCAAAATCGAGCTAGTGACACCAATGTATAATAATAGCCATTATCGAGTTGCTCTTAGCCTCCTTTTCAAACCGAGGTCAAGTGCAGAACCATTCATATGGATATAAGTTTTATTTGCATGAAAAAGAAAACTCATTTTCATATGAATGGTTTTGCACTTGGCCTCGGTTTGAAAAGAAGGCTAAGAACAACTCGGAAATGGGCTATTAAAAATTTGAAAAACTTTTAGCCGAACGTTTTCTAAGTTCTCATATTTTCATTCCCAAAGTGGGCTACAACAGACCATGATTTGTTCCTCTTCAAGAATTGGATGATTACTTTCTCATGGTGTTATAGTAATATTTTGTAAATAAATAATAGTATTGTAGCATGGTTTGACCAGGAAAGGTCAAAATCTCAGTCACACTGCCCCTATAACACTGAAAAACAACAGTCTCATTTTAAATCCCAGTCACACTGCCCCTAGAACACTGAAAGCAACAGTCTCATTTTTCATCTGCTTCCATCTCCTCGACTTCATTCACAATCAGAGTTCCTTGCTCCTCGTTGACTTCGCTAACATCTTGGGTTTCTTTCTTCTCTTCATCCTCTTCATCGTCGTTATCTTCAGCCTCTTCGTTCGTTTTTTCTTCCTCTGGTGGCTTCGGAATATTAGCCATATACTGAAAAAGAGTTACGCCTTTCTTATCATGTAACCTGTTAACACCAGGAAACTGGTTTACAGGGACTTTGCAAGACTATGAGCGCTTTCCTTTTGTATGGAAAATCCGGTTGTTCCGGTGGTAAATCAAATGGAACAGACTTTTCCACTGGAAATTTTTCGAAAAAAGGGAATTTTTTCAGAGGTAATTTTGCCGAAATGATCGGAAAATCCTGCACCATCTGCTGCGTCCCACTAGTGCCATGCTCCTTGATGAATTAATGACAATGTTTGTTATTGTAAATCGTTAGTACCCAGTCTCCTCAAGAAAGAAAAAGCAACTCCATGCAAAAGGAACACACCCTTCCCGTTCCGTTTTGATTGAGGACAATTTGTCCTGTTCCTTTTAACAGGAAATTCTTCCCGGTTTTCCATTCAAATGGAAAGCGCCCTATGTCCAGAGGAGGAACTGTTCAATCTCGTCCCAGGGCATTCTCCTCTTTCAAAATGGCGGTGCGGGCGAAGAAACCCTTGCCAGGAGACTCCAAGTATTTTGTCGCGAAAAACAAGACGAAATTTCTTCATTTTGTTTAAACAACGGTTTCAGATTGCCGGAAAACAAACACAGCTGCCAATCGCTGGAAATAACCTCCGAAAACGCCACTTCATCGTGTGTCACGTGACAAAACATGTCCACGCCTGAAAATGGAGAATGTCCTGGTGACAAGGATGAGAAACCGCTGACAAGGCTACCGAAATACTCCAAAAATCGTGGAGTATTTTGTCACGTGACACAATAAAGCTAACAATTACAAACGCGCAAATGCAGTAGTATATCTCACTGGGTAAACTTTTGTTCTTCAGAGGTTAATAGCCCAATTTCGATATATTAAAATTCAACTTAAAACAAAAGACATCACAACGAGGCTTAGGGGAATGATAGTAGGGATTTATATGGTTTATTTCCCTAAGCCTCGTAGTGATGTCTTTTGTTTGAAGTTGAATTTTAATATATCGAAATTGGGCTATTTTCAGCTGTTGACAATGATATTTGTTCTCTTGTAATTTGGAACCACTGTACAAGAGAAAAGAGATATTTCATTAAGTTTCACGTGACAAAATACTTCACATTCTTGGAATATTTTAGCAGCCTTGTCGCGAAGAAGAAAGAAGAAACCCTTTTGCGAAATAAACAAGACAATACGCTTGTTGAGATTAGTTGAACGCCATTTACCATAATTCTACAGCAAATTTATTGTGGGCATTTCCTTCGTAAAAGTAGTCTTTTCCAGAAAACTTTGTTTCCTAGTTGTCAATACATATGCGTTCTTTTTCTTGTTGTTGCGTTTTTATCGACCTCGACTGCGTCTCGGTCCATAATAACGCAACCATCTTTACCGAATAAGCTTGGTCAATAAAGGATTTACTATATGGCTTAAGGCTCTCTCAGAATTTGCTTCATCTTGCCCGGTAGCATTCATGAACATTTGGGAGACACAATGATGGAACCATTCGAGCTCGTGTTTTCACAGCTTCTCTCGTTCCAGTAAACCTTTTTCTCGTGTCAATAAAACTTTTAGGAAAAACGAAAACCATTTTCTATTGCTTTAATAAATTCACCGAAAATATCATAGTAAGGCAGTCACTTGTTTTACCTCTTGTTGCGCTCTCAAAGACCGAACATATTGACTGTAGAAATCAAATACGAAGCGATGCATCTGCGCCATGTCTTCGACAATAAACGGTGCTTCGGCTGGGGGAACTCCACGCTGAAAGGAAAAAAAAGAAGAAAAGAAAATAGATAATATTCAGCAAAAACAACTTCCACTTGAAAAAAAAAATGAAATAATGAAGAGCACCACATTAGGATTTCATCCACAAATTCAAAGGGTAGAACGCCATGTTTATTATTTGACAATACTCTTGCAGAAGAGAAAACGCAATTGCTTAATCCATAACAGCGGTTTTAGTGAGCCACTTTTCAGTCAAATACTAAGTCTATTGTGTTGTTCTATTGTCAAGTGTTCTTTAACCCTTTCGCTTCCAGAGTCAATTATGGAGACACGCAGTGTAGTTCTAACTTTTGAGTCTGTGGACGAAATCCTATGGTGTGACCATTCAAATGAAACCTCTTTGGCAGTACGCTTGCATGGTACCATTTGTTTTTCAATGTTTTACAAAATGAAATTTGGAATTTTTCTCGAATTTTGATGTTTGGCACTCTTGCGAGTTAAAGGGTTAACAGGTTGATATTGTTGTCGTTGTGCGCACTACCCTAAATGATGTCCTTTCACTCCTAGAATCAAAGCTTCAGTCGAGTGATTTTAGTTTTTGAGTCTGTGGATCAATTTCTCAAGTGCGACTATTGCAAAGAAAGCCATTCAGCAGTACTGTTAGACTGTAAAACAGTTGTTTTTTTTTTCCCTCTTAAGATCGTGGGGGAGGCTCGACGCACCGGTACTCGCGAGATGAGCGAAGCGGCGTGCGATGCGAGGAGAAATTCTCTCCCAGTCTCACTCTCTGTATTCAGACATGGTGGTTCCAACTTTTGAGTCTGTGGACAACACTCCAAAGTGTGACCATTCAAATAAAAGCTACTGAGCAGTACTTTCCCGTGTTGCTGTTAATTATGCTGTACAAGGTGGTTCTAACTTTTGAACCTGTGGACAACACTTCAAAGTATGACCATTCAAACGAAATCTATTGAGCAGTAACGTTCCCGTGGTGCTGTTTATTATGCTGTACAACGTCTTTCTAGCCTTTGAGAATGTGTAAATAAAATCCTAAAGTGCGACCTTTCAAATGAGAGGAGGAAGAGGGTTGCGAAGGAGTTAGGAGTTGAAGAGTTAAAAGTTACTTAATAATGATTACTGACTCACCGGTCTACAAGGTGGATATCTCTCACTGGGTGCCAGGTATAGCCTCAGGGGTCTACCGGTCAACTGAGGATATAAGGAACGATAAGAGAGAACAGATGCCTTCTACTGAACGATGAGCTTGCAAGAGATTTGATTCCGCCAAGAATGCTTATTGCACCTTTTAGGGAATACAAAAATGCAGTTTTGGAACCACTTATGGTGTTAAAATATTGCGCTAACATTAAGTAATGGAGAATGACAGTACTCTCTAAACCGCAAAAAGGAGAACGGGATCGATGCTACCAGAGGATATACGACACACGACGAAAAGTATATTGCGAGTGTTGAGCGTTCGCAATTTTTCGCGCCACTCTCCGCTATCTGAACGTCTGGCACAGACTATGCCATTAATCTAAATACATTAGTTTCCTTGTGTTTTTGTACCCATACATTGAGGTGACACCCACAAGAGATTTTGCTACCTTTTGGAAAATGCAGACTCGCTTTCCGAACCCCAAAATGAAAGAAGTTTTATTTTTAAGTGACGTTTCCTTGGCTTTGCCGTTGTGGTTGCCTAAGGCCCCTACTAATTCTCTCCCCACAAATCAAACCACCTATCTTGTTAAAATTCAAGTGTATCACTTTCCTCACCTGAGAGAAAGCAGGTCTGAGTTCAAAGCAGTTCTGGAACAAGCTGACACGTGCCAGTACATACAGACCTAGCCGGGCACGAGACATGGCTACAACCAATCGACGCACGTCTCTGATGTGACCCACGGTCTTGGTGCGAACAAGAGACAGGATGATGTAATCGTTCTGTTGGCCTTGGTATCGATCCACTGTGGTCACCTGACGATTAAGGAGTCAAAAACAAGCTTTATTATATAAGCTTCAGTAAATTAGGTGTTGGTCTACAATGGAAACAGCTTCGGATCTTCCTTCGGAAAGTGATCGGAAAATAGGCACCAGGTGCCAAGCGCGGGAAAATATGTACCAGGTGTCAAGCGCGGGAAAATATGTACCAGGTGTCAAGCGCGGGAAAATATGTACAATCGTGGGAAATCATACAACCGGTGAACACGTCAGTGAATTTACCTTGCTCGGCTGTCCAATCAGGGGATTGTTCGCACATCTCTGTTTGATGACGTCACGGATAAGATGTTTCTGTCCATTATACGTTGTTAAAATGGCGATCTTGTCAGCGGGGTACCCAATCAGACGCATGTACATGAAAATTGCGACTGCGTACTCCGCTTCTCCTAGATTCTGGAGGGACAAAGATAACAAAGAATGAAGTCAATAAAAAGACGTGTGTCCCGAGAGTGCTGATGTGCATGTTTGAAACGTTTTTCTGAAAGTTCGAGTTTCGAAGAATTGGAAAAAAAATAGAACCACTCAATAGGGCGATCTTTGCTGACGTCATTGTTTACATTTTGCTTCATTAGCATACGAATTTACGTAGAGAATGCACCGTGCTAAATACGAATTGACTTCAAAAGTTGAAAGAGCTTGTAGAACTTAGTAATCTATGCAATTTTTAGCTTTTTTCATGCAATATTTAAGGAAATATCTGCTGTTAAAAAATGCAAAATTGTTGGGTGGCAAAAGCGCTAATGAGACATACATTCTTTGCAAAATTTTGAGTTTTTAAAACAGCATTGCACTAAGTGTTGCTAGTATATCGGGCTCAAATTTCAAGAGAAAGCTAATTGTGCTATGTCCTTTCAATATTCAGAGTTGATTTTTTTGTAGGTAGGTTAGAAAACGAGGCGCATATGCTAATGAGGCAAAATGGTAAACAAAGATTCCCCTATAGCTTCCATTTAAACGGTCACACTTTAGGATTTTATCCATCGGCTCAAAACGTTTTTGTAGCTCTTAGAGAATTAGAGAATGGCGCATATGCCAAGGAAGCAATAACTGTAAACAAAGATTCGCCTACAGAAGCACATCAACACGAAACACGCTAGATATTGATCCGCGCATGTTCATGGGATTTACCTGGTAAAAGTAAGGGTTAGGCTCTGATTCGCCAACTCCATTGAAATCTGGTACATCGATAAGCTGACGGTCAAAGAAAAATCCTGGATTCTCCACACAGTACTCAGGCCAAGTATGAACATGAGGAAGATCGCCAAGCTTGGTGTAACGCCAGTTATACAGGCTGCACAAGCTACAATTAACAAAATGCACAATGATAAGAAAGCATAAGGATTATATTGTCTGTGCTCGATATATTTTCCTTTAGGTTTGTTTCAGCGGAAATTTGCTTTGCTTCAAGTCGGGATATCACATTTTCAGTATAACTTTTTTCCAGCAAATTGGCTCGCAGGATATTTTTTTTTTTTCAAAATCATCCAACACCGCCTTTAGAAGTAAAATGGTCGGTGCCTTATCAAACGTCAGGTTAAAAAACTTCAGTAATTATTTGTTGTCGTCCTTCAGTAGCATCGTAAATAAAGTAAGTTATAGTCAAGTGAGGCCTTTAAGCTACTGTATCAAAGCCTGAAAAAAAATCAGGGCTTTTCAACGGGAATCGAACCCATGACCTTCGCGTTACCGGTAACGCAAAGGTCACGGGTTCGATTCCTGTTGAAAAGCCCTGATTTTTTTTCAGGCTTTTCGGGCTTGGATACAGTAGCTTAAAGGCCTCACTTGGCTATAACTTACTTTAAAAAACTTCCTGTGACACCATCGATAGCAAAGTGTCCACGCGCACATGCGCAGTAGAGACAACCAATTATACCCAACAACTGCATTTTGGACACTCCGATATGACGAATAGGAACTCATGTACCGGCAAAACTTAAAGTAGTTTGTACATTGATGTTATGTTATGTTTTGTGTTTTTTTAAAGCGATCGTGTAGGAGAAAACAGGGGAAGTGTGTTTGTGAAATTGAGTAAAATAGTTCATATTAACGATGCAGACTACAATCTTAAGTTCGAGTGAAATTTGTGATTCTCGCAGTGTGCTATCAACTTAAGCAGTTGAAGTTCATAAAAGATAGATGGACACCAAAATAAGGCATTATCACGTTCACTTCACCCCTGAAAAAAACGAACAAGAAGAACTTTGTTCGCAGCACTTATCAGATTAAATAAAACCATACGACATTTCTACCTTGATCTCGCTCGGCCCTGGGCATCAAGTTCAACAGTGGGAACACCGAGCCGTACAAATCTAGTGAACAGAGATTGCTCCATGTTGGAAAACTTCTGGAAAGCCATGTTCTTTATCACAGGAGGCAGCTGGAATGCAACGGAAACAACAATTGTGCATCTCGACATCGTAAATGGATGGGTGGATCGATGTTGGGGTGTCGTCGTTGTCGATGTCGGGTGTTGTGGTGTGGGTATTGTTCAGTGTCTTTTGAATCTTTTGTTTTACATCATTTGGTGATCACACCATCTGCAACACCAAGAAACTACCCCTGTTTTCGCTTTTAAAGTTCCCGCGCGCCGCCATTTTGAATTTTTATGACGTCAAGTGGTTGCCGCTATTGTAAAGAAACGGCGTTCTTTTGAATGCAACAATTAGGCAACCGTATGACATCATAAATATTAAAAATGGCGGCGCGCGGGAAATTTAAGAGCCATTTTTTGTACACTAAAATTCTATTTCAATTGTTTTTAAAATTATTTAAATTTAGACTTCAATTTGTTATAACAATGGAGGTTCCCTTTAAATTAGATTGAACGACAAACAAGCTAACCACTGGACCAAAGTTCCTCCGCAAAACAAATATACAGTAACCAAACACGTAGCAGGGATGGGCAATAGCGATCTTTAGATTTGACTACGAGTACGAAATCGAGTACGAGTACGACTTTGGAACTTCGAGATAATTGTATCCCCCGAACTATAACTCTTTCCTGTTGCTGACTAACACATAAATAAACGTTTGGGATAAGATTGGTGTGATAAGAAATTATATGAGGCACACTCGTACTCGTACTCAATCTCGTACTCGTAGTCCAATCTAAAGGTCGCTAAAAATGGACAGAGAGCAAACAAACCTGGTGGTGGTCGCCAATGAGTATGACCCTTTTCATTCGATTGTATCCATCTTCAGGGTTCTTCATCATGGAAAAAGTCATGTGAATGTATCAGTGATTCATTAAGAAATTACCAAGAAATAAATACAGCGGAAACCCGATATAACGAACCCGTTTATAACGTATATTAAGGTTTATTATTCAACTGTGACGTCATTTTACCTTATAAGGAAAAGAGAGCATGCAAAAATATCCGAGCGTATTACACAGTGGATTGCCATATTACACCTTAGCATCCCGGTTTCAAGACAATCTATTAGAAATACAAGAATTTCAGTCGAATAATAAATCCCTTATTCGATAGTTTAACAGATAATACGCGCGGATATTTTACTCATTGCTCGCATTTTTTCTCGCCCCAGCGGGGGCTAAAAAATACTACGCAACGAGTAAAGTATCCGCGCGTATTATCTGTTAAACCATCGAAAAAGGTGTATGTATATACCACGAGGGAAATTTTTTCTTGCGACTTGCAACTCAACGCTGACGAAAAGCATTGCGGAACAAGTTGCAGGTTACATGTTACAGAATTGTTCATTTTTTTTCTGCAAGTCGCAATCCAATTTTTCGTTGCGAGACAAGTAGCAAAGAGGGGTGTTACACGCGTAATTTCATCCGCAATTTGTCTAGGAAAAGCTCTTGTCAGCGTTGCGTTGAAAATCGCAGAAAAAAATTGCTTAGTGTAACAGCAACTTTATAAGACTGGTTCAATTTAGCGTGCTTTTGGTCTCACCCCGTTGTAGGACCAAATTTTTATGGCCCTTCAGTGATCGTATTAATGGAGGTCCATTGTAATACACTGTTCCAAGTCTGAGCCTCATCTGCCACTCATAATATTTGTATTACAAGGGGTGATACTACAACATATCAACCTTTAAATACTGACCTGCAGCAGAAGAGGAATAAACGTCTCAATCTCTAGGATCTGCGCTGCTTCTTCCATCAAAACATTGTCATACTGAAACAGGAAAAAAGTCATACAATATATCACTATAGAGCCGTTTTCAACTGAGTGGCGAAAAAAAATTGCGATTGTATTTTTTTTTTTTGCATTGCTACGCTTTCTGATTGGCTAAAAAATCCCGCGCCACTTTCTCAATCAATCAGAAAAAACAAAATCAATTGTGACTTGTTCGCACGCGTTTTCCCGCGCTTGGCGCCAGCTACCTGTATTTTGCTTCGATTTCTGATTGGTTCGTTAGATTGTATGTGTCTGTTGTGATTGCCCAGGTAATTACTATGGTTTGGGTTTAACAAAGATCAAGTGAAGACCGCTCTATAGAAATTGCACTACATCAATATTACAAGTGCCATTACTTGCCTTAAATCCAAGTTCCACCAGATCTCGCCTTTTAAGAGCTGCATGAGTACAAGTCATGGCAATGATCTTAGCTTCCTTTACTAAAAGATAGTTTGTTCTGTCGCGACCTGTTGATTAAAACAAAACAGCAATGTTGTAGTCGTTTTGTTTCAATGAGTTAGGAAACATGTGGCGGATCCATATTCCGTCTTAAGGGAGGGGAGGGTAGTGAATAAGTAGGGGGGAGTGAATAAGGCGGAGGGGGGTGCAAATGTTGGGTAACATGGGGGGACGGGTGAGAGGGGATAAGGGAGGAGAGGGGATAAGGGAGGGGAGGAGATAAGGGAGGAGGAGGAAATAAGGGGGAGGGATAAGGAGGGAGGGGGGCCTCCCCTAGGTCCGCCGCTACGTAAGTGAAGGGCCAATGTAGAATAAAATTTCTTGTCCTAACGAAACAACACGACGTCAGAGACTTAGGATGAAAGTCCGACGCGCTATAACCACAACATCATCGTGCCTCTAAAATTTGCTCTTATGAGTAAAGGTTAAGGAAAAGCCAACTAGGAGTATTGCTAGTCCATCGCAGGGTTACCCCCCAGCATTATTTCGCCGGTACGCATTCATACGCCTGGGTGGAGAGAGACAATGTGGAGCAAAGTTTTTTTGTTGAAGGAAACAACACGATGGCAGAGACCCCGGACCTTCAGGTTGGAAGTCCAATGCGCTAACAACTAGACTACCGCGACTCCACAGTCCTGATGAACGTCTAAGTGTTGTTACTCAAATGAAAGCTACTGAGAAGCGTAAGTATTCACAATCCTAATGGCTCACAACTGTCGGAGTTTAACTCGGTTTCTGTAGCATGAAGCGACTGAGAGTATTACTACTCCCCCTGGATGGGATGCTAGTCCATTGCAAGGTTACCCTCCAGCATTATGTCGCCGGTACCCATTTATACACCTGGGTAGAGAGAGACAACTTGGAGCAAAGTTTCTTGTCTAAGGAAACAACACGACGGTCGACAACAGGCCTCGAATCATCGACCTTTAGATCTCAGTGAAGTCCAAAATGCTAACTATTACACCACCGCGCCTCCGCTGCTCTTACGAGTACCGATAATAAAAACAATAACAATGTCTTGACTGTACCAAAGATTTTACCAAACAGTGTTTGAATGTTTTCGAAATGCAAAATGCACTCAGTCGTAATCGTACGATTACCTACACTATATATTATCCAAGACTCACCGCTACGAAGAAGCTCAAATGCTCGGAACTCCTGCAGAAATAAAGTAGACATGAAATGTCAAATCCAAGGCAATATCGAGGCAGTGGTCGAGTGGTCAGGGCGCCGGACTTGAAATCCACAGGTCCCGAGTTCAAGTCCCGCTCTGACCACTAGCTGAAGTTGTTTCACGGTAGACCCAAGTTCAACTCCTCGGCCACGATTGTAAAATAGCCAACTGGTCTGCCTTCTGCCAGTTGGGATTTTTAACATGTTATGTTCTATTTCCAATATTTGTTTCGATATTTGAGTTGAGTTGCGTGCTTGTGAATTAGCTGGATAGCTAAGTGCTCGTCCACTATAAACAACATTTACATTACATTTACATTTTAAAATGGTTAGAGAGCAAAAAGCCTTGATATTTTCTTCACTGTGAACGCGAAACAAAGATAAACTGTTATTACCTCTAACTGTTGAAAGATCTTCTTTATGTATCTGTAGCAACCCTTTAAACAAACAAAAAAATAGACGACATAAATAATTCGCCGATTGCTTGATTGATACCAGTTGGTGCTTATAAGTAGTGCAGTGTAGTATTTTAATATTTAATTTTAGTCAAAAGGTATAGGTGCCGATGGGCCGAGCAGAGAAGGGGTGGGTCATCAGTTTTTGAGACCTTTGAAAGGGGCGGGTTTTGTCATTTTCAACAGCTCATGGGGGGCGAGTCATCCTATTTTATGGTAAGGAATGCGCAATGTGGCTATCGTTTTTTTAAATATATTTTCAGATATCAAAGTCTTGATACTAGTTTAACAGTTGCCCAAAAAATCAAATTAAAGCGAAGAAGCATACAGATCTGTACATTTGTTTTCGCATATTTAAACAAAACATAAACCTTTGTGTCTTACGTAAATTAATTTATGAATGGTTTTCATATGTAGATATCCAAAAAGTAAACAATTCTTCAATGATTTTTTTAAAGAAATAAATATAAATGCAAATCAATACCACCAGAAGTTTAACAGGGGGTGGGTCAGTCACTGTTGTTTTTTATTCACCACATTTCCAAATGCTCCGGCCCACCCCCTCCCCCCTCATATCTTTTGACCAGTCCCTTAACTTGAGAAGAGCCTTGTTTGTACGAAATTCCTTGCAAACCTTTGACAAGTTCACGTTGTTTTTGAGTGGGTATTCTTTTCAACTTTGTTCCTTTGAGAATACATTGATTAGATTGTCACAGGTTTACACTTCGAAAGCGAGGCTTGGGGGTGAAATTAGCTAGTCTGACGTCAACGTGCATAAGGGCTATTCACCATGTGTCGCACAAATTGTGGTTAAACAGATTACCTCAGCGATTTCCGTGTCTTCTTCGTACGTTCCTCCTTTGAACAAAGGCTGCGAGAAAGATAGGCACCATAATTGCTGTGTCACGATTTGTAAGCATAAATGCTCAACTAGTTTATCTAATAGTGAGTGATTGCTGCGGTGAAGTTAGTGAGGGCAGCTGTACTAAGTATAATGCGGATTCTCTAATCTTTAATCAGCGGAGCCTGTTTTACACACATCGTTCATATTTGTATTAACTTTCATTAAAAGATAATTGTTATGCTCTCCCTGGATTTTTTGTTTTGTTGGGACTTTCCGCCCCCATTTGAGGGGTGTGAAACTCCTCTATAGCTCGAACACCCAACATCCATTTGAGAACGTAGACCAATTAAATCTTTCACTCCCAGAGTCAATTATGGAGACGTGTAATGTTGTTCTAACTTTTGAGTCTGTGGATGAAATCCTATGGTGTGACCATTCAAATGAAACCTCTTCAGCAGCACTTTTGCATGGTACCATTTGTTCTAACTTTTGAGTCTGTGGATTAAATCCTATGGTGTGACCATTCATATGGAACCTCTTCAGCAGTACGTTTGCACGGTACCATTTGTTCTAACTTTTGAGTCTGTTGATGAAATCCTGTGGTGTGACCATTCAAATGAAACCTCTTCAGCAGTACTTTTGCATGGTACCATTTGTTCTAACTTTTGAGTCTGTTGATGAAATCCTATGGTGTGACCATTCAAATGAAACCTCTTCAGCAGTACTTTTACATGGTACCATTTGTTCTAACTTTCGAGTCTGTGGACGAAATCCTATGGTGTGACCATTCAAATGAAACCTCTTCAGCAGTACTTTTGCATGGTACCATTTGTTCTAACTTTTGAGTCTGTTGATGAAATCCTGTGGTGTGACCATTCAAATGAAACTTCTTCAGCAGCACTTTTGCATGGCACCATTTGCTTTTCAACATTTTACAAAATGAACTTTGGGATTTTTCTTGAATTTTGATGTTTGGCACTCGTGGGAGTGAAAAGGTTAAGGAGGAGTCAAAGGCAGACATTGTGGACAAGTTCGGTACAGCCGAAATCGATGTCTTGGCTACATCGAGGTTACAATACCTTGGTTCGGCGGTGGGACATCGTATTAAAGTGAAAACAGGGGTTTCTATTTCACTTGCGTAGTGCATTATGATAAAAAGCCAGCAGGGCTATAAATCAGTTTGAAATTTGTCCTGTCTTTCTACTACTATGTCTTTTACAAATCGAGGTTATGAAATAAAAATAGGCAGAATGCAAAAAAAAAAACTATTCCCAAACGGTGATCAAAGGAAACGAGATTTTGTGCTTTTCTTAATAACGTTGTCCAAAGACATCAGGGAGCTTTAGCAATCACGATGGTAACCTCAGGGAGAGGCCTCTGCACGTGCGTTTTATATTTGGTACATTTATTTGCCGTTCTCTGCAAAACAACAACGTGGTGGTTGCTGAAGAAAATCCCTATTAACATCGTGGTCATAAAAAAGGACACAAAACTTACTTGTGGTGCATTTTCAAAGAATTTGGCAAAAGGGAAAAATTCCGATATTGCAACAACCTCTCCTTTCTGTTAACAAATAAAAACAGGTTAAAATCATGGCAAGAAATCTAGCACATACATGAACATTGATAAAAAGGTAATGACAATCAATTCGAAGGATTTCAAAGACTACCTCGAGGCAAATGTAACTAAAGCTTCATTCACACCAAAGGCTAAATATATTTAAATGTTGTTTAGTTAAACTACGTTTTTAGCCTCTATCTTTTCGGGCTCGCAAGCTATCTTTTGAATGTAGTTTCTAACGAATAGCGTTGAAGTTTTTAGCCTTCATAGCAGCTAAAGTTGTGTTATAAACGTAAAATTTTATTGCTTAGCTATGGTAATAAAACTCAAGAATTCTCTTTTTAGTAAAGATTTCACTCCAACTGTAACGGGAGGTTAAAAGGTATATATTATTCTAAAGTTTAAATATGTTTAAGCGTTGGTGAACGGGGTAAGTCTGTGATGTCCAGATGGTATGAAATAGTTTTATGATGTTTTGCTGATGTTGATCTGAAAACAGTGTTAGTTTTGCTTTAGTTACCGGTCTGCAGTGTGGAAATTGCAGAGCTAAACCTAACAAATCGAGTGAAAAATCATAAAATTTTAATCTGAAATTCTACTTGAAAGTGGCGTTTTTAGGACTCATTGGCGACATAAGTAGTTTAATATAGAGCGATTTAAAACCGCTTCATACTAAACTATCTTAAGTCGCCAATGGTAAAAGCAAGCGCAGTGGTTAAATATAAGCCAGGGAAGGAAGGGAAAAGAAACATGAATTTGAAAGCGGCGTTTTTTAGGACTCACTGGCGACATAAGTAGTTGAATATAAAGCGATTTAAAACCGCTTCGTACTGAACTATCTTAAGTCGCCAATGGTAAAAGCAAGCCCAACGGTTAAATGTAAATGTAAACCAAGGAAGGACAGGAAAAGAAACGTGAACTTGAAATACAAGTGGCGTTTTTTAACGGAGCGATTTAGCTTCATACTAAACTATCTTAAGTCGCCAATGGTAAAAGCAAGCGTAGCGGTTAAATGTAAACCAAGGTAGGGCAGAAGAAGAAACTTGAACGTGAAGTGGCGTTTTTTAGGACTCGTTGGCGACATAAGTAGTTGAATGTAAAGCGATTTAAAACCGCTTCGTACTGAACTATCTTAAGTCGCCAATGGTAAAAGCAAGCACAACGGTTAAATGTAAATGTAAACCAAGGAAGGACAGGAAAAGAAACGTGAACTTGAAACACAAGTGGCGTTTTTTAGGACTCATTGGCGACATAAGTAGTTGAATATAGCGGAGCGATTTAGCTTCATACTAAACTATCTTAAGTCACCAATGGTAAAAGAGCAGCGGTTAAATGTAAACCAAGGTAGGACAGGAAAAGAAACTTGAACGTGAAGTGGCGCTTTTTAGGACTCGTTGGCGACATAAGTAGTTGAATATAGAGCGATTTAAAACCGCTTCATACTAATCTATCTTAAGTCGCCAGTGGTAAAAGCAAGCGAAACGGTTAAACGTAAATGTAAAACAAGAAACGACAGGAAAAGAAACGTGAACTTGAAACACAAGTGGCGTTTTTTTAGGACTCATTGGCGACATAAGTAGTTGAATATAGAGCGATTTAGCTTCATAGTAAACTATCTTAAGTCGCCAATGGCAAAAACAAGCGTAGCGGTTAAATGTAAACCAAGGTAGGGCAGGAAAAGAACCTTGAACTTCAAGTGGCGCTTTTTAGGACTCGTTGGATATAGTAGTAGTTGAATATATAGTAGTAGTTGAATATAGAGCGATTTAAAACCGCTTCATACTAAACTATCTTAAGTCGCCAGTGGTAAAAGCAAGCAAAAAACATGTGACGCTTTATCTCTCTAATACCTGAAAAGCACTCACCGACGGCGAAAGTATTTCGGTATGAACCTTTTGAAAAGATTTCATACCAAAATATTTTAGTCGCCAGGAAGGACAACACACGTAACAGTCAATATTAACACAAAGGCTCCCATGTATTATTACTTGACAGTATAAGCCAGCAATTATACCTGAAAAGTCGCGTTTTTAGAGCTCACTATCTCACATAAGTAGTTAAATGTATTAAAACGTGTTTTGCTCAACCATTTTAGTTGGCAGTGGTGAAAGAACACATAACAGACAATTGTAAAGCAGTCTTAAGGCAGAGACAACCTAATTTTAAAGGAAACTTCCGCTGTTATAACAGATTTTAAATTGACAATTATTTTAATAACAAGAAAGAAACTTTTAGTGTACAAAAAATTGGTTATGAATATCACCTTCTTTCGCTTTTAAATTTCCCGCAAGGTTAACCGTGAAAAGTGCTTTTGTTGCCAACAAAATAACATCGATTTTTTAACCATGGAGGCAACCAAATGACGTCATAAAAATTCAAAATGGCGGCGTGAGTTAAAATTTAAAAGCTAAAATAAGTGATATTAACATCCATTCTTTTTCTGTACTAAAATCTTGTATCCACTTCAATTAAAATATTTGAAATTTAGACTTTATTTCCATCAATTTGTTATATCAGTGGAGGTTCCTCTAATCGTTCGCACAAAATAGCAGGGGTCGAACTTAATTTTTTAGTCCACTGGCAAAGTTTTGCTAGTAAGATTTTTTTCTACTAGCAAAACGAGTAAGGTCACTAGCTGTTTTTTGTAATCATTTTCCCTTTGATGACTCTGAAAATATGGTAAAAATACCTAAATAATATTCTGTTAATTTTGTAGTCTTCTTTGCCAGCGTTGTCCTTTTGTTTCTTTGACGGCTCGGGGTTGTCGGGCAAGACGTTGTCAACGTCGGTCACGTTACCGGCAGACTTTGAGGTCGAGGACTTCTTGAAAAAGCGGTTATATTACATTTAGACATATACAACTAAAATGGCTCACAAAGCGTGAAATTCATTCTCTTCTGTCACGTTGATGATTCCAACGAAATGTGAATGCGTAGAAAAAGTGTCCACAGGTTCTGTGTAAAACCACGCTTATTTTCTACCGTAGATGACATTCGATGATGTGTGAATTCTTGCCACAAAATTCTCCAATGACGTTCACTTCTTCCCTCCAAATTTTATTAGAGAAATGCTTACTCGCAAAAGTTTGCTAGGGGATATTTTTTAGACTCGCAACTTCCAAAAAATTACTCGCATTTTGCGAGTTTGCGAGTGTTAATTTCGAGCCCTGAAAAGCAGAGTAGCTATGTGGTGAAGGCACAAAAGTTAATTGACAAGTCGCCTGTGAGGGGCGAAAAACGCCCCTCCCTCCCCCCTCCCTCTCCCCACTCATCCCCACTTCTCCCACCTTCCTATCTGTTACCAAGATATTATATTTGAAATAAGCAAATCAACAGTCGGTTTATTTACAACGCATTACACTCACCAACGACATAAGCAATTGAATATGTATCTTATCAAAAGACTTTAAAACAAAGTAAGTCGCCAGAACTAGTAGCCATGCAACAGTTAATAGACAAGGGAAGGAAGGGACATGAAAAACATACAAACAAACAAAGAAACAGATAGACAGTTAACAGAGAGGGACTGTTACCCGTGTCTTCAGCTTTGCCATGTACTCTTCCCAGCGAGAAACAACCTAAAAGAAAATGACAACAACATATCCTTTAACCCTTTTTACTCACAAAAGTGCCAAAACTTCAAGAAAAATCCCAAATTTCAATCTGTAAAATATCGTAAAATAAATGACACCATGTAAAAGTAGCGACGAAGAGGTTTTATTTGAATGGTCACACCATGGGATTTCATCCTCAGACTCAAAAGTTACAGTTACACTATGTGTCTTCGGAATTGACTCCGGGGGTGAAAGGAATAAATGCCAACCTCGCAAAAAGATTAATTTTTGTCTATCTTTTTTTCATATAGGATGTGCAGACTTGAAAATAGTAATAGTTACCATGCGCAAACCTCCTATGCAAAACCCCAGGATACGTTCCTTTTACAGAAGGTTTTTCTGGCCGGTTAGTTTGTGACCGCAGAAGCAACTAAAATAGCGTGACATTGCAAGACAGAAACGGGTAGTCCAGCACTTGTCCAAACGATATCTGATTCGCTAAGAAAACAATAGGTTTGTCCCGCTGGGATAGGGATTAGGGATAGGGGCATTGTTCAAGTGATATATCAGTAGTATCGTTCGCCAATCAGACATCGTTTGGACAGCTACGGGGTCGCCCACAGAAACGTAAAACGGCATAATCTAACGTGACAGAATCAACTTTAAAGCTTGTTTCACACTAGGAACATAATGACAGAACGGCGAGGTCACGCAACTGCATAACGCAACGTACATCGATGTTTTATGTTACCAGTGTGATCAACACAACATAATAACATATCAATATAGTTCACCTGATAAAGGTAAAAATATCCCGCGGTTTCGCAAGTATAAGAAACATCACCGTGGACATTAAGACTTTCCTACAGAGAAAGAAAAAAAGCAACATTAAAAACAATAAAAATTAGTGTCACTTTTCCTATATTGCTATATGGACTTAAATACACGTAACCAAATCCAAACAAACAGATTGAGACGCACGTAAGCAACAACAAAATGGCATAACAGGGGGGACACAGCCCATTAATGAATGGAAGCTTTGCTTATTCTTTATTCACCAGGCAATGTTTGCGTGACCAACCACCCCTACGATGTCACGTTCCATTACTTGCATTTTACCGCTCGGTAAAAGCTTTATTTCAACTAGACATTCAGAAGTGACTTCAGCTTCGGTGCTTAACAGTTATTTGGCAGCGCAAAAGAATTCCTTGCACGTTTCGTAAGATTTATTTTTGTTTTTCCCTTATACACTGGATAGTGATTTATCCGGTGGATAGCGTTATCCACCGATTGAAAAACTTGGCGTGGTAGGTTTATCAGCTTCTCGCATGTTCCCACCTCCAAAACGACCAGCGTTGTGGATTTCACTAAAGTTGCGCAATGACTAAAATGAAGAACCAAGGTAATGCGTCTACCGACCTGCAGTCGTTGTACTTCCTTCAACAGCTCCAGCCGGCTAGCAAGGACAAAGTTTACTCGACCGTACCTGGTGAAAGAGACAAGACAAAAGCTTACTTGTTTTCCGGCTCTTACTTTTTTTCAGCGCTTGTCACGGGTTGAACGTTTTCCCGTGCTTCACGCCGGCTACTTTTTTCCCGCGCGTGGCACCGGTTTCATGTTTTTTTGCGCTTGACACCATTTGCACGTTTTCCCGCGCTTCACACCGGTTACTTGTTTTCCCACACATGGCACCGGATTGCATATTGCTTTTAGCTTTGAGTTTTGATTGGTTGACTGCGATATTAACGTTTGATGTGATTGGCCAATGCCACTCTGTACGCCCTGCTGGTACAAACCTGCTGAAATCTTTCTCCGTTTCCAGAGCTTCTTCTCCATGCCCCAGACGAAGCAAGTGACGCTCTTCAATGTCCAAAGCCATGATTTTCTCAAACAGTTGATTCAATGCCTGCAGATAATACATATTAAAAATCGTTGCACATTCTATTCGTGGCCCAATGCCAAACTTTCAAAAGTATTGGCAAGTTTACTCTTACTTTCGTGTAACCACCACCTCCCATACACTCTTATCAAGTTTAAAATTGTCTCAATTTTCGTTTTCATTTCTCTCCAACTTTTACAATATTCTGTTTACTCAGCGTGTATAGTGTTCACGTCAGATGAAAGATAGCAGTCTTTAACATATAGTCACTTGTGCAAAAACTACTCAATATTTAGCAACTTTTTTATTTGAAGTAAATCATTATTATATGAACCGTGGTGAGAGAATTAAAGAGGACACCTTTGAAGTTAAACAGCAACTTTAAGTGCCCATAACCCATAATATGTTTTGATTTAAGTGTTGAATCTGTGAGTTACAGAGGATTTCATTTCCAATATTCTTGTAAATGTGATGTCATTCCAGTATTCATTTATTATACATAAACATGCTGGTAAAGATAAATCACATTTTATTAACATTCATATTAGCTATAGTCGAATTCCCAAGGAGAATTCTGGACGGTATGATTTGGGCTTGACCCTTTACCAACGATCTTTGTCTTTCTTTTTCTTTTCTTAACCAAATAATTTGCATCAGTAGTGGCAGTTGGCTGGCAATCTTACCTGATTAGAGTGCGTAACCAGCAGTGTTCGTTGCTCGGGGAAGTTGTGATAAATATTGGAAATGATTTGCACAGCTACATCTGTTTTGCCAGTGCCAGGCGGACCGACAACCTAACAAAGCACAAACAACACATTTCACACCATTTCAATATAATTTTCAAAGGTTTATTTTAACTACAAAAGTGGAGTTACAATTTCAGTACAGTTCAAAATACAGTGAATTCTTTCGTAGCCGGACATCTTCGGGACCAGCTCTAACTCACTGCCCGCCTTAGAGAGGTGTCTACCTTATAGGAAGTTTAGAACTTTACAAACGAACAAGCGAAATTCGGCTAGAACCAGGCAATAATTGGTAGCTTCCCGATATATAAACAGAGAAATGAAACTGTACAACAACACCTCGTTCTTTTTGTCTATTGTTACGCTAATGTTTTCTTTTGTGTTGAATCGTTTTATGGAATATTCGCAGACTGCTAAGCCACTGTTGTTGATAAATCGAAAAAGGGCCCAATAATTGATGTCCTTTCTTGGAGAGGTGTCTGACTTATAGGGAAGTCTGTGTTAGGAGAGTTTACTGTAATCCTTTTTTGGGGGATATATTAACTGCAAATGTAATTCCAAATCCGGGGTTAAAATAACTCTCATCGCACATGCAACAGGCATTTGAAAAGAGCCATTGAGCTTATTTTTCAAGGTTCGTAAATGGATGGGTAGACGACTTGCAGAAAACATTTTGATGTAAGAATTCAAGAATTCCTTCATAGCTACTAAGAAACCAACCCAAGTTCACTTGTGCCGTTGAGCTGGTTTCCTAGAAACTATCCTCCAATTCTGATTGAATACTCAATCTAGCGAAAGTGTGTAAATTGCTGTCGAGTGTTACGTACTTCCGTGCCTTGCGCCGTTTGTCCGACAACTCTTTTTGCCACTGATTTTTTCTGCGGTAAAGTGCCTTTTTCAAATCTTCCCAAAATGGAAATTTTATGTACATGTTCTAAATTTAACCTTAACCCTGTCACCCCCAGAATCAATTACGAAGACATGTATAATGGTTCTAACTTTTGAGTCTGTAGACGAAATCCTATGATGGGACCATTCAAATGAAACCTCTTCAGCAGTACTTTTGCATGGTACCATTTGTTCTAACTTTTGAGTCTGTGGACGAAATCCTGTGGTGTGACCATTCAAATGAAACCTCTTCAGCAGTACTTTTGCATGGTACCATTTGTTCTAACTTTTGAGTCTGTGGACGAAATCCTATGGTGTGACCATTCAAATGAAACCTCTTCAGCAGTACTTTTGCATGGTACCATTTGTTCTAACTTTTGAGTCTGTGGACGAAATCCTATGGTGTGACCATTCAAATGAAACCTCTTCGGCAGCATTTTTGCATGGTACCATTTGTTCTAACTTTTGAGTCTGTGGATGAAATCCTATGGTGTGACCATTCAAATGAAACCTCTTCAGCAGTACTTTTGCATGGTACCATTTGTTCTAACTTTTGAGTCTGTTGATGAAATCCTATGGTGTGACCATTCAAATGAAACCTCTTCAGCAGTACTTTTGCATGGTACCATTTGTTCTAACTTTTGAGTCTGTCGACAAAATCCTATGGTGTGACCATTCAAATGAAACCTCTTCAGCAGTACTTTTGCATGGTACCATTTGTTCTAACTTTTGAGTCTGTCGACAAAATCCTATGGTGTGACCATTCAAATGAAACCTCTTCAGCAGTACTTTTGCATGGTACTATTTGTTCTAACTTTTGAGTCTGTCGACAAAATCCTATGGTGTGACCATTCAAATGAAACCTCTTCAGCAGTACTTTTGCATGGTACCATTTGTTCTAACTTTTGAGTCTGTTGATGAAATCCTATGATGTGACCATTCAAATGAAACCTCTTCAGCAGTACTTTTGCATGGTATCATTTGTTCTAACTTTTGAGTCTGTTGATGAAATCCTATGGTGTGACCATTCAAATGAAACCTCTTCGGCAGCATTTTTGCATGGTACCATTTGTTCTAACTTTTGAGTCTGTGGACGAAATTCTATGGTGTGACCATTCAAATGAAACCTCTTCGGCAGTACTTTTGTATGGTACCATTTGTTTTACAATATTTTACAAAATGAAATTTGGGATTTTTCTTAAATTTTGATTTTGGGCAGTCTTGGGTGTTAGAGGGTTAAGCCATCTAATGAGGCACCTACCATAGTGAGCCCTGGCTGCATTCCGGCTCTAATAGCCTCCACCTGAGTTGCGGTAAATGGAACGGCATTTCTGTCATAACAAAGCAACATGTGCAACTTGTAAGTACTTTAAAAACACAAGCAAACGAAAACAAAACCAAGAAAATCGAACTTTGCCGACTCATACTTCCCTCCTTCTGAGTTTCGAAAGTGGATCTCCGAAAAATAATTAACGCTTCCAAAAAACAACAAGAGACCAAGGGCTTTTCAATAGACCTATTTCGATATATTCATCCTTTCACGGCTCCCAGAGTCAACTATAAAGATTTGTAATAAAGTTCTAGCTTTAAAGTCCGTGAAAGAAATCCTATGGTGTGACCATTCAAATCAAACCTCTTCAGCAGTACTTTTGCATGGTGCCATTTGCTTTTGATTATTTTACAAGATGAAATTTGGGACTTTTCTTGAAATTTGATTTCTTGAAATTCCGACTCTCGGAACTTTAAGGGTTGAAATCCCTACTTGGCTCCAACTCCTCCAAGGCAATTATTCCAAGGAATTCAAATTTATTCCAAGGAATAAAACAAAAGAAATCACGTTGAGGTTCAGAGATGAATAAAAAGTTCCTTTGTTTTATTCCCTTAAGCCTCGGAGACAACTTAGAATTTTGATATACCGAAATCGGGCTATTAAAATACTCAAACACAATTCAAGGATTCTGCTTGGATCCAAGGGATATACAAGACGAGGACCGAAATCAAGAGCGTTTTAAGATTTTACGAACCATGTGGAAAAGTTCTGGAAAAAACAGTTGGCAGATCAAAACTTTGCACGGACATGGTGTCCGAGCAAAAAGATGACTTAGTTTTCGTCTTGAAAGTCTTGTTTAAGCCGCATTTAATTCCGCATTTTTTAAAAGAATTTATGCTGTTTGTGCCGTTTATTATGCTGCAAAAGTCTTTCTCGTTTAGAAAAGGGCGTCTGATATGAAACTGCCCTATAACGCATTGCAAACCAAAAACTTCTTGTAGCACCTCATGTATGCTATCGGGTTGTGTCTCGGGGAAAATCCAAAATGGCGGATGTCCGACCAAATTTGTAAAATGTCCGATCAAAATGGAGGTTTGATTCGAAGTAAAAATCAAAGGGCTCTAAGAGCCATCTCGTGAATGAATACGAAACAACGTAAGGTCAAGTCCACAGATCGGTTTTAATTGTCCATACTGAGTTTGAAGTCAAAGAATTGAAGAGTAAAACAGATTTAAAGTGACCAAAACATCTCAGGGTGAGACTGTCTAACGAGACGTAAGACACTGGTGCATTAAAATACAGCAATCGTCTTTTAATACGTAATACACTGGGGAATTAAAAAAAGTTTACAGATGATGGAACAGATACCACGCAGCTCTTTACAACCTCTAATTTCATTGGACCTGTATATCATGCAGCTCTATTGTTTTTAGGTCTAGGGTCTATTGTTAGCCATTGTTGTGTTGTTTGTTCTATTGTTTTCTCAGCAAATCAGACAAGACCTTGTAAGAGCTGCGTACTGCCCCTGATGGAACGAGTGGAAATTTGCATATCTGTCCCGTATACTATATCTCGTTCAACGCTTTGCGTATTCACGAGATAAATATTATGTCCAGTACTGTGGAAAGAGAGAATTAAGTGCAGTGTCTTTTTAAAAAGAACAACACTGGGTAGAGACCTCAATTTTAGATTCAAAGTCTGACGCGCTAATATCGCAAAACCACTGCGCCTTCTCTAGGTTCATAGACACGTGACTTACTTTTTAGGTTGATTGAAGGGGTATGGTCCACGGTTAGGCACTACAAATGGCTCCACTAACAGTTCCTGCGTTGTCTCTTTAGGTTCTTCTTCATCGTGTTTGCGCTTCTTGCTGTCAGGCGCCTCAGGAAATGTTATCCTACATGAATGGAAGAGATAAAGGTGACGATTTAAACTGCCTATCACCCCTATAAAGTTATTCTCAGAATCAAGTCTATGTACATTGAATTGTTGAATGGTAAAATATTTCTTGTTTTGAACGTCGTGTTAGTGAGTTATAGAGATTTGAATTTACAAATTGCTAATTAGATGACGTCAACCCGGGAATTTGCCATTATTTCTACGCCAATTTACAATGCGCAGTTTACAGTTTGAGGATAATTAATTTGATAAATGCTAAAAATAAACTGATTCGTAAAAAATATTACTTGGAGGTGAAAACAAGTAGTTGTATAATAAATGATTCCCGGGTTGACGTCATCTAATTAGCATTTTGTAAATTCAAATCTCTGTAACTCACTAACACGATGTTCAAAACAAGAAATATTTTACCATTCAACTATTCAATGTACATAGAGTTGATTCTGAAAATAACTTTCTAGGGGTGATAGGCACTATAACGTGCCTCTAACCCTTAAATACATACTTTAAGAATCAGCTCTATGTACGTTGAATAGTTAATAGTGAAATATTTCTTGCTTTTAACGTTGCGGTTTGTGAGTTACAGAGATATGAATTAATTTACAAAATGCTAATAAGGTGACGTCAATTCAGGACTCAGACTTACTTGAAAGGTGGAACTTGCTCAGCTGGATTTTCTGTGGTGCACTAAAAATAAGAGACAGAAAAGTCATTCAGGTCATTCTTCAAAGGTGAAAATGGTCTGAAAGAAGATTTAAGACGGGAGAAAAACAGTTGAACATTCACTTACTTTTATTGAATATTGTGGAAAGCATGTCTTCAAATGCTCAAAATCAAGAAAAGTGTCGTTAAAATTAAGTTTACGGATCTGATTTGGCATTCTGTGTAAAAAAACAACAACGGTATCTTAGATTATTATTACCCGTAACTGGCGATTGAAGTTATGAACAACTCAACCGGTTTATCAAGATCAGGGCCGGTTGTTCAAAAGCCGAATAACGCTAATCCTGGATTAAAAGTTAACCGAGGATTTCATTTCTCTCAGTTAAAATGTTTTCAAAAAGTTCATTTGTAGCTAGTATATATATAATAGTGAAGACAAGTTTAAGTCGAAACTGAAAGGCAGAAAACTTTGGGAAAATTCCAATTGTTGAGTTGTTTAACTGGATTCAAAATTAATGCTAATCCTGGGTTAGCCTAATTGTGCTTTGAACAACCCGGATCTGGAAGTTAGCTAACAAATATAGACAAATAAAAGCACACTTTCATTGCAAACTTTGTGGTTTATATTATTAGGCAATAGCATTTCGTCTTTTATTAATATGGTGCAATTTACAGTGTTTTTGAGGCAATTTGACTTACAAAACAAATTAATAACATTGACATTTGCCAATATAACATGTAATAAGGTTAGCAAAAATTTTGATATTTCGGCGAACTGTCTCTTTAATCCGTCGACCAAATTGATAGGTAGCCCGAAGCTTTGTACAATAAATTTACCTGCTGTAATGAGCTGCACCAGGATCGTCATAACCAAGGAATATGTCGTGCAGCCAGTCTGGTACAATACACGAGGTGTTCATTAAATCCCGTATGGTCTCTAACACGGCCTGCACAAATCAAAATAAGAAGTCAAGGTCATAAACATCCTTTAAATCAGAAACAATAGTGTACCAAAGTGATATCACAACAATTAAATTTGTGAAATTATGGGATTTGATACTGAAGATATTTGAACGAGCCATGGCGAAAAGTTTGCGAATTTTTTTTTTTTTTTTTTTTGGGGGGGGGGGGGGGTTCAGATATTGACACATTCATGCTCTGATGACTCCATACAAACCCTTCTAATTTTGCCTCAGTTCCAAACGTTTAAAACTGAGGCAAAATAATTAGAAAGGTTTGTATGTATGAGAGCATAAAACATGCCAATATCTCAGCCACAAATACCTTACCTTGACCTTGATTATTCTGTACATCACAAAAATTTCATCCAATAATTGTTTATAAAATTGTTGTGTAGTAATTCCCTTTTTCCAACAACGATTCTATTTCTGTAAAACACTGTCTTCTTCTGAAAATCATTTCATAGTTGTATGTGTGGATGCCAGTAACAAAAGTGATGTGTAAATAAAAGAAATAAATGTTCAAAACCCACCTTGAAATTGTTCTCTTTTGGTTTCCGCCGTAAAAGGATGTTGAAGGTCTCATAGACATCCTGCAAACATCACATCAAAATAACATTACAGCCAAAGCGATGCGCAAAATGCAAACTTCGAAGGATTTTGGGTTTTTCTGTTCCGTCAATCATCTCAGGGGGGGGGGGGGGGGTTATGCAATACAAAACGCAACGCGCTCGCCCACCTTCGCCCGCTTCCGATTCCTACGAGACGGAGGAAAAAGAACTGAAAATGACTCGAGAATACCCAAGAGAATTGCGATGGAGAGTGCCCGGCACAAAAAATACCGGAGACATTCGTAAGAAATCTTCGAAGCAAATCAGTTGAGCGTAATGATGGGGAGAATACCGTCAACTCGTCAGCTGGTGTCTCGGCTAGCTCAAATGCTTTCCTGCTTTCTAGGCTCGGCAGGCTGAAATAAAATTCTAGTGGCAGATAAATTCTGTAATCTTAATCGCTTACTCTTTAGTCGCAATTCAATCTTTAATTCAAGTTAATCGATGGCATATTATTCGAGTTATGAATTTCAACGGTAAGTATTCACGGGGTGTTTCTAGGTGTTGCGGAAGCCACTGTTGGTTAGCTTTTGTGTTGTGGTGTGGGTATTGTTCAGTGTCTTTTGAATCTTTTGTTTTACGTCATTTGGTGATCACACCATCCGCAACACCAAGAAACTACCCATTCACGAGTAAAGTCACAAGTAAACAAACTGATATGATATGAGTCGCGTGCGATTTCGCTTCGCTCTAAACTGCTGAAATTTATAGTGGCAGATAAATTCTGCCACTATAATCCCGGATAGCCTAGTCTTCATATTCTGGCCATTCCAAAACCAAAATACCTCTAATTATTGCACTTTTTTTATTATTGCACTTGTTCCTCTCGTAAAATATGTATCTGGAAAAAGTTTGGCTTGTAAGAATGTAAACAACATAGTTATGTTAACGTATTCTTATTTCAGAATGACCAGAATATGTCCCAAAAAAAAAAAACGCGCCCTAAAATCACCTCTGATCCATGCACAGTCTCGGCCATGTCCTGTTGATATTGATTTGTATCAAGCCACAACCGAAACGTTCTTTCATCTCCTTTAAATTCAGGCTTTGGTTCAGGCCCTGAAGAAAGGAATGAACATAAAAAATTATAGCATGGTCCAAGAAGCAATGATGAATCAAATTAGCTATAACATTTCAACAGTCTTATTTCTAGCACATATTTAAGGAAAATGTTACACAAAATGCAACTTTCTAGTCTCCTTCAAAACAAATTTGAAACATAAAAAAAGGAAAACAAACAAAATTGAACAACATTGACAAAGTGGACATACAGACATAATTATCGAGGTGGCCACAGAAATCAAGCTAGGGAAGTTTAACCTTTCAGAAACCCTCAAGAAGCCTAAACCATTGTTTAACACCATTTTGAAACCCTTGGGAAATCCTTTAGAACTTCCTTTGAAAAACGTTTTAATAGAAATCTC
The DNA here is from genome assembly GCA_022457155.1 of Cladopsammia gracilis. NCBI lineage: Eukaryota > Metazoa > Cnidaria > Anthozoa > Scleractinia > Dendrophylliidae > Cladopsammia > Cladopsammia gracilis. The sequence continues at coordinate 151,721 of JAJGOT010000422.1, forward strand.
TGAAAACCCTTTAGTATGTCTTATGAAAATCGTTTAGACCTTTCTGGAAACCATTTAGAACAACCTTTAGAAAATCCGTCTAACATCCAGTGTGATTGGTGGACATATTCGACAGTCAGATGACGTCAGGAACAAGCCCTCAAACAAACAGATACCACGCAGACCTCTAATTTCATTAGACCAGGGTATCACGCAGTTCCATTGTTTTCTCAGCAAATCAGAGAAAACCTTGTAAGAGCTGCATACTGCCCCCAAACAAAGGGGCAGTACGCAGCTCTTACAAAGTCTTCTCTGATTTGCTGAGAAAACAATAGAACAAACAACACAACAATGGACTCTAGCCCTGAAAACAATAGAGCTGCATGATACAGAGGTACAATGAAATTAGAGGTTGTTAAGAGCTGCGTGGTATCTGGCTACAGACATCAGATGGGGTGAGAAGGTAGTGAGTGCGAGCGACCTCGGACTGACAAAGTTTTGGGGGTTTTTGTACCCTTGTTGTGAGCCCTTTGAAACCGTCTGAAAACTCGTTAGAACCCTTTCAAAAATGTCCAGAAGCCCTTTCAAAACTTTCGAACCCTTAACACCGAAATCCTTTAGAAACTCGCTGCGTTATTTTTTTTGGAATGATTTCTCGTACCTTCTTCAATGACTTTTCCTTGTTGGTCCAACATCCCTTCTATTTCAGCTCCGCGCACATAATCAACTCCAAACTGAAATCAAAGATGGAAACAGACACTTTCTATCTTAGAGGCTCTGAAAAGGGGTGCTTAATTTTCTGTTCCAGGTAAAAATCAGCTATTTTTTCTATCACTGATCGTGAACAATTATAATTTATATAGTTCAGTGATCAACTTACCGCAACTGTCTACTGTGGATGTAAACATTAAAATAAATTGAGGCGAATTTCGCAGTCGATTGTTTCTTCATGTTACGTTCCACAGAGTGAGAATCATGGTAAATGATTTTTAACCCATCACATAACACCATTATTATCTTTTGTTGTAAAACACTTTCTAAGGTCCTCAGACCAATTGTTATGGTGAGGCAGTTGTCGACAACTAAGTCATGTTGCCAAACATGCTGTACATGTATAGCCACACGGCTAGCACTGGAAACAAAGTTTTAAAACATACACAGTAAACGCAAGATGTTTGGCTTCTAGTGTGTGGAAAAGCTGTATCGAGCACCAGTGGTGGTCGACAACTACATTTGTATCTCTTTAGTCTGTCGAGGTGCTAAATGACAATACCTGTTCTCTAAACGGCTTTGTTCGGTCATATTTCACTGATCCAGTATGAATTGGGCGAACGGTAACTACGAATACCACATCGTGCTTTCTTAATGCTGGAAAGATCACAAAAAGAAACATAGCTTTAGTTCAGTACAATCTATGTAAATCTTATCCAGGTTTTGCCACATCTGATTATTCGCGACTTTCTAGTATTTCTTACGTTTGTCCCACAAATTTCAATGTGTATATTAAGGCGATTATGTCAGTTACTTTTAATTAATCTCATTAACGAAAACCTAGACATTTTGGTCCAGTTTTGGTAAAGGTCCGATTATTATAATGTATTGAGACTATTACACTGAGACTATTAAGAACTGACTTTGGATATACATTGCCGGTAGGAAAATGGATTGCAACTTGGAACGCTCTAGGAGTATCAATGAAGAGCGGGGGTATTAAGATTTAGTCATAATTATAGCACAGTTTTCACTAAAAGAGAAAAAATCCCCCTCAAATATATATATTTTTTATAAACAATAATTTAAGTCGGCAAAAAAGTAAATTAAATAAATTCCAATCGCACCTTCCCATTCCCCTTTCACAATGTCCCTCATGTTCAAGTTGATGGTGACGTCAGCTCTAACTCGAGATGGGCGTGTCTCGCCGATATTAGGCTTTGATACCTGGTAACATGAACAGAGGAATAAATTATACAGCATGCTATTGAGTTCATGGCTGTGTAAGTGCAGGTAGCACGTCTAACGTTCTACCCGAAGTTTGAAAAGTGTGAAACCTGGACGTGTCTAAGTGCTGATAACGATACCAAGTATTCCATATCATGGTTGGAAAATATCGATAATTGAGTGAAATATCGTTCATTTTGATACCTTTCGATACTGCACACGTGATCATTTGGCGTGGGAATTCCCGCGCTTGTTGCCGGCTTAATGTATCTGCCTCAAGTTCTGATTGTTCATTGGATTGTCTGTGTTTGTTGTGATTGGTCAGACTAGTTACTTTGTTCCAAGGCGTTTCAAGTTACGAAAATGGCAAGCTAACTTGTTCACAAGCTATTTTTTGTTTCCGTACAATGCTACGATTAAGATAATATGTTGTCTGTCTTCTCACAACTACATAAATGATCATTTCGCTTACCTCAATTACACTGAAGTTGATAATTTTCTGCCAAAAACAAGAACAAAAAAACAAAAACAGTTATTTAGAGCAAATGACTAGGTTGAAACAAATCAAACTGAATACGTAAGGAAAACAGGACATAAATTATAGTGTTAATTGAAAAATGATGGTTAATTAATAGCTAATTATAGTTAAAGTAAAAATTATAGAGTTGGGGTGATGTCGATTTGTGGGTGTGACTCAATAAATTGAATTCTAAAACAACACATGTCATATTCTGCCATATTTTTCGGCTCTATACCCTAAAAGGTATCGCGATAAAAATTTATCAGTGGCCATTTCAGATTTTTAGTACCCTAAGCGGTACCAATTTACAAATGTTTCCCCCTAAAAAGGTACGATGTTCACCTAGTCACTTTTATATCGGACATTTCACTAATTTTCATATGTTCGAGTGGTTTTAAGCTAACCAGTCTAATGTCAAAAGTAGAAAAAATGACATGATTTTCAGTCAGGAATTATTTTTTAGCCTTACTGTTCCCATTCTCGCCCAACCAGCAAACTCTGTCTGCCCTGATTCATTTTGCCTAAAAAAAAGACAACATAAATATTAACATGACCCTCTCACAAAAATAAACAGCATAGCTTTAACGGATGTAACGATACATGTGTAGCAAACTACTGGATGATATTTCTGAGCACAAATCTTTCGAATTTCCAATACATGTATGTTCTAAGATAGTTCCCTTCAATTTCAACACCCCCCCCCCCCCCCTTTCCCAATCATACCCTGGGCATTTTACCTCTTGTTCAGTTGTTTGTAGTAGGGGTGGGGAATTTGACGTAAACTGTCCTGGGGGGGGGGGGGGGGGGGGAAGAATTTGCCGACTTGCCGTGTGAACGCAATTTTTCTGTTGCGAACGCCTTTGTAAAAATAATTCAAAGGATTGAGTACAACTCATTAACGCGTAAAAGGCGAAATTGGCCTTTTTCCACTAAGAAATGATTCTAAATAGAGGACTATGAAAGCTTCGTAAGCATGGTAACAGCCACGTCATGGTAACAGCCATGAGTGAGAGCATTTAAACAGCAACATTTGTTAGAAAAAAAAAATGCGCCTCACAACTTATTTCCGAGAATATGTCTGGAGGTGGGGTCATCTGATCTTCTAATATGCTGATGAGTGCAGCATTTGAAAAGGATTTTTGTCTCGGGAATGTGAATTTGATCGGTACATTAATACAATGAAGTTAACATAATGACAACAATGCTAAAAAATATTTTTTTTTTCACTTATGTACCAGGGTCTCATTCTCGCAATTACATCTTCCATGTCCTGACGGATCTCATCTGTTGATAATAAAATTAACGTATTAATTGATAACAATAACAAGACAGAGTAATCACAATCCCCAAACATTTGATTCTAACGAAATCTGCAAGTGCAACAGTCGCTTCATTTATTATGCCGTACAAGATGGTTCTAACGTTTGAGTCTGTGGATGCAATCCTGAAGTTTGACTATCCAATTTAATTAAGGTACTGAGTAGTTAGTGCCGTGGCTTTCTTGTGGTGCTGTTTATTACGGGTATGTTGTACAAATAATAAAGGTGGCATTAACATTTTAGTTTGTGGATAAAATCCTGAAGTTTGACTGTCCAAAAGGAAGCTACTGAGCAGTGCTTTCCTGTGGTACTGTTTATTATGTTGTACATAATAATTACTCATGCGCGTAGCGGCATGAGTTATAAAATGCCCTCCGTTTTTCTTTTTTGTGTCACGATTTTGCATGCAAATTTATTCACGCATATTTTAAATTGTGCATTTCCGGTTCACAACTTTACACTTCCTGTTTGGTGACTTCCGGCTACTCTCACTTCCGGCAAAACATCGTTACTGAAGTGTCACGACAACGTCTCCTACAACCCTCCTCACGTTAGTAATGTTCACGTCAGGTATATATTAGTTTCACAAGAATGACTGGCTTCATTGTGGTACAGCCTTCATTTGTAAAACGTTCAATAGTAACGTGGTTTACAGTACAATGACTGAATGAAAGGAGTAACTCTTCTTTATGTCGGACGTCTTCTTATCTTGTTTAAATTATTAAAATATAAATTGCTTCTTTTCTTATGGTACATTGAAATATAAGACAGATGCTTGATACGCATGCGCATGACAAACATTTTCCGTCATTTGGTCTTATTGGTGTATAAGTCAGTCCTGTATTTCTCCCATCGAGGTAAACGTTGCTTTTATACACAGCATACAACTTGAGGCCGAATTTGTCGCGATTCTGAAAAAACTAAGAGCTATTTTTAATCAGAGTTCTTCCGAGGCAAAAATGCCAAACATCGATCTCTCGCACTGATAAGCACATTGTCAATTTATTCCCTTTTTTACTGCCGATTCTTTACAATGTCTGGATCGGAGCAGTCCTCGCTGCCTGTGGTGAGTAATTTCAAGACTTTTTTCAAGAAAGAACAATAGAAACACACGGCAAAACAGCGTCGTACTTCAGCCCATCAGATTTAATTAAAAATTTGGACTTCGGGACTGGACTTCTGTGGATTATGGACTGTGGAATGCGTGTCATATTAATGTCGATTTTTACTGACTTTATTGCTTTTTGTGGTTACTAGGTTACTAGTAACCACTATGTTGTCACCTGTGTAAGTAAGTCCGACCTTTCGAAGCGCGAAGTTGTGCGAGTTCACCCGATTGCTGTACGATGAGACAGTTCTGATAGCTTCGGATTAGACGACTCGATTGTCAACACAGACCCCAACACAGTTCTGTTTGTACGTGCCCGCTTTGGATCCGTGGGAAAGGTAAACGGAGCTTTCTCGTTCATTTTACTGCTTTACCAAGCACAGCTTTCACCAAATGTGGCCAAGCATTGTTTTCAAAGATTATTTTAGGTGTTTTCGTGGTTTGGAAAAAGGTTTTAGTGAAAAATCGAGCTGTGAATCGAAGTGTTTGTTTGAAGACCATGAGCTATCCGAACTCATGATTCAAACGCCGCCAGCATTTCATTTCTGTACCTTTGACCATTCAGAACTGTTTTTTATTTATTAGCGAAAGCATTACGCGAATAATTTTTCCGGATAAGATTGGCATTCCATTACACAGAAAAAGTCGGAAATTTTAGAAAGCATAATAAAAATAGGTTGCTGAATTGAATTATTTTGTGATGTTTATTATATTTTCGCAGACGCTAGTCGGTTCCGCGCAGTAATTAGGACACAATAAATCGCCAAGACTTCCAGAAGCAGAAAATCACTGAATTCTGAAAGGTGTTTGACTCTTTTTATCAAAGGAAAGACATTTTCATTCAAGGAAATATGAGTGTCATTCAAAAGTTTCGACCTTTTATAGAAAATATATTTTTTTATTCAGTGGTCATATATAAACTGCTTGCTATCAAATTACATTTGACATAAAAATTTGCATAAAGCAAAATTGTGTATTTGGGACACTTTGAACACTTTGAAGAAACTGTGAAGCCTGGCAAAAACTTATTGTAGATGGCAAAATCAAAGCATTTTTTAAAGAACCAGCTTTAAGTTATGGAAACATTTCGGCATTTCGATTTGGTCTTAAATCACGGAGAGATTTTAGTGAATGCGTCACGCAACGTTTATTTACAAAATGTTTGACCAATTCATAGCAATTCTCACCAAAGATTTGAAAACTTTAAAAAAAATCCCGGGTCTCCTGAATGTGATTTCCTGTTTATTTAGGGCCTACAAAAAGCTAATGGCAATCCGGGCAGGAGGGGGCATCTGGGTTAAAAGGGTTGGTCGGCCTGGCCGGGAAATACGGGCAGGGGAGGGGTAAAAAAATATTGCATCCGCCCGGGGGGGGGGGAACTTTTTCTGAATAACCCATTTTACACCGGTTGCATGCGATTTAGTAACACAGGAAAACTAAGTCTTTATATTGATTATCAATTTTCTTTTAACAGCATGTCCTCGACTGCCTATTTTTTCAAGTATTCTTTTCAAATGTAACAGAAATAATTCACGACTTGGAAAGTAATAGACGAGTGTGGATTTGATCGGGAATCAATAAATTAAATATTAAAAGCGAGCACAAAAAAATTGGTAACTTAAATCAACGCGTCTTAGAGTCTCATGCGCATGAGTATAGGCTAAGTATAGCCTCTTGTATTATAGATTACTTCATGGGCAGTGCGACGCACTGCCCATGCTGTAGTTTGTTTATTTCATACATTTGTGATTGGACGAAAGGCTTTTTCACGTACGAGAAAGCCGTTTCGCCATTCCGATTGGCTGCGAACCCCGAACGTAGTTTTCACAAGCCACATTTCAATAGAAAATCTCAATAAGTATTAAATAAAAGGTGGTTTTAACATTTCAGTCTGTGGGTGAAATCCTAAAGTTTGACTATCCAAATGAAAGCTGTTGAGCAAAAAGTAGTTATTTGTTGATATGGAAAATCCTTGAACAGTCATTGATCACAGTCGAGTGCTACAAGGCTAATATTTCTTCTCTGTATAAACAAATACATGTAGGTTCCGTATTGCAGTGCATCTGTTCACTTATAGATCACAGAAGACGTCAAAATGCAGTAAGAAGTCATTAGTGACCGAATGACGTCATTTGTGATCTAAGACTGAACAGATGCACAGCAAAAAAAGTTAATGTAATCTTATTTGTTAAATATTACATCATGCATGTACAAGGCGGTTTCGACAGTTAAGTCCGTGGATGAAAATTCTTAAGTATAACAATTCAAATAAAACCTCAATGAACAAAACAAAGATTGTTCATACATGTAGATTCCAGTCTGAAGAGATTCAAATTCCTCAGAAGATAATCATGAAGAGTTAGAAACTGCAAGTTCAGCTTGGGAAGAGCCAAGGTGTCTACAGAAAGAAAAACCAAAACATTAAACAACAAATAAGGTGAAAAAAGATGAATAATAGTTATTATCACAAAACCAAATGTCAACTCCTGTCCAGTACCTTCTGATGAATAATATTCCGTTGGAACAATATTTTCATCCCACAAAATCTGGAAAAGGAGAGATATAAATGCATGATGATTTACGGATTGATTATTAGTTTCACAAACTCCATAATAGAGCGATTTTCAATTGAGTGTCGAAAGTAATTTCGTTAGCTTTGCATTGTTACGCTTTGTGATTGGCTAAAACAAATCTCGCGCCACTTTCTCAACCAATCAGAAGTAAAACCAAAACCAATCGTGACTGCATCGCAAGCGTTTTCCCGCGCTTGGCGCCGGCTACATGTTCGTATTTGCTTTGCGTTCTGATTGGTTCGTTGGATTGTCTGCGACTGTTGTGATTGGTCAGAGTGATTACTTATGGTTTTGGTTTTACGACTCTGGAGTGAAAACTGCTGTAATTCTCAAGTTTGAACTCGGTGGACTCGCCCAAAAACACAGTCTGTTTTTCAGTCTATCCTTTCCTCTCTATTTTAATGATCAGTTTGAGAAGGTATATCCAACACTTGACAGAGTGTTTCATCGAGTATCCAAACACCTAGTCTCAGTGTTTTGAATTTCTGATGAAACACTCTTCCTCGTGTTTGATATATTCCTTCCTTCCACCCACCAGCTGTAAACTTGTCTTGGTAATTTTGCCAGTGCATAAGGCTTGCACATATATTTTTGTGGGGCCAAATGCGATAGGTCATGGTCACCCCCGTATTGCAGGGAGGGGAGGGTGGGGAGTTGGACGCTGAGGTGGGGGGGGCGGTCGGTGGAGCAAAACGCCTGGGGGGTTCCAAAGGTTGTTTCTTATCACGAGTTGGCTCGTGAAGGTGTTTATTACATGCTAACTATTTCACTAACCATTTTGTTGTATTTACCAGATTCGTAACGACAAACTGCATATCAAACACAAATCAGCTTTTAAAGGAAGCAAGTTTAAGATGCAGACATATTGGGTGGGATGTCAAACCTGTTCTGTGGGATAAAGCGGCATTTCATTTATGGCATCAATTTGCGATAAGCGACGCTCATGTCTGGACACCTGTGAAAATGTAACGAAAAGCCGAATTTAAGAAAGCATTCCTGAGTGAAACGGCAAATTAAGGCTATGTTTATTCTACAGTGGGTAGGTATCCTTGAAATAATGATCAAGTTTCTGCTTCAGAAAGTTGTCTGCTAATGGGAGGTTAATAATGTTGTGTTTGTGTGTGGCTAGGACAATAACTAAGTGTTTGTTTTCAATTAGTGGGTGTTTTCTTAGAGGAGGTTAAAATTGCAGTCTTTTTTAGAGCCTCCTTACCAGCATCTCCAGAAGAAATTCTCGGTTAGACTCCACACCAACATCATCTGGGGCTGGCAATAACTTCAAATATGATGCTACTTCATGAAGCGTTTTATTCCTGTAAGCAGGACAAAACATAATTATGAGGACAAGTTATGTACAGTCTGCAGGCTAGTCTGTCTAGCCAGTCAGTCAGTCAGTCAGCCAGTCAGTCTGTCAGCCAGCCAGCCAGTCAGTCAGTCCGTAAATCAGTCAGTCAGTCCATCAGTGAGTCAATCAGTCCATCCATCAGTCTGTCCGTCAGTCAGCCAGTCAGTCTGTCAGTCAGTCAGTAAGTCAGTCCTTCAGTCCAAGTTTATGTACTTTAACACTACTGTAGATACTCACGAAAGAGATCCAAAGTGTTGCAGTAAAGCTTCCCTTGTGTCTATGCTGGCTATGTTACTCATAGCAAAGTCGTGTAGCTCTGGAAAATACTTGAACACTGCCCGCTAACAACAAAAACAGAGAATGGAGCATTCAGATTAGTCTGTTCAGACTTTTCCTTTTGAGCCAAGCGCACGAGCGTGGAGCGCGAGAACACTGGGCTAAAAAATAAATTGGTCTGTAGACAGACTACATTCAGATCCAACGGGACGAAAGCAATTCCTCTTTTCTCTCAGGGAGAGTGGAGCCAGAAAAGGGGAAATGGGAAATTGATGGACTGGTGCATATTATAAAAGGGTATGTGACAAATTTTACGATTTTTCACTCACAAATAAAACACAATTTAATTGAATGTGTTTTTAAGCCAAGGGTTGTAGCAGACTGTAGTGTCGTGGCACTTATCAGTAATGCTGTTTTGCTAACGTTCTTGTTTAGAACCGGAAGTGAGAGTAGCCGGAAGCCAAGAAACCGGAAGTGTATACGGCAAAGCTATGAACCGGAAGTGCATAATCGTGACAAAAGAAAAACGGAGGGCAAACCTTAACTCATGTAATTAAACAGTTTTATTCTTACTGTTCTTAACTACTCTTGTAGTTACCTGGAGAGAAGCCATTTTGCTGTAATGGATGTCAACCATCTCATGATCAGTGAGAGCCATGCCTGTGAACAGTCAGTTCACTCATTAGATTCAAAAATTAATATAAATGAATCTTGACTCATTGACTTCTTATGGCAACTAAGTTCAAACTTGACATAAAAAAGTTCCAAATCTTATGTTTTGTAACATATTGAGAAACAAACAGCACCACAGGAAAGTACTGCTCGAATGGTCACACTTTGGGATTTTATCCACAAACTGAGTGAAAAGTTAGAACCAGCTTGCACAGCACAATGATCAGCACCACAGGAAAGTACTACCCAATAGCTTTCATTTGAATGGTCTCGCACTTCAGGATTTTGTACACAGACTCAAAAGTTAGAACCACCTTGTACAGCATAATAAACAATACCACAGGAAAGTACTGCTCAATAGCTTTCATTTGAATGGTCGCACTTCAGGATTTTAAACACAGACTCAAAAGTTAGAACCACCTTGTACAGCATAATAAACAGTACCACAGGAAAGTACTGCTCAATAGCTTTCATTTGAATGGTCGCACTTCAGGATTTTGTACACAGACTCAAAAGTTAGAGTCACCTTGTACAGCATAATAAACAGCACCACAGGAAAGTACTACTTAGTAGCTTTCATTTGAATGGTCGCACTTCAGGATTTTGTACACAGACTCAAAAGTTAGAACCACCTTGTACAGCATAATTAACAGTACCACAGGAAAGTACTGCTCAATAGCTTTCATTTGAATGGTCGCACTTTGTATTTTGTACAAATAGGATTTTGTACACAGACTCAAAAGTTAGAACCACCTTGCACAGCATAATAAACAGCACCGTAGCAAAGTACTGCTCAGTAGCATCATTTGAATTGTCACACTTCAGGATTTCATCCACGGACTAAAAGTGCTTAAGCTTCATTGCAACTACAGTAGGGTCTCTGACTGAATGAATGAAAGGGATTAACCATTATACATGTAAGAGCAGCTATCATAATAAAGTGTACCAAATTCTTACCTGTGACATCACTGATTTCAAAGCCAGTGTAGAATTTAAGCATGTCCAATAGCTGTACAAAGAAAAGAGATTTCTAGTGAGTAACCCAACATTGATCTTCAATTCAAGACATTTTCCCACTGGAAAGCAAAAGACTGTAATCAATGCATTACTCACAACCTCAGGAGTTTGCCTACAGTCAGCGACAAAACTGTTGAGACACTTGTGAGGTGCATGTTTTGGTACCATACAATGTAGACCTACACGTGTACCCCTACCCCCTCAAATCAATGATGTATTTTGTTCTCCACAAACTATACATGTACCAGCAGAGTAACATTAGGGAGCTTAAGCAACCACGACGGTGACGGCAGCGAGAACGGCACAAAACAATAGGTTTAATGAGCGAAAACAATGCCTCTGCACATGCATTTTACATTTTGGAACATTTCTTTGCCGTTTCCTGCAGAACAACAGCGTCAAAAATGATCAAATTATAGGTTTTGTGGAGAACGTGAACCCACGATGGTTAATTTTCCTTTCTCCGTTTGAATGGGAAAGCCATCCCTTCAAATTCAGCTCCTGGACAATCCAGTCACATTAGACAAACTAAACAAATTGGAACAACTGCAAAGTAGTTTAAAATAGCGCAAATCCTTTTTTCAATTGACGTTTTCCTTGGTGTTGCCGTCGTCGTTGCTTAAGCTCCCTATTGAATAAGAGACATGGCGGAGGTGACATTCGTGATAATATCCGTTATAGATGTAAGAAAATAAGTTAAACACTAGTTGTTTTTTGGAAGGTCAAAACTATTTTTGACACAAGCTGTAGGTTAAGGCAAGAATGGACGATGAACGCTAAAGGATGTCTACGTACAACTGTAGTTGGCCTGCGTGGCAGGTGCTAAGAAAGAAGAGGGGATGGGAGGATTTTGTGGCACGCAAAGCGCGTGAAGAGAGCGTAGAGCGCAAAGGGAAGGGAGGATATCCTTCCATACTGTTCACTTTCTAGTGCCTGCCGTAAACTGTAGGAGGCTACACTTTAGGCAGAACCTCTGTGCCAGCTCACAAGACATGTGGCTAATCAGCAGAGATTGTTGAGTGTTTCCACTGCAATCTACATTTTTTGTATCATTGTGCATTTTCCACTCACTTGTTTGAATAACCTTCCTTCAGTCTCTCTTTTTGCTAAAGCTGAAAGATGGCACTTGACCTGCAATTTGTAAGTGTTACACAACCATTAACTCATAATAAAGAAGTCTACTGTGGCAGTTCTGTGCCGGCAAATAAGTTAGATCAGTTGATTTTTGTGTGCATGTTTGCTATTTATAAGACAACTGAAACCTAGCCTAAACATGCAATCAATCAATTGCCTTTGCTTTATTAGTCCTTTATTTTTCAAGAGTTTAATGATGATTAAGTTGTGTGCTAAAGACAAAACTTACCACAAGATGGTGATCATCAACTAATGTGTTAAAGAATCTCCTTGTTGGTAATAAAGCCTGTAGAAACAAACAAGCATTGATGGTAACACTCTGTACTGCCATTTTTTTTCTAATAGATGATTAATAATATATTGAGTATTTGAACTTGAGACAATTTGTAGAATTGCTTTAAATTGAGTGGTTTACAATCTCAGACAATACTGTTGAAACAAAATGGCTCGACACTTTCAAAATTTCTTCCAGCAATTTCTCTTAGACCTTTCACCCGATGGACTTCAAACTTTTCCAGACTTATTTTCCAGATAAGAGCTAACTCGCAACCAAAAATAAACAAAACTGGAGAAACTACATGTAAATTTCCTTTCTCCATACAAGTCATTTCTTCTAAATTTTAGAAGGAATGTTGGAAACATTGAAAAACATTTATAATTTGTGCAATTTCGCTTGGTGCACAATTAGCCATTGATGGGAAACCATCAATGCCAAACTTTGAGGCCTATGGCAATTCAAGCAATCAATGAATTACAAAAACATTACTGAAAAATAATAATAAGTATTGAATTACCAGTACATGTACCGGTATTTAGGGATTCGACTGTTTGTGGTTTTTTAATCATGTCAACTTAGTTGTTTGTGTTTGTTGCTACACTGCAAGTCATTACTGCAAAAGTACATGTAAAATAATCCTCTAGAATAAAAATATTACTAATAAATACCTCTAAATCAACCAGAAGTTCTAAGAATCTCTCGCAGTAATGCACCTTCTCCATATCTACAGTTCCTGTAATTATAAGAAATTCTTGTTAAAAACTGTTCTCAAGGGACATTTTGATAATATGCGAGTAAATACAACTTAAATTTCATATCTGACCTCATCCCCAGGGTGGGGGTAGAAACCTTGGAATTGTGGAGTATTTTGCCATGTAAGGCACAATGAAATGGTAGTCATATAACCAAAAAGGAGCTCTATCGAAATCTACCTCCCATCTCAAAACCTCTGGAGACTCATAGACTACAGTTCAGTGGACATTGCTGGAGAAGCAAGAACGAGACTGCTTCTCAGCTGCTTCTCTGGGATACAACACATGGCTGGCGATCGAGGGGGCACCCAGCAATAACTTTCAATGACCAAATAGAGAGGGACACTGAACTGGCAGGACAGGAACTCCCAGTTATCATGTCTGACAAAGGAGAGTGGAAAAAACTCATTATAAAATCGGTGACAGGTGTGCCCGAAGTAGAGAAGGAGGAAGCCATGTTTTATACAACAAATATAATACTCTGGAATTTTCGGATTATTTTGACAGCCCCCTCCCTTTCCTGCTTCCCATCATTCCCCCCTCCCCCTCCCCCCGCCCCCCTACTGCGTTTATCTTGTATGCACGTCTCCTGCATCTTGTGACTCCCAAGAGAGATGAAAGACGACCTGGGGATGTGTCAGCATGTGCCAGGCTTTTGTTAATGGGCAGATGTGGCTTCTAACGGGTATTATAACGTTGCCAAGATTTTACTCTTTAACAGTCTATAATACACAATCATGAACATCTACCTTTAATTTAATAGTTTATTTCTATTGTTTGCATTTTAGCCAACAGGGCACTCAGAAAATGACAAAAGAACTGTACTACACACATGTGGTAATTGAAGGGGTGAGTGGAATAAAGCCCTAAGTGAATTCTGATCAACTCTCCTTCCAGTTTGTCTTGTACAGCTGTATGTGCTCATATAACAAAAGGAGAAGTTGGCTATAGATCACGAGTCACTTAGGGCCTTATCCCAAACTGGAATAAGGCCTTCAGTGACTCCTGATCTGAAACCAAATTCTCCCTTTGTTACATGAGCATATACAAGACAAACTGGAAGGAGAATCCAGCAGTTGATCACAAGTCACTTAGGGTTTTATTCCACTCACCCCTTCAATTCAGTGTGCCCTTTCCTTCAAGATCTGCTAACTACATGTAATACAGTATATTCCTACCAGTTTTGTATCTTACTTACCTGTTTCTGGAATGGATTCTAAAATGTTGAGAAACTTTTGGACTAAGTTGGACAAGAATTTCCTCTCCTTCTCTTGTCTTAAAGAAAATGACAATTAATAATGATCATGTTAAAAAATAATCTACAGTATTACAGTGTATTTTAACAAAATTATGCACACAACCTTCATTTGAATGGTCACACTTTAGGATTTTATCCAGACTCAAAAGTAGAAAAATCTTACAAGTCCGTGTACACCATAAATTACATGTTGGTAATAAACAGCAATTCTTGATAGGATTTTATTGCAAACTCAAAAGTTAGAACTCATAACTTTTGAGTCTGTTGACAAAATCCAATGGTGTGGCCATTCAACTGGCATGACGCAATTGGCTATCAGATTCCTGCACCTTTCTCACTGTTGGGACAGATTGACAATTTCATCCACAGCCTACTCAGTGTAAGCATTAAGAAAGGATTTCTTTGGTATCCAGGGCCTCCTACGTATTTATTGTTATCAGTCAATTATTTTACAGTGAGCTCCTGTAATTGTTTAGTGTGCAGCAACCCACCACGATTAACTTTTATTAGTTATTTGCGGGTTGCTAATATAATTTGTTTTATTATTTGTAAATAAATTGTTGTTGTTGTTGATCACTTGCTACAGTACTTTAAATAATTTTACATGTGTGGGAAGGGATGTATCTACATGTAGAGCATTGGTGTTGGTCACCTCTGCAGGGTCTAGATCTGAGTACTGCAGTCAACTTGCATGTACAAGACAGTACACTTAACCACAGTGTTCCATTGCAATGATACATGTATAATGCAATGTATATTCTGCCTCCTCCACAGGCTATTTAACTATTAGTGCAAAAGCATGCGTGATATTGCCTAATTCTTAGCCAACGAGGCCGTAGGCTGAATCGGCTAAAATTTGGCGATATCACGCAAGCTTGAGCGCAATAATAGTTTTATAATTCAACACATTGATAACAAAGCACAATTTGAAGAAAAAAAATATTGATGCCGGTACGTCATTTTTTGCATTCTCTTGTTCAAAATGCGAAATTTACCTCCATCGTTGGATATATGTCATGTAGACATAGTGTATATTGATAACTTTTTGACCATATTTGGGCAGTGTATCAATGTGTTGAATTATAATCTAAGATGAGCGCGAGGGAGACATTTCATGCAAGAGAGCTGGGAAAGAGCACGAAGCATGAGCAGGGGGAGATTGAAAGGAGAAAAATAAGAAGACTTCACCTTTTAGAACTCATCTTCCTGTCCTTCCCGTGTCCCTGCCCGCTCCGCTTCTCAAGTTTCATGAGCATGTTCTCACATTGTCATGACATACAATCATTTATTCGTTGTACAGTGTGATATTTTACAGTGCGCATAATACATGACACTCACCTTGTTTTGACTTTTTCATCTGCTTGTGCTTCTTTTCTTTTAATGTGATTCCAATATTTCCTGTATTTTGGCACGCTTTTCAACTCCTGTTCTAACCGTTCCTGCATCACAAACAAACAGTTACTACATGTACATGAATGTATAATATATGCATACAGAAGTGTCTTTGGCTGTGGATAGCTAGGATGGAAATAGATTGCAACTTGAAGAACTTGGTGAATTTGTTTTTAAGTATTAAGTACTGCCCTTGTGTCTTGGAAAAACAGTTTAAAACTGATACTAGTTTGTACAACATGTGTACTTCCATCAAATAAGCAAAGGTACTTATATTGTATTTAAAACCACCAAAATTATCATGACAATATTGAACAATCCTACATTGTATAATTTTATTAGTGTAACAATTTTTGCAAATTTGTTACAACTGTACACAGGTCTGCAACTGTGCAACCATACAACTGCACACCATGGCCTAGCAGGTTTTAACAAGTTGCATGACTTAATAATATTAGTATTGAGTCAGACTTAATATTATGGTTGGAACAATAGATTGAACAACATTGTAAGAAAATATACCGGAAGCAGACAAATCCACATCGGTAGGGATACCAAGTGTTGCAGTTGTTCTCTGATGAGATCCATTTCCTGAAAAAAGTACTAGTTTTAATAACAACACTTGTAGCAATCAATCATTAGGAAAATGAGTTCACACAAAACAAGGTATGTGAAAATGTTCAGGGAAATGTCAAAGTACCATAGATACCAGTTCCTGCCCATTTTGCCCCTGAAAAGAACATGGGGAGGGGGGGGGGGGGGGGGGTTAAAGTGGAGTCAAAACAGAGAAACAGAGAAAAGCTGAATTCAATCCAGCTACAACACAGGACACCCAACACAAGATTAGGATTGCGCAAACACAATTAGATTTACAATGGAACCCTGATATAACAAAGTGCCAATAAGGAACTGGGGTAATGTGTTTGTTATTATTTATTATGAGGGTTTGTTATAAACAACACCCATTTATAGTGAATTTGTTGGAAAATGACCAAAACATGTTATGTTAAGGTTTAGCTGTTACCAGGAAACTACTGTACATGTATTTGGCTTAAAATTAAACATTGTCACTATTAATAGTGTCTTCTGGCATTAAGCCCGCATGGCAGGTACAAAATGGGGAGGGGGAGGGGGAGGGGGAGGGGGAGGGGGTGTGAAAAGGGAGAGGGGGGAAGGGAAGGAACGCCTGCTATAAGAACCGGGCTATTCGCATTACGCCCACCGATTCAAATTATCTCAACTGTCTATGTTCACCAATCAAAAACTGGCGTGTGCTTTTACGCATGGCTGACTTCATGTGGGAATTGACCATGTTACCACCCAGCATGAATTAGATAATCGGAAATTAATTTGTGGTCACCAGCATCCTCAGAAATAGAAAAGGGGCTTTTTATTGCAGGTGTCCTTTCTCTCTCTTCCCAGTTCCGCTCTCCCTGATGCTTGCTACAGTACGAAGGCTACCTTGGGCAGGGCTGTCATTAAGCTTTGAGAAAACCAACTAGACAAGGAAATACAGTAGGCTGTCCTAAACTCAATAATACATGTAGCTGCCACGACTGTTGTCCTACATGTATAGTCATTTTTAAACTATGAGTTACCCAGCTGACAGCCATAATATCCAGTTGCCAACTACATGTACTTAACCCTGTAAATATTGCATCAAAGTACTGGATATTACATGGAAGGGAAACAACTGGATGTCATATCTGGTGTCAGTGACCCAAAACAAAAACCTTGGTATCATGGCTTCTCCCTTCTCTCTCTCTCTCTCCTCCCCCCCCCCCCCCCCCCCCCCCACAGCCCCCAGCTTCAAGTTTATCATTAACATCAAATGGCCACATACCAGGCTGTTGAAACAGTGAATTAAAAACACCAAGATAATGGATTGTTCCCTGATAGACAAGACCTGCAGTAAAAAAAAACTAAGTTAAAAATGCTGTACAGTTAAACCTGTATTAAGCAGACACCCTCTGGACCCTCGCTAGTGTCCGCTTAATACAGAGGTCTGCTGAAAACAGGTTCATTTGACAGTGAATATGGGATGAATATTTAGGGACCCAAGCAGCTGGTGTCTGCTTTATAGAGGGTGTTTAAAATATGGGGTCCGCTAATACAGGTTTCACCGTATTTATAATGTATCTTAAATGGCTTGCATAATTCATCTCAGATGCATAATTCGTCTTAGTTGCATAATGCATCTAAGATGCATTATGCATCAAGATTAATATTAAATGGGGAATAAGAGTCACATGATTTACAACAAACACATAGTTTTGTCTTCAATGAATTACATGCATGCATCTGACCATTACTTCCCATAATTTTATCTAAATCTTGATGCATAATGCTTCTGATGCATTATAATATGGTTGATATATCTAAAAATATTTTATAATATGCCAATAGTTTAAAATCTACAGTTGTACAGTGCATGTGATGCTGTTGTACAGTGCATGTGATGTAAAACCTGGTCACAGATTACTGTAGATCAGTATTCAATTTAGGTTAAATGTGTACACAGTATTCAATCTAGGTACATGTATCATACATGTACAGTGTACATGTACATGTAGCTTATCCTAACCTCAGCACAAAGCTTTAACTCGAACACAAAGTTAACACTAGCCTAGCTAACTCGAACACAAAGCTAATACAAAACTATCCATCACACCACTGGCTACATTGTACAAGTATCTTTGTGCTACATGTACACGTAAGTGTGATGGTCAAGTTCATGCTAGGGTAGGGTTAGCTTACCCACATGTACAGTAGATTGAATGCTGGGTACACATTTAACCTTTTATTGAATACTGATTCAACCTGAGAACAAATTTTACACACTGTAAAATTTTCACTAAACATGAAAGAGTTTGCCAAGAATAATTTATAAAAAAAATAATATTTACAATGAAATAATGAAAATTGTAAGTGACTTGGACCTTGGACTTGTTGAAAAACATTATGGAAAGTTGCAAACTTCAGTCCATGTACTGTATAATGAAGCATTAAAGGCAACCAGTTATACTGGTAAATTGACAATAAATGCCATTGCTTCCTTATTCTACCAGTTTATTAAATTGATTGTAAAAGTTCCACAGTTGAGTTTGGTTATCATTATTATAAAAATGAAAATGAGGTTTGATGTCCGTGGTGAGAGGTGGAAAAATATTCTGCCTGTCACCAGACACAGGTAAACACTTTGGGAACATTTCGACCCTGTTTATCCAAAAAAAACATAATTATCATTATACAATGATATCGATACTTACATCATCATCAGCCAAGCTAATGTCCATAATGCGCTGAAAAAACCCATGGAACTGTTGTGGATTTTGCTTGAATGCCTACACAAAGAACATTGAAAGAATCACATTTTATTTTGTAATACATGTAATTTGATTAGATACAACTCAGCCTACCCAACAGATTGCAAGGATTGAAGTAGATTACATGTACAGTTCATGAAATTTGACTTACACTGTATTGACAGGCAGTCAAAAAATAAAAATTAATTTGCCATTCTTGTGCAATTTGACTTTTTTTGGCCATTATTTTGTTTGTTTGCATGTAGTTCATTTTCTTTGCTTTTATCACTGTTGGCAATGGTTTCTTCCAATTTCAAAATTAATAATATAAAGTATGCTTAAGCAAGCTACTGGCCATAATCATGAAAACACGATATTTCAGCCGGGACAGTGTCCCTTTAACAAGAGCCAGCTAGCTGCTGATAAAAGCAAATCCTTACCTCCCATGGTGGGACTCCTTCTCGGAACTTTTCATTTACCATCACTATAATGGTCATCAAGTGCTCTACAGTAGCCTGCAAGGAAAAAAAATCAATATAAAATGAATAAATGTCAGATAAAAACTGAGAGCACTGTTTTAACACAATCATGTACATGACACTTGCCATGGGTATTGTGACAATTTGGGGCTAAATAATATTTTACAAATATTATTTAGATTTACAAATTCTGATCAACTGCTAGATTCTCCGTCCAGTTTGTCTTGTATATGCTCATGTAACAAAGGGAGAATTTGGCTGTAGATCGGGAGTCACAGGGTCTTATCCCAAACTGGAATAAGGCCCTTAGTGATCCCTAATCTGAAACCAAATTTTCCCTTTGTTACATGAGCATATATAAGACAAACTGGACGGAGAATCTAGCAGTTGATCAGAATTCACTTAGGGCTTTATTCCACTCACCCCTTCAATTTTATTTTTTTTTTACAGTTGAATCCCCTAAACTTGAATCTCCAAGGGAAATCGGAAATAAAGGTTTGAGTTAATAGTGGGAGTTTGAGTTATCGGGAGTTGATTGGGAACAGCTTTGACCGGAAATTTCAGCAATACTACTGTATTTAAAATGGTGTTTGTTTACATGCTTTATGACTTACATGTATCAAATGCCCTTCGTATAATCAGGTTTACTGACCAAGAAAGAATTAAACTAGTCGATTTTTTAAACAAAACATAGCATACACTGTAAATGAACAGAACAAAACAAAGCAAAGCGAAGTAAAAGAACACTATGGTAGGACAAAGGACAATGTATACATGTACACTAATAAACTCAGTGTTCTGGATGACATCACTATGTTTTGACTTTTGAAGATGAGGTTCCAGTTATCAAGGGTATAGTTATTCAAAGAAAATTAACCTGAAGGGAAAACAAAATCACTTTGAGTTAGCAGAAGGTTCCGGTTATCAAGGGTTCAAGTTACTAGGGGTAAAATAACAGTAAATGTATATAAAGCAAAACCATGGAAATCAATTTAGGTTTGAGTTACCAGGCCCGTGGTTTGAGTTATCGAGATTCAACTGTATTAGTTGATGCAATGTTCATGATCCCACATCACATTCCCTTATTTATTTGCAGAGTTTAGGCATTCAAAGATTTGTGTGACAAAAACACAACAAATAATTACATGTACATGTATGTACACTGTACATTGTACAGATGAAACTAACAAGCGAACCAATGTCAAGTTATGGCATGGGGGGCCTACCTCATTTGCATGTTGTTCACCTCGGATTCAACATGGCGTCTGCTAATGGTGCCGAGCCTGAGCATGATTGTGTACATGTATAAAGTTACATTGTATCCAGGGCTTGGTAAAGCGAAGGGAAAAAAATTTAATACTTGGCGTACCGTCAGTACTTCTCAAAGAATTTAACTGATTATAATCGATGAGTGATTGGTTGGGATAATGCGATAATATTATAATACATGTAATATTGTAAAATCATAACTGATTCCCAACAATAATGACAGGTACAAACCTTGGTTGAATCAAAGTTGGCCCATAGATAGTTCTCCAGGTACTGGCTGTGAGAGAAATAGAAAAAAAAAATAAAAAAAAAAAAGATTTGAGCCAAACGATCATGTTTGGTGGTGGCAATTTTACTGCAATGGAAGCATAAAGTTGGAAAATATTAAGTATCATAGCTGTTTAATATATTCATGCTACATGTACCTGAATTCTAGGAGCATAACACGCTTCACAGCAAACCTGGGATAAGACAAATAAATTAAAGAATTAATAACATACAATAAATTAATTATTACATTGTAACTAGGGGCAGTGTCCTGTCCTCTCATGTTTTCATGATTATGGCCAGGATCTTGCTTTAATTAAGCTTGCTTTGTTACGTTAACCTTTTTGCTCCCAGAGTCAATTTTTTTGAAGTTCTAACTTTTGACTCTGTGGATGAAATCCTATGGTGTGACCATTCAAATGAAACCTCTTCGGCAGTACTTTTGCATGGTGCCATTTGTTTTTCAATATTTTACAAAATGAAATTTGGGATTTTTCTTGAATTTTGATTTTTGGCACTCTGGAGTTAAAGGGTAAAAATAGGAAGAAAAAATCACCAAATGAACGAAAGAAATACATTGTATTAGCTAAAGAGACAAGACAGCTGATAGAAGACTCAAAATTCCCAAAGAATGCCAATTATTGGTGAGTTGAATAGTGTTCTTCTTCTCTTTCTTTTAAACATACTGATCAACATATTAAGTTCTCTATAAAGTTAACTTACTTGCTTCCTTTTATCTCCTTTCTGTAAATGTCATCAACAATCTACAAAATAACCAAGAATGACTCTTCAAAACTTTGTACTGTACTCGATGTTGTTACTGTTAAAATCGTATCAATAACAAAATTCTTGATTGTGATTGGCCATCTGCGCACCTACTTCTCAGGTAATTGGCATGCAGTCACGTGGGTGTCCAATTACAGCTATCCAATTACTACTACATGTATATGTAATTGGATAGCTGTAATGGAGAACATAGTTGTGTGGCATCAATCAGTTCTTTTCTGCTTTTTTCCGTCTACTTTCAAATTGATAAAAAATATCCTAGATGCTGTTAGTACAAAAGAGTCCACATAGACTTTTCAATCTCAAATTTTGTTATTGATGCAATTAATTATTAATTGAAATTCATGTCATACATTTCAGGGGTAATTGTGCTCGTAATAAATACTGTAGTCCTCACGCTACATGTACATGCTTGGCCAATTTGAAATTACTTGCCCAATTTATACTCCCTGAATTGTACATGTACTCCACTCAGTTCAATTACTATTAGTAATCATTAAATTATCATTTAAAAACATTATCCAACATCATTGGCCAAATTGTGCTGAGGTAAACTTTGAACAGATGCATGGAAAAGTGAAATCTTCTACCGTTGAAAGAACATCACATTCAAATACAGCTGTTCATGTATGTGTTTTGCTTTCACCTGTTTATTGCAAGGCCAACACGGTGGCTCAGGAACAAATTGCTCCTAATTTACATAATGCACATGGCAGATCATGTGACATGTACTATGACAATATGGACATGTATTTATACAGTGCATTTAAGTTGTACAGTCAATGAACACTAATTTTTATACCAGTTATAAAGCTACTCTGTACCTGTGGTTTATAGGGTTTCTTTCCTTCTCTAGGAGCCCAATACTGGTTTGCAAGCTACCAAAATACAAGCAATCAAACACATTAAAATAGACAACTTCTTTAGCTATAACTTCCTGGTACACATGTACAGTTACAAGTGCTTGTACATTGTAGGCATTACAATGTATTACCAATGTACCTTATTTTATCTTTCAAGTTTGAGAGCATTGATGGACCTATATTTATACAATGAACTGAATACTACGCGCTCTGTGATTGATCGTTGCCTATGATCTATCAGAGTACAGACGCACGGCTGACGTCATAGAAAAATTGTTTGCTTTGCTTTGTCCAACATGGCGCACAGTTTTGAAAATATTTGCGAGATTATTCTGGGTTGAGCAAGTGAAAGCCTCGAAAAATGTTTAGCAAGAGCTGTTTACGAGCAAGAAAAAGAGGAAACCAAGACGAAAAATATTGTTGGCAACTTGAAAAATACCTAAACTGGAATAAATCTTCAAACAGTCGAGCGCTACGAGGCAAGTTCGTAATTTTACTCGTTTTACTTTTCTGTTCATTGTATAAAACAAATAGATTCCATTTGGCCGTGTGTCTGTTCAGTTATAGATCACAGAAGACATCAAAATGTGGTAAGAACATCAGTGACACACTCGCCTGCGGCTCGTGTGCCACTTTTTTGTTCTTACCACATTTTGATGTCATCTGTGATCTATAATTGAACAGACACACGGCCAAATGGAATCTATTTGTTAAGTAGAGTCCAGTGTAAGGGTTGGGGGGGGGGGGGGGTGGAGTGAAGAAGGGGGGGGGGGTGGGTGGCATTGTGCAGACTGAAAAATGTTGGATGCTGAAAATATTTGCAGTCCTTTGGACCTTACCTTATTATTAATAGGAAATTACTGTAATACTCCATGAAATTAACAAGAATTTTTAAATTTCGCATTAATTCATTCATGTTAATTTTTGTGCACATTAATTTGGAGTGTTAATTTCTGCGACCTTAATTTTCATAAATTATAACCCAACATTCTGGATCCTGTCCAGGCATATTAATTTTGTATTCAATCATTTACAATAGAGCATAATTTATTTCCAGTTCTGGTTATTGCATCACATGTAATTTCTTTCACTTTGAAATTTTACCTACCTTTCATGTTTACATACATGTACATGTACAGTGTATTTCCTTTATCTGAAAGTAATTTTCCCTCCAATTTGTAACTCTGGGGTTTAATGCTATTGTCCCAGAACACTCACTTATAAAAATTAATGTATGTCCAGAAATGCTGGCAAGTTTTATTTAATGAGAACTTCATATTTGACAGAGTTGTTTGTCATTTTCATACAACTTCATATAATGGCAGAATTTTGTGCATTTTGGTAAACTTTTATAGGTGAGGACACTTTGTGATGTCAGTCATGGAGTAGCACAGCCCCCTTCTGCCTGCATTTCTGGATATACATGTATCTCAGAACACTTTGAGTTGACTTTGCTGAATTGATTTGTTAATTCCATGGGTAGGTACATGTACGAGGTAGAGGTAGACCAAAGAAAAATTTCATATTTAAAAAATACATCGCTGATGACAAAGGTAATTTGAATCCTTGCCTCTGCCACTATGTTGCTTCCATTGGAAAAAAACCTTACTCCACATTGTCTTTGCCCTTCACCCAGGTGTTTAACCCATTGACGACGGTGACTTTTTACGTTTTTGACTGATTTTCTGCATATAAACGAGCCATAGGATTTCGTGACTCCATATTTGGGGTTACCATGGAAAGTGCTGCTGTTCTAAAACACTGAAGGCTCGCGTTTACAAGAAACGTCATTCTGACGTAGTATTTTTGCTTCGTTAAGCGATACGAACAGATCAAATATGGTTTGTATGCGATTTTTGGTAAGTTTACAGCCATTTTTCATCTTTAGTAGCTGCCTGATGAGCATCATTAAGCGTGAAGGTAGCTAAGAGTCCACTTTCTCAATGAAGCGAGTTAGGTGTTGTACTTCGTCTAAAAATTTGGCTCGTTGTTCGTTGAACTGGAAAAATGGCCGCCACAAAACGAAGCAGCTTTGGGACTCGACTCTGGATGAATTTCTCGACCTACCACGGCATATTTTGGAAGTTGCGACCACTGAAGAACACAACAAGCGTGAAATTTCGGTGGTAGGTCGGAGTGGCTGTGGACTTAGTATAAATATGAAATATGTGGGAGACGGAACGAACCCTGTCAAAAATTCTCGATATTTCCCAGCATGCAGTGCGGTTTGTGATGTTGAAAATCGAGGCAAGGCCAGGATGCACAAGAACGAGAGGCTGCAGCTCGGCCTGGCAAGGAATAAGAGCATAAAAAAATCACTTCTAAGGTAGGACTAGGACTGAATTTTGCTGTGAATGTTGACTTTTGGGTTTGCAACGATGATTTCAATAAAAACAACTGATGGCAAAAACGTGATTTTTGTTGTTTTTCTATGACGTTAAAAACGGACATTTTTGTTCTTCTCCGAATTCAAACGCTGATATTCTGCGAAAATCGCTGACTTTTTTGTGTTTATTGGGTGTCTCATTTTGAAGGACTTTCTAGTCAATGCACACAACTGCAATGTTCGCGCGATTGAGAAAGTTGCAATTTTTTAAAGCAGTGGAGTCTTATCGTTCCATTAAGAACGATTTTGGCCGGGACTGTCCTCAAAGGGTTAACCCCTTAAGCCCTAACATCAAAATTTAAATTCTCATTTCTAGTCCTATACATTTCCTATAAAAGTAGTAGGGAGAAATTGTTTGGATATCAAGAGAACTCATCTTGTGTAATCATGTCCTTAATTCTCATGACCTTTTTGATATGATAAGACATTAATATTACAAGGAGAAATTTGATGCTGATCACTCTTAGGAAGGGTTAAATACTGTAGGTCTTGTCAACCAAAATGCTGGGGGTTAAACTTTCAATCCCACCCAGCAGGATTTTTTACCATAACTGTAAAATTTCCTGCGTGTTCTTTCACCGAGAACTATCGTTTATAAGAGTACAAACAATGATAAAATTATGATGTCAATGATCGCGCAACCCGTGTCTAGTGAACAGGAAAAATTTAGATGTTCGCTTCAAGATGAATTCAACCATTTTGGTTTGCAAGTCAGGGAATTTCTGTGTCTATTTTTTGTGAATTTTTGCTTCTAAGTATTGCAACGGAAGATTACAGAGGGAAGACTACTGGGACCCTGCAGCATCCAGATACTCACCAAATGTTACATGTATAAAAGATAATGTAAAGGCAGTAGAATGCTGCATTACACAATACAATTACATGTACAGTATGCAACGTTTTGTTTCACATTTAAACTGTAATGGAACCAAACTTTGACTAATAACCACCGCAATCATGGTTGATATTACATGTGGTATAAGATTGTTGATCAGTGCCTGAAAGCTACGTGTACATGTATCATTTTAAACTGTTTTTGTATTCCTTATTTACAGATGTACATAAAGCTTTACTATATACCTGAGTGATTTGGTCTGAACTGATCTGCTCTACTGTAGGAACAGCACTCCTCTTTCCTGTTGTCTTCTTGCTCATATTTTCCTTCAGAATTAATGATCAAACAACCTTGACCAAATGTTGCACGTGTTGACAAATGACAAGCTGGCAGAAACGTTCAGTCAACGTAATTGCTGGATTATATGCTGTGATCGAAAGAATGGGCCAACATTTCCGACTGAAGAAGCGTTTAGTTCACGATTTGAAATGTTTTGTGTCTTCCTAGCGCCGTTATACTGCGTAATTGTAGGATAAAACGTTAGTACAACTTTGCAGAATGATGGCCTGCCGCCATTTTGAGAGTGGTGTCGGACCCAGTCCCTCTCTGTTCAAATTCGTTCACTCTTGCCCAGTCGGTTGTGGCCCTTTCGGTCCAAAGTAAAACTCGGTAGGGACACCGGGATGGGGGAGCCTCCATATAATCAAAGGGCTCTTAAAGCCATCTCGTTAATGCGAGAGAATGAAAGGTTAATAAACAACAACAACAACAACAAGAATTGGAAAAGTTGGGTGCCTTTGATAGGTAAATGTAGTAAAGACGTGATAGGTAATATGTGTAAAGCTGCTAAATGGTTTATTGAAGTTGAAAGATTGAAAATACCTGTAGGTCTAATCGTAGAGTTAGACATTGCAGTCATAGAGGACTTAAGGGCTCTTTTAGGAGCCACCAAATCAATAAAAGTCATGAGCAACAAAATAATCACGAGTATGAATATAAATAATTTTCATGTTAATTTAGCGTATTTGTTCAAAATAGTCTTCATTTTACAGCTGAGGGGAAACTTCAACTTGATAATATTAAGCGAATGAGCCGAGGCCAATTTGGTTGCTACGGGGGAAAATTATGAGGAGGGATGGGGGTGGCAAAACTACTTAGATTCAATCTATCTTTAGAGAGCCCTTTTACTTAGTTAATTTTCTATGTTTTGTATCAGTCACAGTATTTTAGTAGCAATGACTTGTATGGCATTACAATGGCGATTTTCTTATCAATCGAAATTTGGGAAAGATGTTCGAAGGTTAAAAAATATTTACTATCTTTATTTATTGACATTTAAACAAAACTAAAACATATTGCAACGATTTTCATTTGGGATTAAAATTGATTTACTAGCAATGTTTTTAAACAGCCAATTTATATGTGCAGTGTATTTGTGGATGTATGAGACAAAACAAGAACTTTGTGCATGTGAATAAGTTCAGTAAAAAGACTTCAGTAAAAAAGGAATGTTTTATCTAAATACTTCACTATGGTAGACTATTGTAAAAAAGGCAAATGAAAATATTTTACTTGTCGCTTTTTCCGTCAACTAAAAAATTGTGTACCTTCAGGCAGAATGGTGACTCTTGTAGGAATAGAGCTGGTGATTAGGATTTCGTTTCCTTTTATAGCTGAAGCTGTTTTCAAAACATCTCGGCTAAAAGAAGCCTTGGTAAAAACGACAAGCGACCTGGCCCCGAAAATTGCCGACATGAGACGTTCTGAACAGCGAGAAGCGGCTCGATTCCGCTTCAAAAATACGACAAATTACGACAGCGACTTTAGAAGGTTGTGCAATTTACCAATAATAAAAATTAAACATTATTGACCATATCGTTCATATCAACACCCGAAGGCCAACGGTCTGTTTTAATGATCAATTTGTTATTGAAAGGACTACCAACCTCGTTCCCAAGGCCCCTATCTTCCTCTCTCTTGGATCGGAGGTGCAGTTAGAGTACACCCTAGACTCCCGGTATACACATACATATCCGTGACCTTTGATTTTTGATTTTTTGGCGCAAATTGGTTTTAACAAGCTTAATTATTTTCCTTCGAGCATTTTTATTTTAAAAAGAGACTTTACTTTTGATCTTGATGAAAAATTGCACTTTATCAAATAAAGACAAATAAGTGACAGGTCACGCGTGTGGTTTCCGTTCGAATTACACGCACCGGCTCCCCCGACGGTGTCAATTTGCGCGAGGGCAAAAGTAACGACCCTCCCCTCGGGTCATTTTGTCATTTTGTCATGTCATTTTGTCTCTGTGACGCGGTCGCTAAGCTTTAGTATTCCAATTTCGTGGTACAGCCGTTTGGATCGCGGCGAAGCGAAGATGGCCAGAATCGCTCCAAAACGGAGCCCTTTTAGAGCCCGTGAAAGGGAATTTGGAAGCTAGCACGAATCGCACGGGTAGACATTTAACCTGCGGCCTCACTGGTGGCAATTCGGGGAGCTTGAGTTGAATTGTTTAGAAATTATTGGCTTTCGCGTGGCGAGGGTTCGCTCAGAGGTCTCCAGCCTTCCCTTCTTTTGTAGTGGATAGTGGGGCGAGTGACAAAAGTTGTAAAAATGCATTTAAACCGGTCAGGATACATCAAGAGACAATAAAGTAAAGGTGAGAAGACTTTAGTGTGTAATATTTTCGATTTTTCTATCGCTTATCAATTCCGTGACAAATCGTATTATTACCTAATATATTTCATTACTGTGTACTGGATATCACGATTGGTCTGCCTGTGGGATCATCCAATTTAAATCTTTGATGTGTGCCACAACGCATCGGATAAATGTTTACGCTTATCCGCGTTTGTAGATCTTTATATATAAGATATAAACATCTAAGAATTTTACGGAGATTTTAAAGAAGAAAAGAACTGATCCATGACCTATGGTCGCTACAATGTCTGTCATTGATCGATCAGAGTCCGTTCACGCATATTCATTGCTATTTTAAGACTTAAATTCAGTCAGGAAGTCAGGACAAAAAGTGCATATCCTTAGAATTCCTCTATTCCTCAAAGAAAGAATTGAGCAAATATTTATTTTTCCAACTTTAATTTTATTTTTAAGATTCGCTCTCTCCCGTTCTTTCTAATCTTCCGGAAACCGGACATTCCACAATGATAAAAAGGAAACTTTATTACGAAAGCTGTCAAAGCCAGATAAACACTGAAAAGCAATTTTCACTACTTTTTACTTCAACTGAGTCTCAAGCTGTCGCAGTGCTATATTTTTCTGACTTTTCTGTCTTTTCTTGTGATCTTCACCGGAAATGTTTCTGTCTTTCCTGCACGCCACAACCGTGGATCCGGAAAAAAGGTGAAAAAACGTTTATCAAATGTTTTTTTACTTGAGTAGTATTGGCACTCAAATAATAGGGCCATTTATACGACAGAAAATAAGACGCGTCTTATCTAAGACGCGACTTAAATAAGACGCGAACCGATCGTATAAACAGTACAAAATAAGCATTCGTGTCTTATTTTAGACGCGACTTATCTTAAGTTCTTATTTTGTCCGTGTCTTAAATAAGACGTGAACTTCCTCGTATAAATGCTTTCGTGTCCTAAATAAGACGTGAACAACAAGTGCGCCGTATCAAAATAAGACGCGAACCATTTATACGTGATCTTCGCGTCTTATGTTGGACGCAAACGTATAAATGGTACACTTCGCATCTTATTTAAGTCGCGTCTTAGATAAGACGCGTCTTATTTTCTCCCGTATAAATGGCACTAATATCTTCTCAGTTAAGTCCGTAATAATGCCAATGTATGTCTTGAATCGAAACGCTGAAATCGTTTATAAAATGGTTGTTAAAATGCTTGCTTTGTCATTCAATTCAGAACAACAAACTTTTACTTGTACACGAATAGAACTGTAGAAAGAATTGCAGCAAACAATAACTTCTACATTTGCACAATTAGTTTGTTCAGCAAAATCACGAGATCCCTTGCATACTATTGCATAATCAAAGCGCAATTTTTATCACCGTCAATACATTCCACCATGTACCTAAATCTAATAATGGCAATGATTTCGTTCGCGTGATCGGTAGTTCATCATATGATAACATACTATGAGAACTCAAAGCCATTCATTTCATAAATTGAACTTAGTAATTATTGTTTTTGCTCCCTTGCCATTTAACTTCCTCAGAACGTCTCCATTCATTTTAAAAATACACCGTGAAATTTTCAGTCAAACTGCGTTTCCCAAGAACATTTGACCTTTTTTACCCTTCTAAATGAGCACTAATGGCTTTACGACATATGATTGACAAGAAAAACACAAATTTCTTGAACCTTTGAAGATCAATGCCGTCTCGGACACATCCACGTAAAAACAAATTTGAAAGATTGATATGTAACGCTATATATCAAAACTTAAAAAAAAATTATGACATGCCAATTCCCTAGGGAAATTAACATAGGTCCGGGAGTACTCCCCAAAAATTTTAGTGGCGGTGTATCCGATAAAATCCTAACCACTTCTTGATATTTTCTTCGTATTCTTGGTTTTCACTGTCACGCCATAAAATTTTAAAATGGTCTAAAATCGAAACGAATTAGCGAAGGAAGCCAATAATTTGTAATGTTATAAAAGAGTAACAAATAAACAACTTCGCGAAGTCTCAGATCTGTGCAATATTCCGTTGTTGAATTATTCGCCGAAGCATTCGACTCAAATTTACAGAGCTTTGTATGGAAACGCCATCCCGGAGGGACACCAATATATAATGTTTTAGAATCAAAACTATTTAGTGAAAGAAGCCAATAATTTGTAATGTTATAAAAGAGTAACAAATAAAAAACTTCGCTAAGTCTCAGATCTGTGCAGTATCCCGTTGTTGAATTATTCGCCGAAGCACTCGACTCGAATTTACAGAGCTTTGTATGGAAACGCCATCTTGGTGCCCCTCCGAGGGGCACCAAGATGGCCGCCGGAAATCAATAAAAACATCTGGACTTCACTTTCGCTCTGAAAGCGATTACTTTTCTCTCGTGAACTACTATTCATTCGCATAAACTGCATTCCTAATACTTTAACTGCCCAAAGTGCCAAAAATCACGAGGAGAGGCCCTTGTTTCATAGGAAAAAGCTTTGTCACGGACGCCATGTTGGTGTCACGTAGGGTGAAAAGTCAGAAATTCAAAATGCTGTATTTTCAAAACGAAAGACGCTACCGGGTTGGATACTTGTGAAAAAATTTATTTTTAAGTCATCTTCAACCTGGTGGACATATAAATTCAGAAGGCATTACAATTTATGATTTTCGAATTTGATGACGTCACGTGAAAACCAAGAATTGGCACTCAAATAATATCTTCTCAATTAAGTCCGTAATAATAAGTTCCAATGTCTGTCTTGAATTGAAACGCTCAGATCGCTTATAAAATGGTTGTTAAAATGCTTGCTTTGTCAACAACAAAATTTTACTTGTATACGAATAGAACTGTAGAGAGAATTGCAGCAAACAAGAAATAGTTTGACGAAGTCTGCAAAATCACGAGGTCCCTTGCATACTATTGCATAATCAAAGCGCAATTTTTATCACCGTCAATACATTCTACCATGTACCTAAATCTATTAATGGCAATGATTTGAAATTTGAAAGATTATTGATACCGTAGGTAACGTGAGATATCGAAACTAAATAAGAACTGTAATACCTTTGTGGTGACGTAGCGTGAGATAATTATGACAAGTTCATGACATCCCAATACCCTAGGGAAATTAACAATAGGTCCGGCGGTGCTCCTCAAAAAACGCAAAGTTCATGCTATTTTGCTCTGCCATATCGCTCATATTAAAACACAAACTTTTCTGTCCCATTTAACTTTCTTAAAACGTCTCCATTCGTAAAAATACACCGTGAAATTCTCAAACTGCGTTTCCCAAGAAAACGCATCCCTTCTAAAGCAGCTTCAATGGCTTTACGACAAATGATTGAAACTGATAGGTAACGTGAGATATCGAAACTTAAAGAAGGACTTAATACCTTTGCGGTAATATAATGTGAGATATGACAAGTTCATCACAAGTTCTGACATCCCAATACCCTTGGGAAATTAACAATAGGTCCGGGGGTGCTCCCCAAAAATTTTAGTGGCAGTATGTGACGCCTTTCTTGAAATCCTAACCGGTTTAACCAACCATATCCTCAATGCCCTAATATAGCTTCTATAAAGAAGGGACAAGAAACCCCCCCGGACAAAAGTCCACAAAATTTTGTTAACAACTTTTGTCCCTTTTCGTACTCGACTCCGAAATCTCGCTTAATGCGCATGCGCATTAACGAGATAAAAATGACGGGGGTGCTCGTCGTACCAAACAAAAATAAATACAGATATACAAGGACCGTGAAAACAAAAAATATTGGGCTTGCAAATATAAATATCGGGAAATATATTCTACTAAATAATGTTTGTTTTTGTTTTGTTTGTTTTTTTTATTTCACTTGTCTCAATCTCTTCTCCTTGCCGTAAGGATCAGTTTGCCGTTTTTACCTATTATTTTATTTCCCTTCACATATCATGCCAGGTTGGGTGGGTAACAGTGAAGCGGCAGCCAGCTAGAGGTGCCTGTATATGAACTGGCGTCCGATCACACTGAGAATACAAGTAAAACGGGCACGCGTGTTATCGCTGATGAATGAGCGGACATGGATCACACACGTGTGCCCTCTTTACTTTGTAATCCTCGTTCCTTTTTGAACCAGTTATTCAGCAGTGGGGAAGAAATATGCAAAATTTTACTCCTCCCCTGATCGCCATCGGCTGTTAACTTTTCCTGGCCGGGTTATTCCGTTGACCAGTGCACAAGGCATGCGTAGAGAAGTGGATGACTTAACGTTTTTAACTGAAAATGTTCAATGACTGCTCTGTGAAACAACACTGAAAAGCTCGGAACGAGTTTTTATTCTGACTCCATTGACACGAGACATTCAATGTGCAATAGTTTATTAAGATGTCTGAGTCAGTTAGTCATCTGATGAATAAGGAGCAAAGGACCGCGAACGAAAATGCTGCTGGTGTACGTAGGATCTGGAGAAGATCTATTAAATCAGCCAAAAATAGGAATACAAATTTAAAGTAAACAAAGCTGATACTACATGCATAGAACACTTTACACGACAACAACATGATAGAGCCAAAACTGATGTAAGCGGTGGACAGCTGTTTCGACCTGGTTGGTTCTCGTCAGCACGGTAGAGCAGCAAAAAGATAGAGTGACCAGCACGAATGCCATATTGTCTACCAAATTGCACGTGGTCAGTGAATCATCTGATGAATTTAATGTATCCTAATAACATATTATGTCTATTCTCCTGGTCCTTTTAAATTACATTTATCTTACATTTTTTTTAAAGTTCAGAAATTTGTGCCACGCCAGCTACGAGAAACCAGTGACTAAAAACAACCTTTTAAATGTGGCCAAAAAAAATGTGGAAACGTATTCCCATGGCATCGCCTATAAGTCTAGTGGCACTAGACCTCGAGGTAAAGGTACAAAAACTGATAACATTACTTAATACTTGTTACAACATTTCATTATCCAACGTGTTT
Organism: Cladopsammia gracilis; assembly: GCA_022457155.1. Taxonomy (NCBI): domain Eukaryota; kingdom Metazoa; phylum Cnidaria; class Anthozoa; order Scleractinia; family Dendrophylliidae; genus Cladopsammia; species Cladopsammia gracilis. Next base: position 185,085 of record JAJGOT010000422.1, read on the forward strand.
AAAACTGATAAAACTGACTCAAACGAAAAAAAGGCAATGTTCGAGAAGACTGACCGACGTAGAATGATAAATATCTCCCGCCAAACCCTTAGGGCCGAATATTTTTAAACAAAGTTTAGAAGAAAGTCCTCACGTTTAAACCGGGTTTGAACCTGGGAACTGGATTATTTAAACGTCATTTATATATCTTAATCCACGTCCAAGCTGTGTCTAAACACAGGCTAACAAACAATTATAGCAACTTAGACCTGGTCATGAGTACGTTTCGACGTAGTCTAACGTTTTATTAGTGAAATTTTTCTCTCATGGATGGAAGTTTGCGCTATCGACAGCTTCAGCAATGGGCAAATAATAGGCGTTTAAGAAGAATCCGACATTTGAGGGATAGGCTGAACCCCTTGGAAGAATATGATGATGAAAATTTTTAAAATAAACCAATTTTGAAGGGATGAATTAAAAAAAAACACATGTCGTAGCGTTGCAGGATCGGGCGCGTTGTTTGAAATGAGAGTGATCGGTGCATGACGTAGTAAACTGTGTTGAGATCATGATTCTATACTAAGCACTTCTTTGCTTTGTGATAGCATTTGCTATCAGATGTCACATCTAGTGAAATTTACTTTTTATAACTCGTTCCCATATTTCTGCCTCTTTTCGCATAGGGTACCCTCTTTCCCGGACGCCTCCACTCCATTTTCATGCCGAATGCAACTTATCAACGGTAAAGAACACATAGCTTATTGCTACAACTTTCTATTAATAAAAATAATAATCATTTTCTTGTTCAAAATCTTTCATCAGATAAAACACATAATATTACAGAAATGATACTCTTACTCGTCCAATAACCTTTCGACTCCTTCTATTCAGTTATTTACGGTTTTTCTATCTTATGAAATTTCTGCTGTTGCCAAAATTCTGTTTCAGGTCTGCGTAAGCGCTGTCTTTCCATATCTTGTAATCATTAATATTAATTTATTAATGTGACCCTGACCAACTCGAAAGAATCATCTCGTGAGATGGAGTCGAGTATTGGAAGATAGATAGATATTTTGTACGAGTCATTCTCAGACGCAATCTAATATTACTCGGTTTTGTTCGATTTCCCAACATCACAGAGTTTCGTATTCAAGGATTTCGACGTCACAGTACCCGCTAGCCTGCGAGCAGGCTCACTTGTTTGGGGTATCGCGCGAGTATCTTGGCGGCGAAGCCGCCAGGGTGAGCCGGCGAAGCCGGCGAGAAGGATGGGGCGAGGAAAAGTGCTACTTTTTTTTTCTCGCTCGTAATTCGCTCGGCTTTCGCATGGCACTCGCGCGTGAAACCCAAATAGTAGAGCCTGCTCGCAGGCTAAGTACCCGCTAAAGTAAGCTGTTCATGAGGTTCATGATGTCTTGTAATTTCTGCTGTTATCCCGTAGAAGATTTGTACCACTGTTCGAAATCTGCCAATCTATATTTCAGTTGTATACTTATATGCATTTACATTTTCGTGTCGTTTGTTCTACAACAATAGTGGAATTTGGGCACAAGATTACATGTAATAATAGGTTTTAGGCGGTCAAATAGGCAAGCACCTGCCTATCGCTGGTGAATCCAATTGGCCACTTCGAAAAATACCATAATACTCTTTTATGCCCAGGCTCAGCCTCACCAGGGTGTAGTTATTCCAGTCTCGTTTGTTGGAATGGCACAATGGAATTTAGAGTACATGTAGGAACGCTAGGACGTAGCATTGTGTGTTCGCCTTCAAATGTGCACCGTATGCAAATTGCCACGAAGTTGAAGCATAGCACGTACAGTTCGTGCTGAAAACAAAAGAAATTGGAAAAATGACTGAGGCTTACATCAAGCACCACCCAAACCTGCACTTTAAAGAGTATTATGGTATTTCTAATACTTTCTGGAGTGGGCAATAGTGGAATCTGGGCACAAGATTAATAATAGCTTTTAGGCGGTCATATAGGCAAGCACCTGCCTATCGCTGGTGAATCCAATTCGCCCATGTTGGACAGCCAAGTTATCCATGACCAACAAATCACCGGACCTCCACTGAAAACCAACTGCGCAAGCCCATGAAGTTGCCCGTATGTGCTGAAGCACTTCCGGTTCAACCTCGCTTCCGTCGCCGTAGTAAGTATTGTTGGGGTATTTCTCATCAGGGATGTCAGCACCGATAAAAGTAGGCATTGCCTTGAAGTATGAATTGTGATGTGCAGTAACTTGGTTGAACCAGACTTTCTCTCCGCTCACCGGGTGTGTTATAAAAGCTGGTCTGTTTTGCCATAAGTACAAATCCCCATTTGGACCCCACCTGATGTTGTTGCCTTGCTGCTTCGCGAATTCCTCTACATCCTAAGAGCGTAAAAAGAATGTCAGTATCCCATGAGCAATGGAGTCTAGATAACTTTATCACAAGGAATCAATGTAAACTGATGGCATGGTGTGCCTGTGATTCATGGCGTGCCTGTGATTCATGGCGTGCCTGTGATACTGGTAGCTCGAAAACTCAATAATAATGCATGACCAGAACACAAAGGAAATCACTACCGCGAAGGAGGTTTGGATACCCGGTCTTAGATTTTGTTGATTTTATTCGTCCGTTTTCTCTGCATTTAATGATCAGTTTGAGAAGCTTTATCAAATACTCGAAAGAATGTTTCATCAGGTATAAGCAAACACCTCGAAGTGGGTTAAAAAAAACTTGGCTGCGCCTCGTTTTTCAACCCACTTCTCTGTGTTTGGATATCCTGATGAAACACTCTTCCTCGTGTTTGATATATTACTCCCCTCCCCCCCCCCCCCTCCTTGTTTTTTCAACCCACTTCTCGGTGTTTGGATATCCTGATGAAACACTCGTCCTCGTGTTTGATATATTACTTGAACCTCCCGTATGCGACCACCCAAGATGAAAGCCATTTAAGGCGGGGGTAAACCTGAATTTTAATGAAATTTTAAGAGGTTTTAAGAAGGGATGGGAGAAAGAAAATGATTTTTGGAACACCAACAGACAGTCGATACCCACGCAAGAGCACCCCAGGTTGCTAGTGGACTAACTTGGTATCCGTCTATTAATTATTAACTACAAATTCTAATTTTAAAACTTCACCAAATCTTCAATATTTCTTAGAGAGTTCGCGTGCGCCCGAACCTTTCAACACACGCTTCGCACGTGCCCCCGAATTCCCCCTTCCCCTAGTCTTCCTATATATTAGTGCCTTCCACACAGGCTACCCATAAACAGTGTGCATCACCTTTCTGTTCTCCGTTATGAAGATATGTTGCCAGGTCATGTACTTTGCATGGGATTTGTCAGGCATGTATCTTTCATATCTGATGTATTTTTCTTCTAATTTCCGCACAACATCAGGATCTAAACGAGAAATCAGCTCGCTGTTCTTCAACAGTGGTGTTTCACCACCGCAACCATCAGCAGGTTCTTTCGCGCAAAAAAAGAACACCTGAGGAAATTAAAATATATTATTGTTGTGTGCTGTCAAATGGAATAATAATTAAAATAATTTATATAATTAAAATAGAAACCTTCCCAGAATCCATTGGTCCGTGACCATTTCCTACCAAATACGTATTTTTGCAAATTGTGAGAACAACGTCTTGTCAACATGGAAGCAGTCTATATCTGTATTTAAGGTTACAGTGTACCTTCAGATCGAAAATTTATTGAATTTTTTTTTTGGCGTCAAAATAAAGTTTACAGAGTGAACTTTCATCCAACAAAAAAAAAAAATTATCGAAAAATAGTGAAAATTGACGGAGAAATGACGGTATAACTTTTGTGGGCGGAGTTGTTTATGAAACGATATGTTTTTTAAGCGCTGTTTTCTCAAAGTTAATTTTTTGCTTGTTGGGGACACTTTAAAGAGCTACAACTCAAAGGGAATTTGTTCGATTTTCCTCAAATTTGGACAGAAACTAGGCTAACATATAATCAGCAAAAACGTGTCGGCGAATTTCTTAATTCCGAAAACGTTTTCGTCAAGAGCCATTTCCGTGCTATCATTCCAATTTTTTTCTCCCTTTTTCGAAAATATTCTGTAACTTTTCACTGCAATTGAATATGGGAAATCGCCGACAAGTTTTTTTAGCGCTTCATGTTCGGAAACTAGAGAACAAATCAAATTAGCAAAATACAATAATCGCTTTGAGTTATAGCGTTTTAAAGCTGATTCGGACGTTCGAATTTAGACGTCGTAAAAAATTCGACAATTCACTTTATTACCAAATGGTTTCCATATTTAGATAGCCAGCTCTATAAGCTTTAATGTAATATCTGGGTTTAGGTATATTAAGTGTAATCTTAAGACGCTAGCGCTGTTATACTGGAGACACTCCCGAAGGTACACTGTAACCTCAATAGCATGCGGATAGGCTTCCATCAGTCGGACGGCGGGGTCATCCCGGAAAATAGTGCCCCTCCGAACCAGGAGCCTGTTCGCAGGCTATGTATTTAAAGAAGGTAATAGAAACCACTTTACAGTCGGAGACTGACACACAAGTGGCACTCAATAATAATTACAGCAATTTACAAATAAATACTAAACTAGCAAAAACACTATAGAACTAAAACTATCCTACAATGTGAAAGGTTCAAAAAATAGCTAAAAATGGAAACTGTACATCGGTTAAAAAACATATGTATTGGACCCTAAAAAACTACGATGTATAACATAAAAACATAAGTATTGGACCCTATAAAACTACGATGCATAACATAAAAACATAGGTATTGGACCCTAAAGAACTAGGATGTATAAAAATGGTCGAGATCGCTATTTATCTTTAGCGGAAGTAGATTAAACTACGTTCGACCCAACTTCTGTCTGTTATATCCGTCTTGGAGATTTCATTTGCTGTAACAGATCCCGGCCTTCCCGTAGCCAGTGAGTGCTCCCCCGGGTTGAGAAGACTTAAACGGGAGTTGTCCCTAAAGCCCCAAAGTACTTGTTTTCGCATAAATAAATAATGAACCTGTAGAGTTCTGTAAAGTTATTATCGTATTTTATCGCTCTACGTTCTGTACACACAATTGATTTTCACTAGACCTTTTACTGTTCATTATTATATTTATAAGCATCTCTTACAATATCCTTTTTCAATTTCAAAAAAAAAAACTATTTTTTTATTTCTCCCTGTCCTCGCGTGACTGGATAGACTTAACCTTCAAAATCCTATAGATAGAACTGGAAACTTGACCGTCAGAGCTGTAGTCCATTAACACTCTCATCTCCGCGCTTACCTTGAATGGGAAGACATCGCTATACACTAATTCATTGTGCATTTCTATTGTATATTCCATGGGATCGTCACTAGCGGTGTAAGTCCCGACGTTTTTGTCTAGTTCGACACGATTTCCATTACCTCCTGCATACGTTATAGCCTTGTCTGGAATCGCCGTAGCGATGATCGCAAAATCCTCTGCTGTCTTTGCTGGAAGATCACGGAATATTATCGCTGGGCTATGAGAGAGATTCTCCTCCACGAATGCCATGCATTTTACAGTGAGTTCCGCGAGTGAGGAGTGGTTCGGATTTTTAACCCTGACACCAAGTGGGAATGAATCTCTTGGTTCTGCAAGGAACTCTGGGAAATCAGAACCTGAGGAGCCAGGAAGAAACTGCCTGCCTCTTAGCCTCGACTTGAACTTGGTCACTAGCTCCTCTCTGGGTAGAGGCTCAAAGATGCTGGCTGAGGTTGAGTTTGTCGATGAAGATAGATTCCGAATACTAATCGTTTTGCTAGGTCTTACAAGACGAAACCAAAGTCCCCACGATGCTGTGGGCAACGCACGTGCAAACATGATCTGTGATGATCAAAAGAAAAATAATAAAATAATCAAAGAGCAGGATCGTAGCTGTCCAAACGATGTCTCTGATTGGCGAACGATATAATTGATATATCACTTGAACAATGCCCCTATCCCTAATCCCTATCCCAGCGGGAGAAATCTATTGTTTTCTTAGCGAATCACAGACATCGTTTGGACAAGTGCAGGACTACCCACTCAAAGGCTCATTAGCCTATGAATACGAAAAAATATTTCGGACCCTCCCCTCACCTAGGCGTTTTGCTGAACCGACCCGTCACCCTCTGCCTCTGCACCCTCTGTTTTTCTTTGCGAGACGTCTTTGCGACACAGCACTTTGCAGCTATGGGCTCTTTGTTCCTCGGAACACGTGATGTGGCTGCACGTGATTCGACTGACAAATGAGTACATAGTTCGGAACCTGATATGGTGAACGGGTCATTGTGAAATCCATTTGCGCTGGCGTTCTTGCTGGCGACATTTTGTTCGCCAGACCCCCGGGGGTACTCCCCCAAAATACCTATACGGGTATGCACGCCCAACCGGGGTCGTGATTTTGGGACTCCTGATCTAGAACGGCGGGGTATCCATTTTAGAGATGTTTCCTAGAAAGGGGTATAATATTTCGAACGCAAGTGAGGTGTATATATATTTTTAATGATATAATTGTCACTTTTTATATACTGAATGATTTTACCGAGTTTAAATAAAGTTATATGTATGTATGTATGTATGTATGTATGTATGTATGTATGTATGTAACGCACGAAAGCTTCAAATTATCAGCAGCCATTTTTTCCTGAGAACGGGGTATTAAAATTGACCTATTTCTAGAACGGGGTATCAGTTTACGAGTTGCAGATTACACATTTTTATATATTTTGGGACCGTAGGTCTTTTTAGATCCGATATGCTGTTTTCTTTAAGCATGGTTTTGTCCATGCGTTCAAATGTTCAGATCGGCTTTGTCCATCTACATTTCTCTTTGAGAAACATCTTTGCGGCATTGTGGGCTCTTTGTTCCTCGGAACACGTGATGTGGCAGCGCGTGACTCGAGTGACAAGTGAGTACATGTTACGGAACCTGATATGGTGAACGGATCATTGTGAAATCTATTTGAGCTGGCGTTCTTGCTGGCGACATTTAGTTCGCTACACCGTGCTTATGAGTTGCAATAACAATGGGCGTGATGGTGTCTCGCAAAGTCTATTTTTTTACGTAGTCAGATCAGCCCTGCAGTTTATTGTATGTTTTTGCGTTCGACGTAAGGAGAACGCCATCCTAATTTCAACCGGATTTGGGGATCCTGTGGACGATGGGATACCTGTGCATGCCAGGCGTGAAGAATCAAGATTTTTTTGGTTCAACGGGCGATGTTCAAAATCTGCGCCATTTTGAATAATTATTATGCGCGCGCACCAATTTTAAGCCCAAATACTGGCCAAAGAAATTGCGGCTCCATCTTTTCAGCTGAAAAATACCTCGTGCGTCCGTAGTGTAGATATCTTTGGATTATTCGGTAAGTGCAATCATTTTTCTCAAACTCCATGCGATTTTTCTTAAAAAGTTCATCGCTTCAACTTGTCAAAGCCTTACCAGGAAAGTTATTAGTACTCCAAGAGCATGTGGAAAGCCCGACATCGGCGTCCCAACTACAACAAACCGAAGATCTTCCCTGCTGTCCTGCTTTGAATTAATGTCCTCGAGTTTGCCGAACAACAAAGACTAAAGGCCTATTTACACGCTGCGATTTGTCGGGCCGATTTGTCGGCCACGACAAATCGTGCGCGCGCTCTTTGTACAGTGCAAGCATTGTACATGAACTTTTTTTTTATTTCAAAACTTTTCTGCTAAGAACTTTTTGAAAAACAAATGATATCCAATAGGTTATTTAGGTTGTTGTTAGTTTAAATACTGCAGATATAATTTGTTTTGCGTGATTTCTTGTCCAGATTGCGTTTTCGTTCTTAAAATCGGGCCCGACACGCGAAAATCTGTGAAGCGATCACAGATTTTTTTCAAATGAGTTTTCATTTGCATGTGAATGAAAACTCATTTTCATATGAAAGGTTGTGCACCTAGCCTCGCTTTGACAACGAGGCGTAACGTAACTCGGAAATGGCCTATTGAAAAAAAATGGAAATCGAAAGTAATGCATTGTCTTAGTCAGTTAGTGACTTGTTCTCCAGTGATCCATCACGAAATGAGATATTCCTTATCGTTCCTTCCTATCGGCAAGGATTTCTAGCATTCTTCATTTGTCTTACAGACCTGATTTCTTGCCGTTCAGGACACGCCATCGTGTATTCCACATATCCGCGCCGATGAACCCCAGAAGTAGGCCGCGATCTGTTGTAGGGTGGATGTCATCACGCCCATGACTCACACGATGATTGTTGAAAATAGCAGCTGTGCCTTCCTTCAGAATAAACTTTGTCTGGTTTGCAGGATCATACAGCTTAGAATTAAGCAAAGTTAATGCATCATAAAACTTCTTCATGGTCGAATGATCCTTGAACTTGCTCAATTCCATACCAGCGTGTTTGTTAGTTATGTATACTGTTGGGTGGCGCTTCTCTAGACGATCAAAAGAAATGATTTCTCTTTCGAGCGCGTTGTCATATTGGTAGATGTAGTGCATTGATGGATCACACTTCTCTTGAACAGTCATTCTTCTTCTTGAAAAACGAACTGGGGTGGTGGTGAGAAGCTCATAGGCTTCAGGATCTTCGCGACGCAATTGCTCGATGACTGAAAGGTTATCTACCCAGAGGTTGAACGTGTCTTGAACTGGTGCAGAATATTTACTGCCAACCAAGCAGGATAAGCTGAAAATAGCATCATAATAGGCCGTGTCTATATGGAAAGGGTGCTTTTCCGGCACATAAACATATTGGTCGATCTTCACTGCATTCGTCTTATCAACCGATATTACAGAAGTGTCGGTAGGGTGTGTGCGTTGCTTCTGTTGGCCCACACAATGGAGAATTCCTTCTAAGCCCTCTTGACTCGGAGGAACTCCCTCGAAGAAAGCCACGCCATATCTAACCAGGTCGGGCAACCAGCTCTCTAGCTTTTCCATTCGCTCCGAGTAATCGTAGATAGGAAATTTGAAGTTCGCATCCCAGAGGGTAATCTCAGTTTCCTTGCGAAGCGAGTCGTTGTTTTTCATGTCTTGCGCGCGAAGCCACGATGTATTAAAACTGCTACGATGGTCTTCCCATTCAACAGTGACATCTTCGCTCCCTCCTCCGTTTTCAGCTCGAACAATTGGTGATTCAGTAGCTATAAAGCGCGTATAGTCGTTCTGGTTGTACATCAAAGCATCGCTGAAAAATTTGGGGTCTCGTACCGAACCACGCAGCCATATGTTGGGAAACTCGCTAACTGCGCCATCTTGCCAGGTTATTTTCATTAAGTTTCTGCAGTGAGATAAAGCTGCTATGCGAAATGGAGCTCGTAGAATAGCAGACATTTTCTTCGCTGGCAGCTTAAATTTCTGCAACCAGTAGTAGTTCACAAAATTAGTACTTCGGACCATGTATAACCGACCTTTACAAGCTTTAGCACGTTGCTAAACGTGTCATTAATTTTACTGTGACCCCAGGATAAGTTGTACAACTTAAAGAACTAAACAAACACTGTTGCATGCACACGGCACAGCCTTTGTTTCATGGACATACTGTACCCGGCGGAGAAGGGGGGGGGGGGGGGGGGGATTCAGATATGAAAATGACGGGGTGCTCGTCGTACCTTTTAAGGGGCACAATTTGTAGAATAGTACCGCTTAGGGTTCTGAAATCTAAAATGATCATAGTTAGAATTATCGCGGTATCTTTTAGGGTATTGAGATGAAACTATATGACCTTATATGTCTTGTGTTGTATAAAATTGGGGTCTTTCTTCGCGTACCGGTACTCATTGTCTTCTATTGTTTGTGAGGTATTGTATTTTTGGTCTTGTTTTGCATTTGTATTATTGTCGTTCTTTGTTCCTTTTGTGTTACGTCATCTGTGCTCCGGTACACACACAAAGAACCAAAATTGGTACCTTTTAGGGGTAAAAATATATTTGAGCCACGCCCATCAAACGAGATTCTGATTCTTTTTAGGGTGTTTTCGAAATTTTCCGACGAGCACCCCCGTCATTTTTATAGGGGGGCCCCCGCCATAAAAATGAACAGATACCCTGTAGTGTAAGCTACCTTTGGCGTATTCAGTTCTTGGTCTGGGAATGTAACAATTTGACTTGAGAGTTTCTAAGATTATGTGTGTGCATATTTGAAATATTGGTAAAAATCTGCCTCAAATATAATGGGGAAAGATTATTATGCATTTTATACATAATTACAGCCAACTGTTTTAGTCTTTGGTTTTCTAACCGATCCCAGCCAAACTCATCCAACAAATCACTCGAGCGAACCTCATAATTAGAAAGGGTGACAATTCTGGCAGCCCTATTTTGCAGCTTTTGGAGTTTGTCTGAAAGACCCTTACCAATATTGTCCCACACAGGACTACAATACCGTAATTGAAATAGGGTATTACAAGTGCATTGTTTATATTCATTCTATTTTCAAATGGTATGATAGTACTAATCAACAATTATTGGATGAGGTTGAGCATGATAGCGACAATTATCAAGGCCAAAGTTTGTGTTATCTGCCGAAGCCGAAGGCTGAGGCGGATAACACAAACTGAGGCCTTGATAATTATCGCTATCATGCAAAAACCGAATCCAATAATTGTTTTATTATGCATATTCCTGAGCTGCACTTGAAAAGACAAGAGCGCGCACAAAAAAGTGATCAATGCACAGCAGTCAACTTGTAAGTAAACAACTTACGTCACTTCTGCATGCATAAAACTATTGTCTGTAGGTATGACGTAACAGAAACAGCAAGCAATAATTAGCTGCGTGTTTATAGCCAATCAAAATGGAGCTAGTGACACCAATGTATAATAATACGCTTTAACACTGCAAGAGCAGCAGATATTTTCTTTGAAACATCATTAATATGTGGGCGCCAGGTAAGAGATTCGTCAATGTGAACTCCAAGGGTTTTATGGTACAAAAACGTTTATGTTATAAAAAAACTTTCGTTACAACGGAGATCACATTACACTTTCTTCGGTACATTTTTGCTGTAACAAGTTCGATTAAGGCGATGTTACACGAGACGATTTTTAACGACAACTTGCAATGCAAATGAGGTGCTGAACCAATCAAAGTTTGTGTAACCTCATTTGCAGTGCAAGTTGTCCGGTTAAAAATCGTCTCGTGTAACATCGCCTTTGGCGGCCAAGTTTGACTCTTGATCTGCGCCCTGTGGCTGTTGACTACAGACAAAATTAACGAAGGAAAAAGGTAGAAGAGCGGTAAGCCATCTATTTGTAATATATTAGAGCAACAGAAGTCAAAATTACAGATTTCTCAATTAAAGTTGATTATAGTCGAGTCTCCAGTAAGCGACATCGCAAGATGTCAAAAAACATAAGCGCTGGAAATAACGCATTCCTAAAAAAAATAGTCGCCCAACAGGCGCATGTGACTACTGCTAAGATGTAATATATATAGATAGGCTGAGCCTAACAGCGAAGCTCTCTGAACAGAAAGCCGATGATAAGCTTAACTAAGGTGAAATGTCGGAAGCACAAGAATTAAGATTGACGACCGGACTATTTTTCAATTTTAGCAATTCTAAAAAAAAATTAGTATTACGCGACCGTCTGCACAGCACATTTAGACCGTACAAAAGTTCACAAAAACAACTTTTTCCCGGTCTAGAATAAATAGTATGACTAATTTCCGAATAAAATACACGAATAAAATACAATTGCCCGAGAAACTTGGAAATAAAAATTGCAAAACACTACACAAACATATTTGCACAAGGCGACGCGAGTGAAGTTAGAACTATAAAATCCAAATCTTGTTTTGTTTACATAAAATCGCTTTTCGACCTATGTAATGAATGAACAAACACATAAAATGGACAACAAAATCTTATTTTTAAAAATTTTATTCAAATATCTATTAGTTTATGTTTAAAAGCAAAACTTGTACCATTTATAGCGCATCGAGGCCGAGCTGTCCTCGATGAAACTCAAGATAACAACACGACTGAATTTGAGCATGTTTTATAAACATGTCTCCAAAACTTACGAGAACACAAAGTAAAAGTCAATCAAAAATTGATATCAACATAAATTCCCATCTAAAAATGTGATTTCTTTTACTTTTAAGCCACTCGGCTGCTTGGAAATTCGTTAAAACTCCGCTTCTTCGGTTCTGAAATATTGCCCCGCATTGATAAAAACGCGTATGAAGTTCCTCGAAGCAATATTTTATCCTTGAAAGCTCTTCTTTTTTCACTGTAGCGGCTTCTGAGTATCTCTTAATTAGTATTCCTGTCTTGAGTAGCAAACCGCGAAAACATGTAGGGAAAAATCGACTTTACCGACTTTACACAACAAAACAAGAGAGTGTTTACTGCAGCTAAAGTCGCACAGCTGACGTGAAATCGGCCGTGTAGCCGCACGAAAAACAAAGCCTCGGTTTTAAAATTGCGAAGATCCCGGATGTTGCGTGACGTCATACGCGCATGTTTTGCGACGTCATACGTGCCCGCGAACTAGTCCTGCGCGACAGACACACCGGAGTCTGGGACTGACGCGCCCGCGAAAGATTAAATTCCGCTAGCCATGACCATGAAAAATGACGGGCATAGGTTCCATGAGTATGGGGCTCCGCAGCGGGCCTTCGGCTCGCGAGAGCTCCGCTATATAAGGTGAAAAATACGAAATGTAGAATTGTCCTATATGTGCGTTTCTATGGATAAGAATCGAAGGAAATGTTTAAAATAATGATGAATCTTGGTGATTAACCTCCGAAGAGGCCCAATTATCAGTTTTCCTCGGGTTAATACCGACCTAAAAGCTGAAAATCACTCAGGCAACCTTTCATCTGAGCGGTTAGAACTGAACAAAATATGAAAGCTGCAAGAAGTAATGTTGTAAAATTAACGAGGCTCGAGACTAACGGTAGCAAAAATTTAGTTTTGGCTAGTAGATTTTGGCTTTCACTAGCCATTTTGGTTAGTTAAAATGGTAATGAACCGGATGGAAAAGTGTGATAACAGGAATTATTGTTATTTACTTTCACTCGCGTTGCCGTGTAAAAATATATAAAAATCCAGCGTATAATTACTTTCTCTTAGTTTTCCAGTACGATAACCATAACACCTGTCTTAGCTGTAAAGTGTGAGAACTTGCAAAAGTCCTTTTGTTAATTAGTACCTGCGTTACTTTGAAAGTAATTAACGTTGCAAAACTTGGTTTTAGTCTCATCCAATAGGACTTCTGAAATGTTTGTTTATGTTTTCTAACAAGGCTTGCTTTGTTATGATGTAATTCAAGTTGTGCGTTCGGTTAGTCTTAAATACAAGTGCTTTGTAAGACGTGAGTCGGAATACGCCCGGTGGGGCGATGCCCCCGGTCGAGTTGCCGGTTACACTATGGTTACACTCTGGTTATATTCTGGTTATGTTCTACGAAGTAAAGTCTACAGTTGGACCCAACTGCTGTCTGTTGTATCAGTGTCTCGCCGATATATATCTTCTGCTGTAACAGATCCTGGACTTCCCGTAGCCAGCGAGTGTTCCCCCAGGTTGAGTAGTCCGGTTACAGAATCAGAGAATTGTTCATAGTGCCAGGAAACCTATCTTCACAGTAGTGCAGCACATAACTTCAGTTGTCTTCATAAACGAAACTGGAAATTATTTCCGATTAATCACTAAGGCAAACTTGTGAGAACAGAAACTAAAACATAGACTGTAAACGGACATCACATTATTTAATGCCATAAATAAGTAATTTAAAACAACTAAAAAGCGATTAAATTTTTTGTTTGGAGGACGATTTTCCTTTTCTGTTACGAAAGCGATGAAGAAAAGAATGAACTGCGCGCATCGGCTATTAATAAATTTGTAATGCGTAAAACCATGCGGAGCTTCAAGGCATCACGTTTCATTTAGCACAAACAAAGAGGTCAAAGAGGTCTCATACACGTTTTTCCCAAAATAAAGTATCTTTCTTGTTTAAGAGTTTGAATGATTTTGAAATTAATTTGATTTCTATATTTACAAATTCAAAATAAGTTAAAACGGAGCAAAAAAAGTTTTTGTTTTCGTTTGTCATCGGGAACTATCGGCAAATCATCGTTGATACGAAGTGTTCGCAAGAGATCGCAAGATGGATATTTGTATGTGTGCTGATTGGCTCCGAAGTATATTCTATTGTTACTTACATTCGGAGTCTGAGCCGAGTAGCCGGAGTCTGCTTGGCAGGCACTGGAAAGAGTCTTGAAAGACTAGAAAGAGGATTAGATTCGGGGGCGCGCGTAGGCGGCGTAGCGCGTAGAATGAACAAAAATGTCTCACATCAAAACGTTCCCCGAAATTAAGGCACTATCTTACCCTAAAACAACTTAAACAGCTTTATTACAACTTGATATATCCATATCTATCATATGCGATTATTGCTTGGGGGAGTGCTTATGTATCTCACCTGAGGAAAATTCAAGTCAAACAAAATCATAGACTTACTTACAGTAGAAAATATTTTTACATTACAATTACTCAAGTTCTCACACCAGTGGCACAAAAAGCAACTTCCCAACATCTTTGACAACCACCTTCGCCATGCCAGTGATGTCCACTACATATAACACTAGATATGCTGCAAGAGGTAACTTCTATAAAGCACGCTTCAGGACTAATATCGGGAAAAAAAAACATCATCAGCTTTAGCAGTTGACTCTTGGGAAAAATTACCAAAAGAAATCAAAGATCTTAGTCATTTTGATTTCAAAAAAAGTTAAACGGTATTTATTGTCGAAACAGATATACTGTCCAACCCCAGTCGTCTTCTAATTTTCGCTATTTTTTGCTATTTTTGCTATTTGTGTGCAGTGTGTGTGTTTATGTGTTTGTAATAGATGTCTACATGTGATACAAGACTAGTGTCTAACTAGAAAACTGTATGGTTAACTAAGGCCCGGTTCAAACGTCAAACTTAGAGAAATTAATAAACTTAAATAAATCCGACGCGACTTAGATTCGACGTTTGCCCCAGGCCTAAGTCTAACTTACGTTTCAATAGAAGCACTCATCTGATTTATTTACACGTTTAAATCTCTTTGTAAAATGTATCAAAGTTACAAAGTAAAAAGTTAATATCAGCTGAATGTTATTAAAAAGTTAAATAATTTGCAGTAGTTCGTTTTCTATAAGCTCCATATTTCCCTTTTTTTTTTATCAAAAACGTCTTTTTGAATGGCACGTGCTGTTGATTTGTGCGGATTAACCCAAGTGTAGCTCGCGTATTTGGAGCGTGAACGTTTTAATGACCGCACTTTTTGGTTTCTTTGTTGCCCTGGCGATATGTGTAAAACAAAAGGATCCAAGTGCACATGAAAGTAAGGTCTGCCCCACTTGGCCAATGACAGTGCAGCCGTGCAGCTAAAGCACGTGGGAGCGGAACTTTCAATTCTGGAGTCACGGCGACTTTCAAAAAGACTTCCAAGCAGGATCTCAAGTTTTACTCCAGTTGTTATATTGGAAGGCGTATTTCAAGCCCACTTAGGGTAAAAAAATTCTACGTTGAGGAAAAAAAAGGTTGTAGTCTTATTCTCAGGCTTTGCCAATCAAATCCACTACAGCCATGCGCGCATTCAATACTCATGAGATTACAAAAACATGTTTTTAAGACGAGCAGGAAAAATTTCTCAAAAATTAACTTAAGTGATCATAGTATTACACCAGACTCTGAGACGATTTTTTGCGTTTTATGCATATCGTACTTTAGTCCTGCAACTTCTGCTCGCAAGTAATTTGCATCTAAACACCCACGCTGTGCGCAGTCATGCCTGAAAATCTATTGTCTCGTCTTTCCAAAGTAGACCTCATAAAAGTAGCAAGGTGATTTCTACTTGATTTTCAAGCGCACTTCAAGAGCACTTTGGTCCCTAGTGTGAACCGGCCTAGTGTATTTTATCAGACAGCGCTTTGCACTTGCAATTATTGATGTAGAAACATTACAGAGCCTGTTCGTGAATGTTTCGCGCATTTTCGGTATCAGCCGTCGCACTTCGTGCATAGTCTTTTCCTGGTCTTTTCATAAATGCATACTGATGAGCGGAACCTGTCCCCGCGACCTGAAATATTCTTTACACTACTGTCTTCGGATCAGGGAAAACATCGTTTGATGTTAATGTTCAATATTTAATGTGGGCGAGCGCTACTTCCCACCCTGTTTGCCTGTCGCCAAAACTAGAAACGCTGTGCCCGCGATATTTTTAAGTAAATTGTATTTCAAAAACAAAAAAAAAAATCAATCTGATGCGAGACAGTAACGTGAAAAAAAAAACCGCATATAGCTTCGCAGAACTACTAGTTTTTATTCTCGTCCAGCAGTGTGCAGAAAAGGTAAAACATTCAAGAATCTCTATTCACGTAAAAACTTAAGGTGCTGATGTCTTCTTACCTGGCATACATGCATCAAATGATATTGAACTTTACAAATTTAATAGTAGTTACACTTTGAAACGTGCAGTTAATCGAATGAAAGAAATGAAATACCTGATCGAATGTTGAGCCTACGGCTGAAGAATTGAGTACATCAGAGCGTCCTGAGAAACTATGAAAAAGGCCATAAAATGTTAGGAACTTTACCACTGAATCATGATCAAGCATGCTTACCTTGTTGTATCCAAAGGAATACTGAATAAAACGAAGAAGACAGTGCGTTTAAATAATTACAACAAGTCGGTTAATTTCATTCATTTTCATCATGTCACGAGATTTTGTTTCCTTCCGGCGGAAACAAAGTCTTAACTTAAGTAATGCTCCACATAACAACGATCGCAAACTTCATTGTTCTGCAGCATTGGCTTTTTCCCACATAGAATATCTTTAGTTTTCACCCATTCCTGTTCGCACGCAGTTATCCCTATCTGTCTAAAGTTATCGTGTCCTGTGGGAAAAAACAGCCTTAAACCATTAAAAACTATTAATAGGCTTGCTCCGTGTTTAACGGAAGCCAGCGATATACAGCATGGTCAGACTGGCACAGAGTAGTACAATACAATACAACACAACACAATGGTCTGTTATGATCTTCCTATAAATAACAAAGTCGCCACTTATCAGCGACTTAAGTTTATATTTATATTCAGGTTCTAGTCGACGAGAGTATCCAATTAAAATAATTCAGTCCTCATTCATCCTCAGCAAAAGCTCAGTATTATTTTTAGTCGATAGACAAAGCCGAATTCTAGAAGGAATTTTTTCTTTTTGTCTACTAGCTGATATATGTCGATAAAATTCACCTTAGTTAATAGGTGCTTCCAATTGGAGACGTTCACTCAACGAGATACACAAATAATCTATGCTAATTTAACTCACGTCATCAGGTTGCATTACGAAGCACTTTGAACTTTCCAAACCGCGTCTTTCAATGACTAGTATCATTGAAAGACGCAGTTTATTAAATTAGTTTTTAATTGCGGTGTGCGATTGTAGTCGTCCGTATCCGGATCACGTTCATTCACAACTAGCCGAGAAATAACTTATCATAAACTGCAACTTTGTTATTTATGGATCGTTTTCATTTTCGTAAGCAGTTTGTTTTCTGGCTATGAGAACAACCCCAGAGAAGGATATTGCAGGGAATGCATATAAAAGAAATTAAGAAATTCTTGAAATAGACAGAGTGGGATCATTCTGTCGCTTTTTGAGTACTAGGTGCTATGTCGATAAAATTCACCTTAGTTAATAGGTGCTTTCAATTGGAGACGTTCACTCAACGAGATACACAAATAATCTAATTTAACTCACGTCATCAGTTTGCATTACGAAGCACTTTGAACTTTGAAAAAAATTCACTTACAAGCACTGCCAAGTTCAGACTTAAAAACCGTTGATGAGCCTCCACTACTTCTGACCACTTCTGCAGTTCACAAATGAATTTTAAAGCCTTTATACCTTACCCTTCACGTTAGCAAAACTCCAGTTTCTGTTCTAAAGTGCACTTCATCAGTTGCTCCCATAACTCAGTGTCTTGCGGAATAATATGACATTATTGCGCTGTACATTAAATATTTGCCGCGTATGTACTCTTCGGAAAGATTAAATGTTCGATTTACCCACCCCCACCCCCCCCCCCCCCCCCCCCCTCACCCCGGACATTGAAGTTGGAATCAAGGCACTCTAGGCTCCCGACTCTTCACAATTACCCAAACTCAACTTCACGAAGACAAACATATACATGACATGACAACAAATACCTTACACAAACCCATAACCAGCCAACAATACAAATTGTTATACATTGGTGTCACTAGCTCGATTTTGATTGGCTATAAGCACGCAGCTAATTATTGCTTGCTGTTTCTGTTACGTCATACCTACAGACAATAGTTTTATGCATGCAGAAGTGACGTCATACCTACAGACAATAGTTTTATGCATGCAGAAGTGACGTAAGTTGTTTACTTACAAGTTGACTGCTGCGCATTGATCACTTTTTTGTGCGCGCTCTTGTCTTTACAAGTGCAGCTCAGGAATATGCATAATAAAACAATTATCTACACTCTAACAGAAATACACAAACCCAAACAACTCGTGTTAACGATACAACTTCTGCCCTCTTCCGTTTGCCGTCTAACATAAATCCATCCTAACCGCAAAACCACATAACGGAGTCTCTATAGGCCTGTCACTAACCTTTCGATCGTAGGAAAAATAAAAAGGTCACCACCGCAATGCCACACGTGACTGACAAATGACCATTTTTCCAGCCATTTTTCACGTCCAAATAAACAAAACGACAGACTGAATTTGTTTTTAAGTGGATGTGTCCAAGACCGCGTTAAACAGTATGAAACTGATGTACTGTATTTTTCTTTTTGCGTTTGTCAAAAATCCCTACGTTTAGTTTTTTAAAAAAAATATTGAACCGTGTCAGTGTGAAAGCATAAGCTTACTGCAATATTGCGTTACGCGTTAGCATTTCTTATTCACGGGTTGGCTATGACCTAATACAATCAAGTTGAAGTTTCCCCTCAGTCAAATACATGAAAATTATTTACAGTCACACTTGAGACTCTTTTTTTGTTACTCCGGCACGACTTTTATTGATTTGCTGGCTGCTAAAAGAGCTCTTGTCCTTACACCGGCTATAATAAACACAAGCAACAAGTCGCGTTACTTCGGTCTAAAAAGTAATAGTAAGATTTCCACTTTATTTCTCTTATCGCAAGTGTCGAAAACTGACGCTTGTTCACTGGAATTCGATTACCAATGTGCTGTGTCAAAATTACTACCAATTCCAATTCCAATTAGTGATTACGACATTAAGGACATCTATAACAGATACCAGCAGAAATAACGCGCCATTTGATTTATCTTCTTGATTTTAGTCTGCGAGCAGGCTCTACTATTTGGGTTTCGTGCGCGAGTGCTATGTGAGCGGCGAAGCTGTGAAATACGAGCGAGAAAAGTAGGGCCTGCACGCAAGGCCCCGATTCACGAATTCCCCCCCAACGGAAAAAAGCTTTTTTGGCTGTCATCACTTTGTCATTATACAGATTAATTGCTTACGTAATGGCTTAAGTATGGTTGAAACCGCAAGGGAAAACACTCAATAAAAGTTCAAACATTTCATACTACAACACGTAATTATGTATAGTCTGCAAGATTTTCAATTAAAAAAAGATCGACCAGTAAACGAAAGAAAAATGAATCGATTCGGCAATTAATTTAACGTGGTCCGTGGTTACTGAAAAAAATTAAAAACAAGTGAAAATTTTACCGCAAATAGGGCATTGTCACTGCCCGACTTCCGGTCACGTACAAGGAGGAATAATTGCAAAACAGTCACTGAATATGTTTTGCTGATAAGTCGTTTTAAGACAAGCTCAATAAATTTCAGTGCATTTAAAAATAATAGAAAAACCTACGTCCACCACAAAAAGTGATACACGTCTGTATGAAGCTGATTCTCACTTGACATGCCGTTGACGTGGCGATGAGTAACGCTTTTTTTGTTTTCTTTCAAAAGCCATGGCACCTGTCATATTTCACCAATCAGATTGCTGCGTTCGTTTGCGAACGCGGGGAATTAAAAAATCAATAGCCCGCGTGCAGACATTAACGTTAATTTTGCACAAAAGTAAATCCACTGTACAATGAAATCTGACTCGTCCCCAGTCGTCTCTCAATTAACCCATCACCCCCTTCGGTCGCGCTTCTCTCGTTCCGCGTCTATCCCCCACGCGCGTCTTCCGCGTCTTGCCTAGAAAGACGACTGGGGACGAGTCAGCAATGAAATCGAATTAGGCCCCTTCACATAAGCCGAATCTAATGTAAATAACAAGAACAACATATTTTGCCAGGAGCCATAATCAGGGTAGGAAACCGTGAGCGTTGGCCCCACGCAAACCCATGTTAAGGAAGTGTTGGGCTTTTTTTAGCAGAAATTGCGCCACCCTTAACGCAATGAGAGCGCCGGAACCTACTACCTTTCACTACCAAGATTCTTCTTTTTTTATTAACCTCACGTTCTAACGCATTAACGAGATGGCTTTAAGAGCCCTTTGATCATTTTCGTAAGCAGTTTGTTTTCTGGCTATTAGAACAACCCCAGAGAAGGATATTGCAGGGAATATCATATAAAAGGAATTAAGAAATTCTTGAAATGGACAGAGTAGGATCATTCTATCGCTTTTTATCTACTAGGTAATATGTCGATAAAATTCACCTGAGTTAATAGGTGCTTCCAATTGGAGACGTTCACTCAACAAGATACATAAATAATCTAATTTAACCACAGGGAGCCCATACAATCTGTTTGTGTAACATAATGACCGTTTGTAATTTTATAGGAAATGTATGGGATTTACCTAAATTTCATATTATGGCGACGTATCGCCAAATGTATGTACTGATCAACGCTAAATAAACGTTAAATTACCTTATTTGTTGTGTGTTGTCGTCCTTTTGCCGTAAAAGTGATTTTTGAGCGATTTTGAAGGTTTCTGAGTTCGCCGTTGACTGTGCGTCTAAGAGAAAGACAAGGGCAACCTCGTTCTCAGGGTCTCTCTTAAGAGAAACCCTGGGAACGAGGTTGAGACAAGGGTGGAAAGAGATTTTTGAACGGCTCCAGCGCAAAGGCGATTTTTTCACATAAAATCGCATCGCTCAGCTTTCAAACCGCGCAACAGAAAGGCCCAAAGATTCACGCTTCTTCTCGTACCTCTCGATCGAAAATCCGTCCAAACGGCCCGGAGCTAGCCGTCAAAGAAAATCAAAATCCCACACTTTCCAAGCGGTCGATATTCGTATCAACATTTTGCCGTGCGAGCCAGAAACCGTCCTGCTGATTGCCTCTTTCTGATTGGTCGTCGTTAAACAATAACCGATTCAAAATACGTACCGAGGGTGGGGAGCCATAGGCATTTTCGTAAGGTTGAACCGTTTACTCACCAGACTCGTGCCTATGGCTCCCCACCCTCGGTACGTATTTTGAATAGGTTATTGTTTAACGGCGACCAATCAGAAAGAGGCAATCAGCAGGACGGTTTCTGGCTGGCACGGCAAAATGTTGATACGAATATCGACCGCTTGGAAAGTGTGGGATTTTGATTTTCTTCGACGACTAGCTCCGGGCCGTTTGGACGGATTTTCGATCGAGAGGTACGAGAAGAAGCGTGAATCTTTGGGCCTTTCTGTTGTGCGGTTTGAAAGCTGAGCGATGCGATTTTATGTGAAAAAATCGCCTCGGCGCTGGAGCCGTTCAAAAATCTCTTTCCACTCTTGTCTTTCTCTTAGACGCACAGTCAGCGGCGAACTCAGAATCCTTCAAAATCGCTCAAAAATCACTTTTACGGCAAAAGGACGACAACACACAACAAATAAGGTAATTTAACGTTTATTTAGCGTTGGTCAGTACATACATTTGGCGATACGTCGCCATAATATGAAATTTAGGTAAATCCCATACATTTCCTATAAAATTACAAACGGTCATTATGTTACACAAACAGATTGTATGGGCTCCCTGTGTTTGAACTTTCCAAACCGCGTCTTTCAATGACTAATGTCATTGAAAGACCCAGTTTGATAAATTAGTTTTTAATTGCCGTGTGGGATTTTAAAGTATACTTTAAGTCGATAAACAAAGCCGAATTCTAGAGGTATTTTTCATTGGGGCTATGGTCTAGCGAACAGCCTTCGAATTTAGTCGACTCAACAACTACCCGAGAAATAACTTATCATAAACTGCAACTTTGTTATTTATAGATCGTTTTCATTTTCGTAAGCAGTTTGTTTTCTGGCTATTAGAGCAACCCCAGAGAAAGGATGTTGCAGGGAATGCCGCAAATAAAAGAAATTAAGAAATTCTTGAAATACAGCTGAATTTTCTTTATTACTGTTTCTGTTCAGTTCAAAGATTCGAAAGACCACTGATTTCCATCCTCGCTTTAGAAAAATATTTTAACTGAGTGAAAAATACTTGTTTTAGTTTCTCAAATGGACGCTCAGCTGCACGGCCAAAAATTTAAAAATGCTACATCTCCAAAGCAATGTTGCTGATATGAAGAACCTGTTGATAGAGATGCCGTGCCGCTTTGAATGGTTTGATGAAGTCAGTGGAGCGTTATGTAATCGGAGGAGTGGAGTTAATGTCCAACCGTACGAGAACTGGCGACAGTCCCACTGATTACTGAAATGACTACGACAAAATCTTAACCGGCTTAAATAATTATCAACAACGTAGCAATAATAAACAATCGTTAAACTAAAATAGCGAAACATATATTCAAATGGCAGAGTAGGATCATTCTGTCGCCAACGGTAACGCAATTATTCGGCTTTAATAGAATTGATGGATTTTGAACAGGGATGAAAGAAAGCGCATTAAGGTGGCTGAACACAGTTTGCACGCGCTCTTCAATTTCAGCTGCTTACGTGAGTCAGCACGTGCAGAGTTTTGAGAAAAACAAACGTGGCGCCTATTCAGTGATCATTTTATTTTGCTAAGCGTGGATCGTGAAAGTGTTGTTTTAGTAGTTTTAAAATGACAATGAATGATGCATAGGTACAGTGAAACTGTGTTCAACCACCTTAAGTTTAACATTGATGGCAATTACAAGACATGTTTCGACCTCTTTTGATGGGATATCACTGTTCATTCGAAACAAAGGATTCACGACCTAGCGCGCTAATAATCTCCCAAAAATATTTGAAGAACGGGACGTTAAACGTCGGCTTGGTCCTAAAATCGGGGCTCTGGCTTGCTATGCCTGCATGGTCAAGGGGTTGTCCAAAGGCTTACCACATCCTGTTTGTTTGGTGGACTGTGTCGTTTAAAAACTGACAATAATCCAAGATGGGTGATTTCGCTGGGTAGGCTGTTCCATAATTTGGGCACAGCTGACATGGATGCCCTGTCTCCAAAGAGTGGACAGCATTTTTCCACGTGGAACTTCTAACATAATCCTATGATCTGACCGAAGGGAATAGCTAGTCAATGATTTACGACTTATAAGTTCACAGATATAGTAAGGTGTTATGCCATGCCGTATTACTTTAAAGGTAACAAGAGGCTGCAAGCAGCCTATACTCATGCGCATGCGTAAGAAAGTTTTAATGATATATTTTAATCATGATAAGAAGATGTCCGACATGGAGAAAAGTTATTCCTTTCATTCAGTCATCGTTCTTGCAAACCACTTTGATTACTATTGAATGTTTTGTAAATGAAGGCTGTACCACAATGAAGCAAGTGATTCTTTTGGGTCATATATATACCTAACGTGAACATTAGTAATGTAAATAGGGTTGTAGGAGCACAGGCAGACCAATCGTGATGTGTGAGTCACATCAAATACAGTAATGAAATATACTAGGTAATAATATGATTTGGAATTGAGAAGCGATAGAAAAATCGAAAATATTACACAATAAAGTCTTCCCACCTTTACTTTATTGTCTCTTGATGTATCCTGACCGGTTTAAATGCATTTTTACCACTTTTGTCACTCGCCCCACTATCCACTATAAACGAAAGGAAGGCTGGAGACCTCTGAGCGAACCCTCGCCACGCGAAAGCCAATAAATTCTAAACAATTCAACTCAAGCTCCCCGAATTGACACCAGTGAGGCCGCAGGTTAAATGTCTACCCGTGCGATTCGTGCTAGCTTCCAAATTCCCTTTCACGGGCTCTAAAAGGGCTCCGTTTTGGAGCGATTCTGGCCATCTTCGCTTCACCATTGTCCGCGATCCAAACGGCTGTACTACGAAATTCGAACACTAAAGCTTAGCGACCGCGTCACAGAAACAAAATGACATTCACCCGAGGGGAGGGTCGTTACTTTTGCCCTCGAGCAAATTGACACCATCGGGGGAGCCGGTGCGTGTAATTCGAACGGAAACCACACGCGTGACCTGTCACTTTTTTGTCTGTCACGGATTTAAAACGGAGCTTGTTAACGGCTACAACGGTTCAGAAACTGTTCAATTTTTTTCTTTCGCAGATAATCAATTCCTCTAGTCGTTTGGTTTCATCAAGATATTTCATACAACAAACAACTACTACTACAACTACTACTTCCTGACAACTACAACAAACTAATTAATATTAAATTTGTTTTCTGTCTTTTCTGCTATAGCTACGTACCTTTCCACGCTGTATGACATCGATTATTATATTTAGTTTCATTCAAGATTTATCTTCACAATTGGTAAACATGAAGTTCAGAAAGAATTTTAAACATGAATTTTGCGTGACGCTGGCACTTAGGGCCCTTGTTTACATAAAGTGACCTATTTTGGTTTCGTTCGCTTTCTGACTGAAAACTCACTCCACTCGAAATTTTTCCATAGCCGTTCACAGCCAGCCGTTCGAAATTTTTGTTCTGTTTCGGCCCGGTGTTTCGGCCGTTCACTGCAAGCCGTTCAAAATGATTGTTCAGGCGTTCAAATGAAATTCGATCTGTTGGCAGATCTCGTTGCCTAGCACGTCATCAAAATCTGCCGTGAAGAAATTGTTCTTTCTCGATGTAGTGCGAAAGTTATTTTATTGTTATATCTAGAAGAACTAAGAAAGAAAAAAAATTGAACAGTTTCTGAACCGTTGTAGCCGTTAACAAGCTCTGTTTTAAATCCGTGACAGACAAAAAAGTGACAGGTCACGCGTGTGGTTTCCGTTCGAATTACACGCACCGGCTCCCCCGACGGTGTCAATTTGCTCGAGGGCAAAAGTAACGACCCTCCCCTCGGGTGAATGTCATTTTGTTTCTGTGACGCGGTCGCTAAGCTTTAAGCCCGGTTTCCATATGATCGCTACGATCGCTACGATCGCTACGATCGTTGCGATCGCTGCGATCGCTGAAAAAAATAGTTCAGCGATCGCAGCGATTGATGGTTTCCATATGATCGCTGCGATCGCTACGATCGCTGAGAAAGTGAATGAAGATCGAGGGGACCTGGGTCTGACAATATCGTTTCGCCTCATTCTTGAAATTCAACATGGCGGCTGTGAATTGTTTTTAAAATTTGTTGTAAAGACAGTCGTATCTTTGCACTTCTTCCATAAAAAGGGCCAAATTGCACCCTTTGAGTGAGCTTACGCAGTGCATCATGGTATTTTTGCCGTCGCTGCGATCGCTGCGATCGCTGCGATCGCTGGAGAGTGGTTTCCATATGATCGCTACGATCGCTACGATCGCTGAGATAGAATCACAGCGATCGCAGCGACAACGATCGCTGCGATCGCTGTGATCGCTACGATCGCTGGAGAGTGGTTTCCATATGATCGCTACGATCGCTGAACTTTTTTTCCAGCGATCGCAGCGATCGTAGCGATCGTAGCGATCATATGGAAACCGGGCTTTAGTGTTCGAATTTCGTAGTACAGCCGTTTGGATCGCGGACAATGGCGAAGCGAAGATGGCCAGAATCGCTCCAAAACGGAGCCCTTTTAGAGCCCGTGAAAGGGAATTTGGAAGCTAGCACGAATCGCACGGGTAGACATTTAACCTGCGGCCTCACTGGTGTCAATTCGGGGAGCTTGAGTTGAATTGTTTAGAATTTATTGGCTTTCGCGTGGCGAGGGTTCGCTCAGAGGTCTCCAGCCTTCCTTTCTTTTATAGTGGATAGTGGGGCGAGTGACAAAAGTGGTAAAAATGCATTTAAACCGGTCAGGATACATCAAGAGACAATAAAGTAAAGGTGGGAAGACTTTATTGTGTAATATTTTCGATTTTTCTATCGCTTCTCAATTCCAAATCATATTATTACCTAGTATATTTCATTACTGTATTTGATGTGACTCACACATCACGATTGGTCTGCCTGTGGTAGGAGATGCTATCGTAACACTTCAGTAACGCTGTTTTACCGGAAGTGGGCGTAGCCGTAAGTCACTAAACAGGAAGTCTATGAACCGGAAGTGCACAATTTAAAATATGCGTGTATAAAAGATACACGCATATTAAGAAAAATAATAAGAAAAAATAAGAATAAAATAATAAGAATAAAATAATAAGAAAAAATAAGAATAAAATAATAAGAAAATAATAAGAAAAATAATAAGAAAAAATAAGAATAAAATAATAAGAATAAAATAATAATAAGAATAAAAAATAATAAAATAATAAGAAAAAATAAGAATAAAATAATAAGAAAAAAAGAAAAAAAAAGAAAAACGGGGCCCATTTTATAACTCATGCCGCTACACGCATGACTAAAAAGCAAAACTTAAGTTCAATACGGTACTTAATTGGCAGTCAGTGAAGCTCATATAAGATTGGTGCTATATAGTGAAGGTCGGCACACACGAGGGGACCAGTCCCAGGGACCGGTCGCAGGGACTGGTCCCCTGTCGGAGTTTACACGATGGGACGAGTCGCGGGGACCAGTCCCTTGAAGGGTTTATACGCTGGGACCTTTTTCACAGCAAGATAGCAGCATTTATGACGATTTTTAAAAAATAATATCGCTTTATGGAGAAGGGAAAAGAGCAATTTTCAACAGAAACCAAATTTACTAAATTAACCGCTGAAAGTGTATCAGTCAGCTATGAGCGTTACTGGACAAACTGTGTTCACCATGGAGTGTTGACAGTGTTCGTAATCTCCTATTTCGACCATATTTCGATATTTCGACATCGTCAACACATGTATCGTCCCCGGTATCGTCAACACTTTAACGTCCCTCAGCCGCCATCTTGAAACGGAGAACGTACAGAATTATGGGAGCTTAAAATGCTGATCAGCGATTGGTTCATTTTTATTTCGTCGCAGGGACCAGTCCCACGAACTGTTCACACGAAGGGACCAAGCAAAATTTGAGGGGATCAGTCCCTGGGACTGGTCCCACGAATTCAAACCAGTTTGAATTTGTGGGACCAGTTGCGGGGACCAAAATTCAGTCCCTGCGACTAGATTTTTGCCGAAAATTAGCAGTTCACACGGAGGGATTTGGTCCCCGGGACTAGTCGCAGGGACTGGTCGCAGGGACTAGTCCCCTCGTGTGTCCCGACCTTGAAGTCTTTTTGAATGGCACTTGCTGTTGATTTCTGCGGAATCACCCAAGTGTAGCTCGCGTATTTGGAGTGTGAACGTTTTAATGACCGCACTTTTTGGTTTCTTTGTTGCCCTGGCGACATGTGTAAAACAAAAGGATCCAAGTGCACTTGAAAGTAAGGTCTGCCCCTTACTTGGGAGCACACTTGACCAATGACAGTGCAGCCGTGCAGCAAAAGCACGTGGGAGCGCAACTTTGAATTCCACAGGGAACAAGCTCTCTGCGTACGTTTTTGTGTACGATTCTGGAGTCACGGCGACTTCTAAAAGACTTCCAAGCAGGATCTCAAGTTTTACTTCAGCTGTTGTATTGGAAGGCGTATTTCAAGCCGACTTAGGGTAAAAAAATTCTACGAAGGAAGAAAAAAAAAGGTTGTAGTCTTATTCTCAGGCTTTGCCAATCAAAAACACTACAGCCATGCGCGCATTCAATACTCATGAGATACAAAAACATGTTTTTAAGACGAGCAGGAAAAATGTCCCAAAAATTAACAAAAGTGATCATAGTGTTACACCAGGCTCTGAGACGATTTTTTGCTGCATTAAATTCGAATAAAACTTGACTCGATAAGATTCTACTATCGACTTAGCGTTTTATGCAAATCGTACCTTCAGTCCTGCAACGTAATTTGCATCTAAACACCCATGCTGTGCGTAGTCATGCCTGAAAATCTATTGTCTCGTCTTTCCATCTACTTGAGTTTCAAGTGCACTTCTAAAACTCATTAATAATTCATGAAGTGACCAACCAATAAATGACGTCCATTTTGGTCAGGTGGATAAGTCTTGATACCCAATGAAACACCAGATGAAAACACGCCGTGTTTTGATATCAAAACACACGTGTGTTTATATCAAAATTACAATAACAAAAGCAAAAATCTCAATACTGATATTTATTGAAATCAACTTACTACTTAACAATACTGATGGCTTTTACATTACTCTTTCTTATTTATAGCAACATTTACGTTACAATCAAAAAACATTCCCGATGACAGTATTTGGCATTGGCCATTTGCACATGCAGCCGAACTAACACTAACACTAGTTCGATAAAATATCAAACTCTAGAGTTTGATAAAACGTCAAACCCATGTGGTGCAGGGTTATCCTAATTTAAATATTAATGACACAAATACTGAATTGAATAGACAAGCTTTAATAATCCCAAAAGGCAATTACAGAATATCCAAAACCAACTGAGCAAAATAAATATAAATTGCTTTCCTTACGTTCATTCAATGCGTCCATTTCTTCAGTACGAGCAGAAAGCGACATAATCTTGGTAAACCATAGTTCTTAAACATTCCTCCCGAATCTCAGAGAACGGGAACTTGAACCGTCCGAGTAGTTTGCCATTCATAGAAAATGGATGTTGCCCATTTGTTTTTTTTTTATATTTCCTTGACGGGAGAATAGCTTTATCGACTAAATATTCTTCTTCGACAACCGTTTTGGCCTCGCTAAACCGAGACGCTTCTGCTTCGCACATGGTCTCATACCAAATGGCGAAACACAACAAGCTCAATAAAATTATGCATGTGACGGCATTTGAAAAGGACAAAGCCAAAAAAACTAATAGTGATTAATTATGTATTGTTTCATTTGAGAAGCTATATCAAAAACTCGTGCTTCGGGTTTCATCAGGGGTTCCAAACACCTCGAAACAATAAAAGCACTCGGCCGAAGCGGCCTCGTGCTTTCATCTGTTTCTCGGTGTTTGGAACCCCTGATGAAACCCTCGCACTCGTTGTTGATATATTACTTCAAGAGCACTTTGGTCCCTAGTGTGAACCGGCCTAGTGTATTTTATCAGACAGCGCTTTGCAAGTGCAATTATTGATGTAGAAACATTACAGAGCCTGTTCGTAAATATTTCGCGCATTTTCGGTATCAGCCGTCGCACTTCGTGCATAGTCTTTTCAAAAATGATCAAAATCGATGTCATCAGAATTGAAAAACACATCATGTTTGTGAATACCATTAGCACAAGTCCATTAGGGCGATCATCTTTCATTGTTGACCTCAAGAGGTCTTTTAAGACCTAAAAAAGTCTTCTGAGCGCACTGAAAAACCTTTCTGCAGTGGCTGTGGTGATTGGCAGGGTGGGGAGCGTCGTGAAGGCCCGCGAAATATTTGGCAACTCTTGTGGGCGGCAATGAGGACGTGTTTCAGCAATCGAGTGGTTGAAAGATAATCTTGCACTTTCTCCCAACGAGATTATCACCTCATGCATTGGCTTTCCTGTACGGATATCATGGTATGTCTGGAACATGTTAGTCTGCCACACACTCGCGTGAATTAAGGCATGGCTCCTTGTGTAATATTGGGTTTTCATCATTTTTTCTAGCTTTATTCAGCGACCCCTAATATTTGATCTTATAATTATGCACTAAGAAACAAAACCATTTTTGGATGATACCCTGTGTCTGTTGGGGTCACATGACCAGCCACGCCCTAAATTACGCAAAATTTGGAATTTTCAGATTACGGCATGAAAATTCAATTAAAAACTCCCGTTTTTCCTTCGTTAGTCTTCAACTTACAGAGTGATACGTCACATTAAACGGGGAATTTCGAAAACTGTTATTGCTGCATAATTATTCATTGTTTTCCTCTAGTCCCAGTCCCCCTCTAAAATAAAAACGTTATAGTTTACAGAAAACAAATAACTTTAGAAAACCCCGATTAGTTCCATAAACCCTGTACTAATGGACATTGATAGAAGACAAATTAAGTAGAAAAATATTTTTGCAAAATCTCGTAAATTTGGATCGAAAAAAATTGCTAAAAATTGGGCGTGGCAAGTCACGTGACGTAGAAAGTCCATTCATATAAGCGAAAAAAATATTTTTCAACAATTAAAAGCCTTTTAGAAAGTTTAAAGTCAATAAGTCAAATATGTTTTAAAATAAACCACCCCCTTTAAATCGAACGAGACTCATTCCTTAATTTTCGTCACGCAACGCTCAGGAGCGTTGCGTGACGAGATAAATAACGAGACTAGGAACATATGCACTCAAAATGTCTTTGACGCTTAGGGGCCGACCATTTGACTTTTGAGGGGGGGGGGGGGGGGGGGGGGGATTTCAGAAAAAAAATATCCTGCAGACTCATTTTGAGGGAAAAAAATATCTTGCAAGGAAATACCTCGGGAAAAAAAATTCCTGCACTGATCTCGAGCAAGAAAAAATCCAACCAAGATCTTTTCATGCCAATGCAGTGAAATTTGTTTGGCACCTTCTGTACACGATGCTCAATATTTCCCTGAGTTGGCGCTAAAAATTGACAGCCTTAGAATGTTTCAATCAATTTGAAATTTGGAGATTGTATTAAACATTAATTAATCTTCATGAGGACTAAGTTTTAAAAAAATGCATCGATCGCTTTTTAATCTGTGACAATTATAATAAGTGTAAGGTCATTTTTTGATATAAAAGCGGAATAATTCTCCAGGCCAGTTCATATTCAAGCCAATATTTCTGAAATTCAAATGGAGCGATTTCCTTGAGATTTTCACCTAAGGTATTTGGATGGTATAAAATTCATTTAAGACCAAAATATTATTTCATCAAGTCTTGTAGACATAAGTTTTAATAACATTTCAAAATTGTTTTGTTTTTGTTGTATTTTAACACCTTAAAACTTCACTCGAAATTTTCTCGAAAACGCTTCCATAGAAATTTGTAAAATTTTGTAGACCTTAGGACAAGTACGTCAGGTCGAAGATCCAGCGAGCGTTTTCCAAAATTATCTTTTGATGACAAGTAAATCGGTATTTTGTAAAACAGGGAGTGACGTCATAACGTTGCTTTGGCAACTCCGATTTCCATAAAACTTACCTCATCTGAAATTTTAATCTTTCTCTAGTACAGCCGTGGTACACAAGTTTCTCAAAGCTAAACGGTATCGTCACTCAAAAACCCAGTCGAGCCACCTTAAAGCTTCAACCATCTAAGCCTCACAAAGTTTACGGTTAGTGTTCAAAGCCAGATAAAACAAGCAAAAGAGCGCTTCCAAAACCAGAAACCTTCAATCCAAGAAAAGCAGTTTGATCTTCAACTTCGAGAACGTACATTAAAAGAGACAAGAACCACAAAGCAAAGGAACATTGCAGAACATTGAACTATTTTGATATGTTGTACGTAGTAATGTTAGTCATTATATACATTTTCTTTTTCATTTGCGCATCGGGACGATGCAGAAATTAACAAGGGGGCATGTTAAGAAGCCAAAATGGCGTTCGGTAAATTTCAGCCTATTACATAATCGCTAAGTATGCAGTTGTTATTGTCGACTGTCTAAGTAAGGAATGTTGTGAAGTATTTAGTCGTTTAAATTGTTATGCTTAAGGTTTCTCTCATGTTTAGGTTTAGTCTCATGATTCGCGTTCATAGTCCAAGGTTATTGAAGGTTTTGCCCACACTGGTAGTTCTTAGGTTTTTAGTAGTGTCGTCTACTTTATTGTTTTGTTAAACTTGAATGTCGGTTCTTGAAGTAGGCATGCTTGGGAACTAAAGCCGACCTTGGATTTTACCTACACTAAGGTTCTTGTTTGGGTGTCTAGTCCAACTTTACAGTTTTAACTCTAGTATTCCATTGGTTCTTTAGTACTTGTCATCGACAGCCGATAGATGTTTCTTTTACTCGCTTTGTTAGGCCACCGGATATGCATTAAAAGTTCCCACGGTCAGAAGCCCAAATAATCCTGCAGGACACAGGATGTACAGTAAAGTTCCCACGGTCCGCGAACCCAAACATGTCTACAATAGTACTATATAGGTAGACTTGTTTCAGTAACCGGTAATCAGTAGTCTAGCCAGTCGACAAATCTCAGTGTAGTCTAGTCGGTCGACAAATCTTGCAGCCTTATAACCTACATTGATCAAGCTTGACGCTACGCGAGAAGTCCTCAATAAAGAAGACTCCTGGTACCAATCGTTTAGTAAGCGAGGCCTCATTACAGTAAATTGAATTCTCTATGCGATTGTTTTCTGTTGATAAAAAAAGAATTATTTAACGTTACATTCGTTATTCTTTATTCACATTTAAACCCTAAATATTCCTTATTCATTTTCTTTTCTAAGCCGTTGTTCATTATTCATTATTAATTATTCGGCTTCTACCTCCGAAATTAACCACGCGAGTATTTATTTTAATATTTTGAACCGATAAGCCACATACACAACACGATTTTAAGCCTAAAGCTTTTTCATTTACATTCTATGTAAAACGGGAAGGGATCAAACAAATTAAAACTAGTCTTAGATAATTACAAAGCAAATGTATGTAATTGAAAATTGGAAACCGAAAGTGACTTGTTCTCCAGTGATGCATCACGAAATGAGATATTCCTTATCGTTCCTTCCTATCGGAAAGGATTTCTAGCTGCTCGTTTGAACACCCGTAGAGCCATTTGTCTTCTAGACCTGATTTCATGCCGTTCAGGACACGCCATCGTGTATTCCACATATCTGCGCCGATGAACCCCAGAAGTAGACAGCGATCTGTTGAAGGGTGGATGTCACCACGCCCATGACTCACACGGTGATTGTTGAAGATGGCAGCTGTGCCTTCCTTCAGAAGAAACTTCGTCTGGTTTGCAGGATCATACAGCTTAGAATTAAGCAAAGTCAATGCATCATAAAACTTCTTCATGGTCGAATGATCCTTGAACTTGCTCAATTCCATACCAGCGTGTTTGTTAGTTATGTATACTGTTGGGTGTCGCTTCTCTAGACGATTAAAAGAAATGATTTCTCTTTCGAGCGTGTTGTCATATTGGTAGATGTAGTGCATTGATGGATCACACTTCTCTTGAACAGTCATTCTTCTTCTTGAAAAACGAACTGGGATGGTGGTGAGAAGCTCATAGGCTTCAGGATCTTCGCGACGCAATTGCTCGATGACTGAAAGGTTATCTACCCAGAGGTTCAACGTATCTTGAACTGGTGCAGAATATTTACTGGCTACCAAGCAGGATAACCTGTGAAGAGCATCATAATAGGCCGTGCCTATATGAAAAGGGTGCTTTTCCGGCGCATAAATATCATGGTCGATCTTCTCTGCATTCGTCTTATCCGCCGATATTACAAACGTGTCGGTGGGGTGTGTGCGTTGCTTTTGTTGGCCCACACAATAGAGAATTCCTTCTAAACCCTCTTGACTCGGGGGAACTCCCTCGAAGAAAGCCACGCCATATCTAACCAGGTCGGTCAACCAGCTCTCTAGCTTTTCCATTCGCTCCGAGTAATCGTAGATAGGAAATTTGAAGTTTGCATCCCAGAGCGTAATCTCAGATTCCTTGCGAAGCTAGTCGTTGTTTTTCATGTCTTGCGCGCGAAGCCACGATGCATTAAAACTGCTACGATGGTCTTCCCATTCAACAGTGACATCTTCGCTCCTCGAACAATTGGCGATTCAGTAGCTATAAAGCGCGCATAGTCGTTCTGATTGTATATCAAACTATCGGTGAAAAATTTGGGGTCTTGTACCGAACCACGCAGCCATATGTTGGGAAACTCGCTTATTGCGCCATCTTGCCAGGTTATTTTCATTAAGTTTCTGCAGTGAGATAAAGCTGCTATGCGAAATGGAGCTCGTAGAATAGCAGACATGTTCGTCGCTGGCAGCTTGAG
Source organism: Cladopsammia gracilis (assembly GCA_022457155.1). NCBI lineage: Eukaryota > Metazoa > Cnidaria > Anthozoa > Scleractinia > Dendrophylliidae > Cladopsammia > Cladopsammia gracilis. The sequence goes on from JAJGOT010000422.1 coordinate 219,199, forward strand.
TTTCTGCAACCAGTAGTAGTTCACAAAATTAGTACCTCGGACCAGCTGTAACCGACCTTAATTACAGGCTTTAGCACGTTGCTAAACGTATCAGTATTAAATTTTGCTGTGACCCCAGGATAAGTTACACAACTTAAAGTGTATATGACACGAATTTGTTTTTTGCTGTTTTCGGTTCTTTGATATGTATAAAAAATGTTCTGTTCCTTTGTTTCATGGGGACAGACTGTACGGGGGGGGGGGGGGGGAGGGGGGGGAGGGGGGGGGGTGGGGACTCCGATATGAACGACATGAAAATGACGGGGTGCTCGTCGTACTTATAAGGGACACAATTTGTAGATTGGTACCGCTTAGGGGTGCTGAAATCTAAAGTGATCATAGTTAAAATTATTGCGGTATCTTTTAGGGTATTGAGCTGAAAAATATGACAATAGGATATTGATATGATATTGTGTACGGGTCATTGTGCAGTCTATTTACGGATGCTCCACCTCCAAACCTTTATCCTTTCATATACCGTTTTTGACAGAAAAGGTACCCCTTTCATATATCTTTCATTGAAAATGGTGCCCCTTTCATATACCTTTCAATGAAAATGGTACCCCTTTCATATAGCTTTTACGTGCGTCTGTTTGATATATTTTGAAAGGCCCTTTTTATAAGACTTAAATGGCAGTTTTCCCTACCTTTTTTACGCTTCAACGGCGTGTTTTCGGTACCCTTTCCTATTCTTCGTGAAATCCCTACCCTTTCATATACTTCGACTCGTGAAATCACGACCCTTTCATATACCTCCAGCCTCAAAAAGGTACCCCTTTAGGGCGGTGCATCCCCGTATAGCCCATTATAGGGAGTACCCCCCCCCCCCCCCCCCTGGGAGTCAAAATGATTACCGCGGCCGATTACGCGGTATGTTTGGCATTCGTTCAATCAATGCCGATGATCATCGGAAACGACACTGATCACCGGAAACGTGACAAATGGACGAGTCGAAAAAATACTGTTAGCGGATAAAAACGGAAAGTAGGTCTATGGACTGCTAATATGCACAACCATTTGCTTGTGTCTGTGTTATTTGTAACGTTCTCGTAGCTCACACAGGCCCAAAAGAACGTCGCAGTCCTGAGAGATTTTGGCGACAAATCTGGCGTCCTGATCACTCATGCATGACATATCTTATCTGTGAGATCTCGCTCTACCCTCAATCATTCATTCCCTATCTGTTCGTAAAGCAAAAAGATATAACAATATATCATGTGATTTAAAAATTGTGTATCTATTTATTACAACGCAAAACAGATGTTATCAATACAGAACATTGTTTTTCTCGCGTAATCCGTGCCAACTGCAAAAATATTAATATTGTTTACGTTTATGATTATACAGTCCTTTGATTAAACGTTGTCACTGATCGGTCTTACCCCTACGCGACCAGACCGAAAGGGAGTATGGGTGAATTAAAATGCATGATTAATTATTCTCTATCGCGTTTACAACAGAGAACAAAACTCATGTTTGTCTTCGCGTGTTACGCAAAGATAACCAGAGTCGCTTCGATAAGGACGTTCCGTATTTTGATAATGTGCAGTTATTGAATGTGAATTGATTTCTCTCCATAATCCTTTTCGGTCTGGTCACGTAGGGATGAGACCGATCAATGACAACGTTTAATCAAAAGACTGTATATTTGGGGCGACACAAAAACACTCACTCTGCATAGGTGCGAAAAATTTTCCCGCACATACGATACATGGGAGGGAAACTGAGCGGAAATTCGATGTCGTATATCTTCAACCGCAAAAAGAACATAATTCAGGTGGTGAGAAGAATAAATACTGCGACAAATTTCGGTTGTGTGGGCCCGTTCAGACGAAAGTAAGATAAAGATCTAGTAGGTTTTTGTAATCACAGCCCATACACGGTAGGGTTCCCAGAACAAGGATTTCAGCCCTGTTTCGATTTTCGCAGACGTAATAATATCGTAACTATCGACGCAGGCGAGGTGTTCGTGTGAGAATATTTATTTGACGATGTAACGCGGCGACAAAAGTAACAGCTACGTACGGGATAGGAGAAAGAATGGCTGGGAGAACCTTACATTGATAGATGGAATTTTTAGCTGCAAATTAGGTCATTCAGAGTTACCGGTATATGGATTATATAAAGCGTTTCTTTCTCGGCATTTATTTCTCAGCGCTCATGGAAGGCAACTTGTATTTTGTTAGCAAATTTTAAAATATTCAAAATATAGGAAATAAGGTAGTATTTGCTGATCAAAAATAAAAACACTCTTTATTTCAACACTGACACATGACAACACTGTTTAAAAAATTGTATAAGAATGGAAAAGGTATGGAAGGCTAATTTCTCATAAGCAAATATCTTACCATTTGAGTATAGGGCTTTTCACTGTTGTGTTATTAACTGAAAGCCCGTCTTGCTGCAGGTCGTGAAACTGGCGACGGCCTGCAGCAAGTCGTTTATTGTCAGGCTTTCCTGGAGAGTCAAATGTGGACACGCACATGGCCACGTTTTAGGCTGTCCATGACAAACAAAATACAACCCTGAAAACAGATGACAAAATAAACTCGAGTTTAATATAAAGAGAAACGACGAAAAAATAACAAAACGGTAATAGGCCCAGTTCAAACGTCGAACTTCACAGGTGCCGAACCTAATGCAAATTAGCAAGAACAATAGATTTTGCTCATTTGCATTAGGTTCGGCACATGTGAAGTTCGACGTTTGAACTGGGCCTAATAAAGCAATTAAGAACTAAGTTGGAGAAGGGTTGCAAAGCGTACTTCAAAAGCATTAAGCATATTTTCTGTTGTATTAAATGACGAATAGGAACTGATTTAATGACATAAAAACAAATTCGCAGCCCGAATTGTGCCACTTGAGTGACACAAAACGACCAAAATTTGTACGTTAAATTCAGGTCTCCACCGCTCAAACTAGACAGGTCGAAAGAGGTCAAGTCTCGGTTTCCGAATATTAAACCTTTGTTTTAATCCTACAAAGCTTTAAAAGACATGAATTTGCATACAACAAAATGAATTTTGAATAAGAATAGAGGCACTCAACTATAAACAGCAAAACAAAGGCCCGCTATTGGATCTATTGTTTGAGATTGATTTTTCACGCTTCACGGCATTTTAGCGACGTATTATAATATTCAATATCATTTCAAAAAAAAATCCAATGATACAATGAAATATCACTTACCGAAATCACACAGAAGTAGCAGAAAAAGCAGCAGAAAAATCACCGTTTACGTCCATGGTGACCGCCTTCAGCCCGCCATTTTTCTCAACAGAATGAAAAAATTTGCACCGAAGCATCATGGGAAGCATGCAAATACCTCCTGACATTACACTTTTCCTGCAACACGGTTCAATTAGCGGCCAAGTTTGTCTCTTGATCTATACCCTTTGGCTGTTGGCTACAGACAAAATCAACGAAGGAAAGAAAAGGTAGAAGAACGGTAAGCCATCTATTATAGCCGCGGTTGCACGTTTCAACTTTTACCAAGGTAAATTCGAAATAACAATAGCCGCTGCACGATTAATTTGAAATAACAATAGCCGCTGCACGCTTTTTATGGCCTTGGCTTTCGCATTTACCTAGGTAAAAAAATTGTTTGGCTCATCTCTGGTGTACGACGACCTGACTGACGTCAAGCCTAATACAATACAACCTAGCACAATACAACCTAACACCACCTACAAATATAACACGATACAATACAGTCGTCGTACGCCAGCCATGAGCATGATCTACAGTATTTGAAATATGTTAGAGCAAAGTCACGAAAAGTCAAAATTACTGATTCTCTTCACAGCTATTTAAATTGCGACATGTTTGTAATTCCAGGTCACCAAACCAATCTATTTTAGAATTTTAAATCCCTTTTATGTATAGAAAGCAAAACGGTCGGTTTTTTTTTCGGTGGCTCGCTCGCAAAGTCGCGAAGCGCCGAAAGCGTCTGAAGCGTGGATACTCGCGCGCGAAGCGCGCGAGCCTCACACGCCCGTAAGGTCCATATTCACACTCGCTCCAGACCTTTCGTTCAAAGACCGCGCGCATTCGTATGACCAACGCAAAAAATACGACTGTTTCGCAGTCTATTTTATGTACGACACTAAGTCAATGTTTTGAGAATGTAAACATTATCCTCATCCAGTGTGGAAATCTATCGCTTTTCATTCAATGGTAAGCTAATAAGCCAAACAACACTAGCTGCAAAAAAGGGATTAAAATCTGCAAAGGACCGCAAACGATAATGCTGTAAACGATACGTAGGATCTACGAAAGACCTTATCAGCCAAAAAATGAACAAACATAAACGACAAACTGCAAGGCTGATCTGACTACGTAAAAAGGTAGATTTTGCGAGACACCAATACGACAGAAACCGATAAAGCAGCGTATTGGGGCTCGTCAGCGCGGTGTAGCTTGTAACAAACTAAGAACAACCACAAGAAAGCAGTCGTAAATAGATTGCACAATGACCCGTACACAATATCAAGTTCCGTACCTTGCGCATCACGCGTGCCACATCACGTGTTACGGGGAACAAGCCGTCCCAAAATGTCACAATGGTGTCTCGCAAAAACTGAATATACATGACCTATTATGAGAAATATTGAAAAAAATTGTTTGCAGAGCCTGAAAAGACAAAATAAAACAAACACAATATGTATAAAAAAAAAGGTTGCAAAACTTCAGACATGTCTGGAAAAAATTCCAAACATAACATCACTCAACCGGAACAGACTCAAGCGGTGGAGGCACTGTTGGCAGGGAAAGATGTTCTTGCGATACTTTCAACCGGATTTGGGAAAGAGGGTCGGGAAAGGTTTAATTTATCAAGTGTATAGCATGGCGCAAACATCTGCGAATGCGAGCGTCCAAATACAAACCCGGCAACTGATGAGGTACGAGAGGAGAACCGAAGCCAATATTAATGGCGAAAATAACACACCAACCGCCAAAAAAGGCAAAAAAGGACGCTAAAATGAGCGCAACACTACGGGAAAACACAACCGACAGACTTGACCTCTAGTCCGTTGCACGCGACTTAAACTTAGGGATGCAACATAAGAAATGTGGTGGGGGGGAGTCAAAAAACAACAACAAAAAATCCTGCAAAACAAAAATTTAAGAAAAAAACATCTTGCATTGCAACGAAACCAGAAAAAAACATCCTGCATAGATAACCAATGCGACTGTGAAAATATATTATTTTTGACAGAAATTGTCGTCTCAGAACACTAGGAATGGACTTTCAGAGCGTCAAGATTTCAAAATTTTCTGAGGGTGCATATAAGACCCCCCCCCCCCCCCCCCCCCACAGTGACTCGCGCCTTCGGCGCTCGGCCACTCCATCTCAATTCTACTTTATCCCTTATCCCAATTTTTCACGCCTAAAAGGTTGTACAGTCTGCAAACTGCATTTCAGGCATCTCATTTTATAAAAAAAACAATTTCTACTGGCTGAATAGAGATTATAATTTGAACCAACTCTGATGCATCCTTGATCAATTAAGAGACTGTGGTGATAATTGTTTAACTTTATAGCTGTTTCAACTGCCACTGAACTCGGTTGGGACGTTTGAACATATAGATTACTTCATGGGCAGTGCGGACGTACGGTATTTACGCACCAGTTGGTTCGTATCAGAAATCGAACGAGCGAGGCTTTACGAGCGAGATCCAGCAAGCGAGAGAGATTACCACATACTGTGGCAAAAGTCCATGTCTAACACTGCACATGTTAGGTGTCCTATTGCATTACATAACATTTGTGGATGGACGAAACGCTTTTAGTCATTTCGCCATTCTGATTGGCTGCGAACCCTGAACAGGGTTTTCATACGCCAAATTTCAATAGAAAATCTCAATTATTATGAAATAAATATAATTAATACAAACGTGTTCTGTTGGGACACTACAACAAAATTAAAAAGATTTGCGCGGTTGAAATGGTCCTAGTAGAACAAGACCAAAAGAGGGCATAGTCATTTTGGAAAAAAAATCGTGCAAGGGTTTCAAGGTTGAAAAAAAAAAAAAATCTTACACTCCTGCTGGTTGTGGAAAAAATAACATGCGCCATTTGTTTCGTTTCCTTTTTCCCATGGTAGCCTGAAAGGGTGTCTAATGCCCTAGTCGGATTACTGACGCTCAGGTTGCCATCCCTTGGGTGGGTTCTCTCGTGAGTTTCCCGCGCACAATCGTTTAAGTTTTCGTCGATATTATATCCTGTTTATCACTCAAGGGCTGGGAGCCTTTATATAATATATATTTGTCTTTTCCGAGTCGTCTTGACCATCGGAACTACTGTCTCGCCATGTAGCGTCTTTAGATTTGGGTGGCTGGATGCGATTTTCTTTGATTATTGGCAAGTGTCTCGGGTTATTTGATGTTAGGCCATTTTGACGTTCAAGTGCCCCTGTGATCAAATTTTTGATTTTCATTTTTTTTACATTTTCGTGTACAATTAGACTTTCTTACTCATCTTGCCAAATTTCAATTCATTACGAACATCAGAAGTCATTTTATTACTCATGCGCGTAGCGGCATGAGGTAAGGTTTCGGCTCCGTTTTTCTTGTTATTTTTATTTTTTGTGTCACGATTTTGCATGCAAATTTATGCACGCATATTTTAAATTGTACACTTCCGGTTCATAGCTTTGCCACTACCCTTCCTGTTTAGTGACTTCCGGCTACTCTCACTTCCGGTAAAAGAGCGTTACTCAAGTGTCACGACAGCGTCTCCTACAACCCGACTTACATTAGCAATGTTCATGTTTGGTATATATAAGACTTAGAAGAATCACTGGCTTCATTATGGTACAGCCTTCATTGACAAAACATTCAACAGTAAACAACGTGGTTTGCAGGAACGATGACTGAATGAAAGGAGTAACTCTTCTCCATGTCGCACATCTTGTTATCATGTTTTAAATATATCATAAAAGCTTTCTTACGCATGCGCATGAGTATAAGCTGCTTGCAGCCTCTTGTTTTAACATTTATTTCCGAGAATTTACCGCCGCCATTAATCGACCTTGTTCCAAGGCTTGGTTGCGAATGGGAGAAAGTGACGTCAAAGACTCAAACATACCTCACGGATTGAAATTATTGCGTTCGAGGAACGAGAACGCAACTCCTAATTTGTGTTGGGAGTTCTGTGCATTATTGGATGTCCTGTGCAACTGATAAGGGAGGTTTTTTCGAGATTGCTTTGGTTCGTCGACACACATTTGCCTCGCTTTGAGGCGCTTGCTTACGTTTTGCCTCACTTTGACGAACTAACTCACGTGACGAGATTGCTGAAGGTCATTCATCTCATCCTTGCTCACATTGTGTATTTCCATGTGCTTTTCGTGCGTCCTTCTGCTTTCGAAGCTTTTTTGCAGTTTTCACCGATCTACACGCTTACAACACGCTGGCACAACACGCTTATTGTGTCCTAAAACACATAAAACATGCTAATAAGCGAGAATCAAATCATGGCGATGATTCGGCTGACACGAACGAGACAAACAAACGAGAATTGAGCGAGAATAGAGGGAGACATATGAACCGCCGTGACATTCGGATGGCTTGACTGAACTTGAATCGGACCATATTCAAGCCATCCCGTTCGAAAATTTATGGCCGGACACGAGCGAGATTCAAGCCAGAAAACGAGCAAGAATCAAGCGACGAATGTTTTTCTCACTTTGATGGAGACGATGGAACGCCCGCGAAACCAAACGCGGCTTATTTATTCCCGGAGACACTCCAAACTTTCTGTAATTTTTTAGCGCGATGGAAAACTTGGAAATGAAGGCTGAGAGTTTGGAAAAGCTTAATCTTAATTTGGCGAGCGAAACTACAAAGAAAACGGAGAATTTGTAGAAGCGCATAGTCTGTTTATATTAAATACTTGCGAATTTCGCTTTCGCCAGCGTGTTTTCAGGTTTCAAATTACCGTTTTGACATATGCAAATTTGGTGCACTTTTTCAACTTTTCCCAAGGGACCGCCAAGCACTTTTCTTTACCGACAACTACAACAAAATTTGTTTTTCTGCTTCCAAACTTTCCCTACCGTCTTCATACACAGAGTCAATACAGGTTTCACTGTACACAATAACCCTTAATTTGACAATATGCCATAGCCATATTCATCTACACCAATAACTAAAAAACAAAATCCCCCCTTTCAACCGCCGAACGCACTGCCCTTATCTCCGATTACTCCTAGTAATAACAATAAGTATTGAAAACCACGCGAAAAGCAACAAAAACGTTGGTCTTGTTCTTCGTACAATTTCCTATGCTGATTGTTATTATAATTTCAACCCGTGAGGTATGTTTGAGTCTTTGACGTCACTTTCTCCCATTCGCAACCAAGCCTTGGAACAAGGTCGATTAATGGCGGCCGTAAATTCTCGGAAATAAATGTTAAAATAAAATGACTTCTGATGTTCGTAATGAATTGAAATTTGGCAAGGTGAGTAAGAAAGTCTAATTGTTCACGAAAATGTAAAAAATGAAAATCAAAAATTTGATCACAGGGGCATTTTAACTGTCCTATGGCAGGTTTGATACAGCACAGTTGACGTTCCACTGAGTAAGCAGACATGATCTGTGATTTTAAGTCGGTGCCGTTTATATTATAATATGCTTAGAAATGGACAGAGAAGAATGAAAATAAAAAAAGTTTGTTTTTTGTAAGTTTCAAGTTTTTTTTGGTAAAAAGCTGTTTGATCAGGGTAAACTTGCAGGAGAAATGGTTTTTGTATTAGGTAAGTGATCTATCCTTAACTCAGGAAAATCATTTCTTATAAAAAACGTTACAAAAAGGAGAGGGCTAGTTACCATAGGGAACACATGGTACCTTTTGTAACCATGGCTGTTGCAAAAAGGCACATGCTGGACGATATAGTTGTAAGACTGTCTTTTATGCAATAACTGACAATCGATCTTTTATATTTATATACTTTTTCTACATTTATATATGTACGTACATTTTATATTTGATTTAGATTATTATTGTAGTTACAGTGTAGTTAGGTGTCCCCAATTAGTGTACATTGTATGCTAGCGATTTTGACTAGTTAATAATTAAAAGTTCTTATTATTTTATTATTATGTTACGTAAAGGAAAGTTACAAAAGGGAAAGATGGTGCAAAAAGGAACTGTAAATGTCACATTAAGGACCGATGAATCTAATCATTCATTCATTCATTCATTCATTCACTCATTCATTCATTCATTCATTCATTCATTCATTCATTCACTGTTTTTGTCTTTTGATCACCACAGGTCATGACTATTCGTGTACTGACAGCATCGTGGAGACTTTCGCTTTGTCTTGTAAGATCTAGCAAAGCGATTAATCTTCGACTTTCTTCATCAAGCTCAGCCTCAATCTTTAAGCCGCTACCAAGAGCGGAGCTGGTGACGAAATTCAAGTCGAGGCTGAGAGACAGGAAGTTTCTTCCAGGCTCTTCGGGTTCTGATCATCAGTTCCCAGAGTTTCTTGCAGAGCCAAGAGATTCATTCCCACTCGGTGTTAGAGTCCAAAATCCGAACCACTCCTCACTCGCGGTACTCACTTTAAAATGCATGGAATTCGTGGAGGAGAATCTCTCTCATAACCCTGCGATATTATTCCGTGGGCTTCCAGCTACGACAGCGGAGGATTTTTCCATCATTGCTCGTACGATTCCGGAAAAGGGCGCGGCTTATGGAGGTATTGGGTATCGCTCCAAAGTAGACAAAGATGTCGGGACTTACACTTCTAGTGAAAGACCCAATGACTATACAATAGAATTGCACAATGAATTGGCCTACAGTGATAACTTCCCATCCAAGGTAAGCACGGAAATTGCATGTTCCAAGCGTTAAGATGGTAAGTAAGTAAGTAAGTAAGTAAGCAAGCAAGCAAGCAAGCAAGTAAGCAAGCAAGCAAGTAAGCAAGTAAGTAAGCAAGTAAGCAAGTAAGCAAGTAAGCAAGTAAGCAAGCAAACAAGCAAGCAAGCAAGTAAGCAAGCAAGTAAGTAAGGAAGCAAGTAAGCAAGTAAGTAAGCAAGCAAGCAAGCAAGCAAGTAAGCAAGCAAGTAAGCAAGTAAGCAAGTAAGCAAGTAAGCAAGTAAGCAAGTAAGCAAGTAAGCAAGCAAGCAAGCAAGCAAGAAAGCAAGCAAGCAAGCAAGCAAGCAAGCAAGCAAGTAAGCAAGTAAGCAAGTAAGCAAGCAAGCAAGCAAGCAAGCAAGCAAGTAAGCAAGTAAGCAAGTAGGCAAGTGTAGTATTGAATAGCCACCAAGGCAAGCCACAAAGGCTGAAACATAAGCTTTATTCCGAGCACACACAGTACACGTTCGCTCACCGTTTCCCGCTCGCTCACACTCTCTTCATATCCCAGATGTACTTGTCAATATACACGCAACCGCTGTCCTAATACACTACATCCATCTCTTTCTTCGCTTAAAGGCTTAATCTCAAATAGCAATAAAATATAACAAACTTGTAGTTCCTTTAAACGCGCTCTTAAAGTTCAGTTCTTATTCGAGTGTTCAAAACAAAGTCACTCTAGCAAAAAACAAGGTCCTTGCAGTTCAGTTCATGTAAGAATGTTCCAATGTCACTTGCAACACAACAATAAATATGACAGTGTTAAGTTCACTAAGTTCAGCACAGAACATAATCGTTCAGCAACTTTGGACGACTAGTAATTCTGCCGATCTCCTCAATGGCTGCTCAGCTGTAGGTACAGCAGTGGGTACAACTTCTGGTGGTGATTCTGCCATTGGTACAGGATTCTCTTTCATAGGTGGTGTCTCAGTTGTCTTGGGTTCAGGTCGTGGTTCAGCATACTGTAGTGCAGTTCCTTGATCTTCCTGATCTGGCATATTAAAGGGCTTAATATGCTGAAGGTTTCGCTTGTACTGAATTCCCTGTGGTGATCGCAATACCACCTGGTCCCCATAACGAGACATCACCTCATATGGTTCCTTCTCGTAGCAAGGTGACAGTTTGTTTTCTTTCTTCTTCTCTAGCAGAACGGTGTCTCCTTCTCTCACGTTTCGGTCTCTGGCATGAAACCTTTTGTCAACATAGTCCTTGTTGGACTGCTTTCTCTGCGTGTCCCGATCACGAACACCTTGGTCGTTTACTTCTATTTCCTCCTCTTCTACATCAACCAGCTCAGGCATTTTAGTTGTAAGCCTTCTTCTAAACAGTAATTCAGCAGGCCTTTTTCCTGTAGTCGAATGTGGAGTGGACCTGTATGCCAAAAGGAACCTGTTTAACTCCTCCCTCCAATTCTTTCCTTCTGCATGAGCTGCTCTAACAGATTTCAGAAGCGACCTTTTTTGTCTTTCTACTTCGCCGTTAGCCCTTGGCCACAGAGGTGTCGTATAATGGTGCTCAATCCCCATTTCTTTTAAATACTCTTCTACCTCTCTGGATACGAGGTTCGAACCATTGTCGGTGCGTAGACCTCTAGGTAATCCATGTCTTGCGAATTGGGCATCCAGGCAATGAATGATGGTTTTGCTGGAGGTTGTTCGGATGACATCGACCTCCATCCACCGGCTATAATAATCGACAAGGACTAACAGGTGTTCTCCAGACGGTAATGGACCCATTAGATCCACAGGTACTTCTTCCCACGGTTGTTTGGGTAGCATGGTTGGTTTCACTGGTGGGGGTGGGACATTCTTAGTAACCAACAGGCATCCGTAACACTCAGCGCATCTTCTCTCTGCATCACGATCCATTCCAGGCCACCAGACTTTTGTTCTAAGTCTCTCCTTTGTCTTTACAACTCCTTGGTGCCCTTCGTGTGCCAAACTGACAACTCTCTTGCGAAGAGCTTGAGGTACAACAATTCTTGTCCCCCGTAGAATTACATGACCGATAAAGGTCAACTCATTGCGCACTGGCAAATATGGCTTAGGAGCATTGTCCCATTTTCCTTCAATGAGGCAATTTCTGACTGCTTGCAACTCTGAATCTTGTGCTAAGACCCGTTCAATCTCTTTGATTCTCAACGCAGTAGGGACAGCATGCAGAGCTACCAAGCGTACATATCCATCATCTTGCAGGGATTAATCTGAAGCAGGTATCTTTGTCAGTCGGGAAAGCGCATCTGCTATTTTCTTTCTTGAAGGCACATAACAAACTTGATAGTTGTAGGGTTGCAAACGCAAAACCCAGCGCTCTATTATATATATTCTGGCTGACGGTTTGGACTTCCTTGAATAGATGACTTTGAGTGCTTCATGGTCTGTTACAAGATCAAACTGTGGAAGCCCATACAAGTAGAGGTGAAAGCGTTCACACGCCCATACTAAGGCTAGTGCTTCCTTCTCGGTTTGACTATAACGGCGCTCCACTTGACTCAGACTACGACTGGCATAACAGACGGCACGACTTTCTCCATTCTTCTCTTGCACCAGGACTGCTCCAAGCCCTACCGGACTGGCGTCAGCAATAACACGGGTACGCGCATCCTTATCAAAGTACGCTTAGACTGGTGCACTTGCAACTTGACTCTTTAATTTCTGAAATGACTTCTCCTGCTCTTCACCCCACAAAAACGGTTCTCCTTTTCTCGCAAGTCTCCTAAGGGGATCAGCAGTAGTTGCAAAATCGGGTATAAACCTGGCACTGAATCCCACGAGCCCCAAGAAGCTACGAACTTCTGAAGGTGTCTGTGGTTGACTTGCTTCAGCAACAGCTCTGACTTTTTCCTCAGTAGGCCCGACTCCATGCTTGCTAAGCAAAAGGCCCATGAACACCACTTTGTTCATCCGGAAAGTGCACTTTTCAGCATTCACAGTCAGCTGCTTCTCACTAAGACGCTCCAACACACTGTTTAAGTTCTTATCATGTTCCTCAGTGTCTCGACCGTGAACGATAAGATCATCTGCTATATTAGCCACTCCTGGTAGACCTGCCATTGACTGGGTGATGATATGCTGGTACTTTTCTGGTGCGGCATTGACACCAAAGCTTAAACGCTTGTACCGGAAGATTCCGTCATGGGTGGCAAAAGCAGTGATATCCCTTGAATCAGCATCCAACTCGATCTGGTGAAATCCCCATCTCAAATCTAGTTTCGAGAACACAGCACTCCCATTAAGGCTCTCAAGGACTTCATCTATGGTTGGTTTAGGCAATCTCTCACGGACAATGGCTTCGTTAGCTCTTCGCATATCGACACATAATCTTATGTCTCCAGACGCTTTTGGTGCAACAACAACTGGGCTAACTCATGCCGTAGGCCCCTCAACCTTCTCAATTATGTCCTTCTCAAGGAGTTCATTAACCTTGGCAGTTACCTTGTCCTTTAGGTAAAAGGGAACTCGTCGCATCTTTTGAACTACCGGGGTTACACTAGGATCAACATGTAGCTTCAACTGATAACCCATCAGTTTCCCAATCCCATGGAACACACGGGGGTACTTTGCTTTGAGTTGTCCAACAAGAGTGTCATCAACAGTGTTACAGTTCCCTGTACCGAGAGTTCCTGCCGGATCCTCACGAAGGATTCCAAGATCTGTGGCAGTCAAATATCCTAACAAACAACGCCCTGTTTTGACAACAATGAAATCTGCCACAATCTTTGTTTTGGCTACAGAAACTTCTGACTGAAACTGGCCTTCAACTTCAAGCTCTCGGCCCCCATAAGCATACAACTTTTTTGTGCAGGGTTGTAACTCAATCTTTAGCCCATGATGTTTTAGTTCCCGTACAGTATCCATGCTAATTAGGTTGCTTGCAGAACCTGAATCAATCAACATGTCCCTGCTGACTCCACCAATGCTCGCAGAGATCACTGGCTCAGCAGAAGTCGACAAAGCACATGTCTGCTCTTCTAAAGTAAAAGCATGTGTCATCCTCACCTGAGTGCTCAAAAGGACCCTCAACAGCATTGGCCTGTCCTCCTTTATCACGACGTTGCTGCCTGCCTCCCTGTCGTTGGGTGGTACTTTGTTTTCCAAACTTTGGGTTTCTACCCCCTTTGCAGCAGCTAGCATAATGACCATATTTCCCACATTTACTGCACTTCCGACCTCGAGCTGGACAATTCCTATCTTGAGCAAAATGACCCTCTTTACCACAGTTGAAACAAACACCTTTTCCTTTAGATCCATGCCCAGAACTTTCTTCAACCGCATTAGTGCCTGCTCCAGGCTCTTGACTTGACGTGACCATTTGACTTGCTTGCTCACGTGGGGCTTCCCACTTTCGAACTTTCTCCATTGCAGCTTCCAGAGTAATATTATTGACTTCCAGTAGTTTCTTCTTCAACTCAACATTGGCCAACTTTTCAATCAGTTGGTCTCGCAAATTTTCCTCCAAGGCTGCCCCAAAATTGCAATGACGGGCTTGTTTACGTAAACGAACCATGAATTTGCCAGCGGTCTCCCCCTGGGTCGGCGCAAGTTGACGAAAAACATATCTCTCAAATGGCACATTGTCCTCGGCTCGAAAATGAGCATCCAGCTTTCGAAGACACACTACATATTCATTATCCTGATCTGCATTAACTGGTATAAGGATCTGGAAGGTCTTCGTACATATCTTGGACTTCCATGCCCGCTAAATGAAGCAATTGAGCTCTTTTCCGAGAAGCATTCGTGATTCCCTTGCCATCGATGTAATACTGATACGATCGTTTCCACTGTCGCCAACGTTCCGCGACTTGAGAGGAAGAGCCCGTTAAATCTAAAGGCGGCAACGCTCTTTCCCTGAACTTGCCATCCTCGTCGCCAATTTGTAGTATTGAATAGCCACCAAGGCAAGCCACAAAGGCTGAAACATAAGCTTTATTCCGAGCACACACAGTACACGTTCGCTCGCCGTTTCCCGCTCGCTTACACTCTCTTCATATCCCGGATGTACTTGTCAATATACACGCAACCGCTGTCCTAATACACTACAGCAAGTAAGCAAGCAAGCAAGTAAGCCAGTAAGCAAGCAAGCAAGCAAGCAAGCTAGCAAGCAAGCAAGCAAGCAAGCAAGTAAGCAAGTAAGCAAGTAAGCAAGCAAGCAAGCAAGTAAGCAAGCAGGCAAGCAGGCAAGCAAGCAAGCAAGTAAGCAAGTAAGCAAGCAAGCAAGCAAGCAAGCAAGCAAGCAAGCAAGCAAGCAAGAAAGCAAGCAAGCAAGTAAGTAAGTAAGCAAGTAAGCAAGCAAGCAAGCAAGCAAGCAAGCAAGCAAGTAAGCAAGCAAGTAAGCAAGTAAGCAAGTATGTATGTAAGTATGTAAGTAGCGAAGGATAGGCCGGGACCGTCAAAGAAAATATTGCGAATGCTGACGGAGGGAGACAGGCGATGGAGGGAGGGACAGACAGAGGGAGACAGGCGATGGAGGGAGGGACAGACAGAGGGAGACAGGCGCGATCCCCGGCCCCGCAACGCATGGAACGGGCTAGCATAGCCTGTGAACAGGCTTCTTTTTGGGGAATTTGGTTAGGTTAAAATCGGCGAGCGAAGCGAACCGAGCGCGGACCGAGGAAGAGGGAAGGGGCGGCGAAGCCTGTGGACTCGCCTTTGATGCCGCCGTTCCGCCCCCTAGTAATTTTCCTGTTATTATATGGTCAACAAATTAATTAATATGTCAACAAGTTGTCATGTTTTGTTCGGTTGAATGCATCGGTAGTAGTATAAAAATAGACTGGCTAAACACGACTCCCACTCTTCGCAAAAAAGTATTTAAAAAGCCTAAAGTATTAAGCTTTCCCAGTAAGACTTCAGAAAGTATTGCGCCTTTAGATCACAGTTATGAATTTGTTCTCTTCGTTGATATTGACCTTTTGATCTCGGCGGATTATAGTGTTTGCGGCCACACGGTAATAGACATTTTCGATCCGAGTCTCAAAAAGCCGTAGTCTATAATTCCACTGCAATGAAATAATGAATTCTTGCGATAATGTTTAGCTCCTTAGTAAGTTTTGTAGTTGAGTAGTGTGTCTCAGTGGAGCTAGGATAAACCCTGTTGTTTTGTAATAGCGTTTGATTTGGCATCCAACAGATAATCTGCAGCATTGTTGCTGTTCTGTAAATCCAGTCGAAAAAATTCTAAAAGCATCTTGCTTTTTTGCCACAGACTTTAGACACAGCTTTTGCTCTACTTTAAGTCTCGGTATGTATTCGAAAAATTTCGCTCAAAGCTTTCTTAAAATCTAGATCTGAAAATTGCATGCGACGAGTCGCCATGTTTGTTTTTCATTTGAGCCAGCAAATGGAATAATTATGCAAATTTAGGGTGCCAGAGATGTCAACATGTGTCGTCAATCACCGCATACCTGTCAACACCAAATGATCTGACCAATCAGCTCATGATACCAGACTCTGGTATCATGGAACGGCGGCATCAAAGGTGAGTCCACAGGCTTCGTCGCCCCTTCCCTCTTCCGCAGTCCGCGCTCGGCTCGCTTCGCTCGCCGATTTTAACCTAACCCAATTCCCCAAAAAGAAGCCTGTTCACAGGCTAGGCTAGCACGTAAACAGCTTTCGTGTCAGGCGCTGGAAAGGAGAGGGAAAAGGGCGATACAGTAGCACTCCTGAAGCGCCATGGAAAAAGGAACGTCGCTCCCTTCGATCCACGTGGTCAAAACTCCCTTTCCCTATAGCTTGCAGTAGCCGGTCAATAGGAGCCAGGAGGACGTATAAAAAAGGGTAGAGAGAACTGCCATGTAAGTGTTATAAAAAGCTCCTTTCAAAATATATCAAACAAACGCACGTAAAGGTTATATGAAAGGGGTACCATTTTCAATGAAAGGTATATGAAAGGAGTACTATTTTCAATGAAAGGTATATCAAAGGGGTACTTTTTTTGTCAAAAACGGTATATGAAAGGGTAAGGGTTTGGACCTTGGGGTGGAGCATCTGTACAGCCCCCGAAATGATCCCGACCCCGAAATGATCCCCATTTTTTTTCACACTGACCCCGAAATGATCCCCAAGTAATTTTTGGAATGGAATGGCCTTCCATCCAGAGAAAGCTGGAATGAATAAAATAAAGGCAGTTTAGGATATTTTGATTCTCATTCTATGCAGTATTCACTTATTTATTCATTTTGGACAATTCTTAAAATAAATAATTATAACGCATTTTGTAACGATTTTTCAAGAAACTATATCATTTCTTATTTTTGCGAGTGTAGCGTTTTCAACTGTAAGTAATAACAAAAACAAACTGATCCGCTTCTTATAGCAGACCGGCATGATTTAAAAGAGGAAACAAACATGATCGAACGTGAACATCAACAACCATATTTTTTCAGTAACGAGAAATACAACACAATTATACGATCAAAAACTTAAATGTAACAGTACAGCTAGTCTATCAAAACAATACGAAAACAATTACAGTTAGTTACAATCAGGCAACAAATCTCAGTATTCCTTACGCGCACACCGTGGGAACCAAACACGCTACCAAAGGTCAACTTTCATTCAAAACTTTTGAAAATGAAAGAACAAAATGAAAGGCTTCTTGCATGGGCTATTTGGAGTTGCTTTACTTTGACTCAATGATGTTCATGATTCGTGTTATCGATAATACATAATTTACCGCTGTTTTGCAATCACATTACACATCACAGTGTATAGTCATTGATTATAAACAATAACATTTCTTATTGACAAAACCTTGTTAACGACTCTGATACAGTTAATTTCTTACAGTTTCAAACTAACCGCTGCGTCCTTACGCACACATGAATTCGTTTCCGGCGGCTTGTCTTCATTTCCGGAGATTGCGCTTTAGAAGGAAAGTTGACAACCACGCGGTTCGCGACATCTCACTGATGATCTTCTGGTTAGAGGTCGCACATGAAACAGAAGACTGGGACGAGACATTGAAGTTTCCTTAACTGCCGTTATTTTATTCATTCCAGCTTTCTCTGGTTGGAAGGGCATTCCATTCCAAAAATTACTTGGGGATCATTTCGGGGTCAGTGTGAAATAAAAATGGGGATCATTTCGGGGTCGATTTGGGATCATTTCGGGGTCGGGGATTATTTCGGGGGCTGTGCACATCCCCGTGCAAAATTTTGTTGAGTACCTCAACCCCCCCCCCCCCCCCCCCCGGTGTGTTACGCCCTTTCAATATTCGGAGTTTATTTTTTGTAGCTCGATTAGAAAATGAGGCAAATTATGATAAGGCATTAATTCTAAACAAATATTCGCCTATATTTTCCTTAGGTGATTCTATTCTGTGTGAAAGAGCCTGCTGACGGTTGCGGTGGTGAAACGCCAGTAATGAAAAACAGTGAGCTTCAATCCCGCCTAGATCCTGATATTGTGCGGAAGTTAGCAGAGAAAAACATCAGATATGAAAGGTTTATGCCTCGCAAACCCCAAAGGAACTACGTAACATGGCAAGACAGTTTCATGACGGAGAACAGAAAGGTGATGGTTTTATTTACTGTAAATGCAGTTTTGCAAAGAAAATAGTTATGCTAAAGACCCGTGAGGATTCTTCCCCCCCCCCCCCGGGGGCACTCCCCCAAAATACCTATACGGGTATGTGCCGCCCAACGGGGTCGTGATTTTGGGAGTCCTGATCTAGAACGGGATATTCATTTTAGAGACGTTTCCTAGGACAGGGTATAATATTTCGAACCGGCACGAAAGCTTCAGGTTATCAGCAGCCATTTTTTTTTTCTAGAACGGGGTATTAAAAATTGGTCGTGACTAGAATGGATACTCCAAAATCAGGTTGGACAACCTCGGACACTTATTGAGAATTATATAACGTAATGTCGACACTTACAATTTATTTTCAATAAATTTTTAAGTGTAAAAAAGAAAATCTAAAATCCCCACTCAGGATTGAACCTGTGACCTCAGCTGGGCTTAGGCTTACATAGCGGCCTACCGTACCACTGTACCACCTAGCTTCTCGGGTTGATTAGTCCTAAATTTAACTATATAAACTGCTGCCCCTAACCTCAACTGAAAGCTTACCAGTTACTCCGTTATATAAGTCTCAATAAGGTGTCCAACCTAATTTTGGAGTATCCATTCTAGTCACCACCATTAAAAATTGACCAATTTGTAGAACGGGGCATCATTTTGAGTGCAAATTCTTTCTAAAACGGGGTACAAATTTGGAGACCAGGGCGGCACATAACCCACCGAAAATATACCCGAGTACTCCCCTCCCCGGGGGTTCTTCTCGCCTGAACTCGATCATTTATTCAAAGGTGCTAATGCTAGCTAATGATTTTCAAGCCAAATTTATTGTAAAAAGCCAACATAAAACTAATAGCAGAATAGCATAACTAGTTGAATCTTTCTCTTATCAACCCACGCTTTAGTGCCTACTAACGTCTTTTGTTGTCCCATTCTACCAATCACATCGTCTTTTTTGTCATTGTTAAATCTACACTTTCACCCCAATTCTTTGGAATACGCATTGTGTCAAAATCACAGGCACACCATGCAAACAGATTATCTTATTACCCTGGGGTAGAATATAAAATAATTGTTGAGTGGTCGATCTTTGGTTCCTATGATTCCGACTCAGCCTAGTCCCTAGGCGTTCTCGGCTCGGTCAAACCTGGACCCTACTTTGAGCCGTGACGTCACCGAGAGAGCCTCGCCCCCCCCCCCGCCCCAGACTTCGCGCGGACAACGAGGCAAGAGAGAACGCCTAGGGACTAGGCTGATTCCGACTAATTCTCTCTCTTACGCTTCTAGGAAGTAGAGGAACTAGCCAAAAAACAAGGCAACGAAGTAAGGTGGGATCCAAACGGGGATTTGTATTTATGGCTCACCAGACCTGCCTTTATAACCCATCCGGTGAGCGGAGAGAAATACTGGTACAACCAGGTCACGGGGCACCACAGTTCCTGCGCCGAGGCAATGCCAACATTTAAAGAGACCGAAATCCTGGATGGCAAATTTCCCCACCACAGTTACTATGGCGACGGAAGCGAGATTGAACCGGAAGTGATTCAGCATATACGGGCACAAGCATGGGCATGCGCTGTTGGTTTCAAGTGGAAATGCGGCGATTTGTTAGTCATTGATAACGTGGCCGCCCAGCATGGAAGAATTGCGTACAGCGGCGAGAGACAGATGCTTGCCTATTTGACCGCCTAAAAGTGTTGCTTCGTTCTCCGAGAGGAAGCAAAACTTGGGAACTTTTTTTTGTTCTTTAAAATACGACGTCCACGCACGTGAATTGCTATGATATTTCACAATATGGCGTCGTAACATTAGGGAAATTGCTAGATTCCATAGCTCAGAAGGAGGTCGGACACCTTATTGAAACTTATATAACGGAGTAACTGGTTTGCTTTCAGTTGAGGTTGGGGGTAGCAGTTTATATATTTTTTGTCCCGGCTATGTTGTAGTTGCACTTTATTTTCAAGCGTTTCTTGAAGGGAGTAGTACATCATTGGAAATTTCTTGGGGGCTGGTATCCTGCGTGCTAGAGGTTTTTATTAGTGAAAACCGTTTACGCGGTTAATTCCACTCATAATATTTAGAGAACGGACCTCTGGATCCAGGGTGGGGAGCTGGAAGGTTGAGAAAGCTAACGAGATATTGGCTGTGTTTTCACGAGGCGGTTTTTCTCGCTTAACATTCCTGTAGGTGATTTGTTTACTGACCGCGTTAAGCAGCTTAAAAAATGTATGCGTTTTCACGGACAGAACTTTATTCATTTTTCTTATACCATGCGCGTTATATATTTTCTTTTGTTAAAACAATAGAAAATTAGAACACAAAAGAACGACAATACAATGCCCTTCTTTGTTGTTTGAACGCTGGCGAAATGTGATTGGCCGAAATTAATTGCCGACAAGCTTAAGCGACCTGGTTTGGTGGCTTAAATTTAATGAGAATTCTATTGTAGTTCGCCAACTCGCTTAACTTTAAGCGAGTTGGACAAGCAACTGTTTCCACGAGTTTTTTGACTGTCACTCGCTCAGCGACTTGAAAAATCGCTCGTGAAAACACGGCCATTGTAAAACAATAAAAATGCAAGCAATGAAACGTCACACATATTTATCAATTATATGGTTAAAGGTGAAGGGAAATTTGTTTTTGGTGTTAAAAATATATGCAATAAGAATTATATAATCTTAGGACACTTAAAAATGTTGTTGACTCGCTTTTTACTTGTAGTCTTGTGAGTATTTTTCATGCTGATCAAAGGATGCTTTCTCCTGACCAGTTGATATTTCGTAGTTGATATTTCGTAGAAGTACTAGTTTAAACTTGTATTTCACTAAGCAACCTTGCGATCATCGCAAATATTTACTAACCTGTTGACCTATAGATGGCTTTCACTCACGTGACCTTCAGTCCTGTGGGACTCAAATGACAAAGGCCATGGCGGCCATGTTGGTGCACATAACAAAAGAAGTTCATTAAAATTCTTTTGTAGGTGTGCACCAACATGGCCGCCGTGACGTTACGTGCATGAAAACCACCTATTGGACTTATACCGATAGATGTCGAGTCGAGATAATGAAACAAACTCAGGTCAGGTTTTTCTGGGCACTCTTCCTGGAAATAGTATTTTTGGTTGGAGTAACCTATTTTCATTCAACTGTCTTATTTTTCACTTAACCTATATCGATTAAGGTAACTTTTTCGGACCCTATGTTGACGCTATTTAATTACTTAAGATTATTATGCCCTCGTCCTCACTCAAATAAGGTAAAATATAAATTTTATCAAAGAAACTATTGTCAAGAAAGATCGCTTAAGGTATGCTCAGAGCAGTACAGGTTTACTAGTTGACACGTACCACCTTAATGATATGGAATGGGCTGGACTAAGTTTAACCAATCATGTACGATGAAGAAGCTTGTCGTCTTCAGTTTTTCTACAACATGTAACAAATTTCAAATGTAATTTTTACTTCTATCTTCTACACAAATACGTAAACCTTTCGATAAATATTTACCTTGTAATTTTTATATTTCTCTAGTAGTTTTGTTTTGGCTGAATGGTTTCGAAATGTTAGTGAAAATTGATAGAGAGAAGTCAGCTTCGACACTAACAAACATATCGAAGGAATATATGTTAATGATTTGTCTTGACCAAACACAGTAAGGCTTACGTTGGCCTACATTACCTCTTGATCTATTTCTGACATTGATTGATAGGTAATTCTCAGCCAAGATAAAAGCTATGCGAGAAACTTTCTAGTGAGAACATTGTGTAGTCACTGAACTGTAAAGTTCACTAGAAGAGTAAAGAGAAGAGTTAACCACAGATGAGAGACCGATTGATTGAACCTTTTCATTGAGTGTTGGAAGTAGGCTGCTAGTCCCCCGAACGCCCTTTCAACAATATAAGCGACTAAAATTTCGTCTCTTACAGGTGTGTAAATCATTTTAGCGGGAAACAAAATCGATAACTGAGATTTGCGGTAAAGAAGATTATATCCCTTGGTAGCCAAATTTGACAGTTTTAAGGTGGTTCGATACAGTTTTCTGGAGACCATACCAACATTTTTCAATCGGCTTTTAAGCGGTCTTCTCCAAGTCAGATGAACGATAAAATCGATATTACCATGACGACGATAAACAAGAAATTTAGAAATCAGTAAAAGTGAAATTTAGCGCGTTTAAGATTTCGCATTGAAAATCCCACACAGGCATTATGGCATGTATATTTTGCAAGAATAAAAAATTCTGTTTGTTTGAATTAAAATTAATCGCAATAACATTTCAAACCTTACTATTTGTGTACTGGTATTAAATTGATCGAGAGATTAACACTGGTTTTGTGAAATTACTTAATGATAATGTCAAAAAGTAGCTTGATGTTATGTTTGTAAACTTTGAAAGTTTTGTTTACTTTCTCTTTTGCGATCTTGAGAACTACCTTTTTTCCTAACATCGCATCATGTGCAATTTTTGGGTAATTTTCGATTTTAATGGCTTTTTTAATAATCTGAGAAACGGCTTGATGGATTTTTTTAAAACATTCACTGTGCATGCTTACCGATGTGCAAAATATTATCTGAAAGTTTCATTGCCATTGATTCACTGGAACGCCTTTAAATTTAAAGATGAAGACGACGTAGGAACCGGCCGAAAAAATGGCGTTACAAATTTACTTTTTTTAAGTTATGCTTAATAATGATTACACGTCGCAAACTCTGCGTGGAAATAAGCAATTTACTCCGCATTCAGGCCAGTTTGAATAGAAAATAAAAATTATGAACTTCTTTTTACGTACCAATGTATCTTGAGCATAAAGGTCTCTATGTTGAATTCTCTTATCCTCAAGTTTGTGCAAAACACGCAATGTCACAGATAGCGCAATATAGGTAAAAGCTTCTCGCCGTAAAAAGGCCAAAAGATCTCTAATTTTGTGCAGAATAACAAGACGTTTGTAACGCGAATGAAAGGAGTTTGTCCACACTTTACTCCAGGACATCGTTGCGTTGGCTTCTGAATTTTTGATGTCAAGATAATTGCACTAAACCGACATCATATGGTAAACACGGTTCGATAATGTTTTAAAACTGAACGAGTTCAAACGCAAAAAAAGACATACACAATGTAAAGTTCGGACAAAAAAAGAAGAAGAAGAAACATCACAAATGCGAGCACTACCATCCGGTTTCAGTACAGGGACGATGGGAGCGGCCCAATCACTAAATTCCACCTTTTCTAGCACTCCAACTATTTCCAACCTGCTGAGTTCATCGGCAATTTTCTCCTTTAAATCGAACGGAATGGACGTGGGCTTGAAAAACTTTGGCACTGCATCTTTTTAAGCTTTAGGGACTGTGCAATAATTATGAGGACAGAGATCAGAACAATAATTTAAAAAATGTAAAATATTTACTCAATACACAGTGCCCACGACATTTTACTTGTTCCAGGTTATTTTACAGGCTTAGAAAGCTATAATTATTTACCTCAAAATACATTAAAATTTATCCCCGTTATAAATATTAAAAAAAAGAATTGATTTCATGTTACTTAGGCTAATGTTAAAACATTAGTCTATACACCGAATGCAAATATGGCCGTCAGGTAGTTTTTTTGTTTGGCCAAGCTGTCAGTGAAATGAATGATATCACGGAAACAAGTGCTGCTAAATGTATCATCTTGCAAAGTTTGAGTGTTTTTGGTTAAATGGTTGCAAAGTTATGGCTCACTGAAATTTTAAGCATTTGTATGGGAAAAAACATTCTAGCCTCACTAGCCTCGCTTTCATGTTTTTTCCAAAATTTGATTGACTATAACTTCTCCTAAAATAAGACTATGGCCTTGAAAATGCACACAATGACTTATTCTGACCTGATCTTTATCATTATTCAATTGTTTTTTTTTTCTTGAGAACCTGTCCAAACAAAAAAATTGTTGGACGGCCATATTTGCATTCGGTGTATAGGAGCATGAAATAAATTATTTTTTTCGTGTGTCTTTTAAAGTACTAGGTTTTTATGATTCTTGTTTCCAACTCAGCATACATCTTATTCCAAAAATGGCGGACATTTTATTAACCCGTGAATATACGCGCACGCGTAATGAACGGGTTATCGGTAACGGCGACAGATATGCAAATGAGCACTCGCTCACTCCTTCCATCAGCTGTAAACTTAGTGACGTAATGCTTTTGTTACGAATGCGTTTTGTAACAAGAACAGCGTGAATCCAGCGATAACAATCAATAAATTGGTGTAAACGAATATAAACAACAATAAGCTTAAAGATGTTTCGCATTTGGTGTCTTTAATGCAACGTTAAAATCAATCTAAAAGGAATTTTCAACTGAGACACGCGTTTTGATTCTTACGTACCTTCAGGTAATAAAATTTAACCCATCTCAAGCCAGAGGTCACGGTGGTCGAGTGGTGTAAACCGCGGACTTACAGCCAAAAGGCCCAGGTTCGAATCTCGCTCGGGCCGTCCTTTTTTTTTCTTTTTTTTTTCTTTCTTCTTCGGACTGAACATTATGAAAGTGATGTACTGTATTTTTACTTTTTGCGTTTGTCAAAACTCCTTACGTTTAATTTTAAAAAAAATATCGAACCGTGATAGAGTGAAAACATAAGCTTACCGCAATATTGCGTTACGCTAGCATTTCAAATTCACGGGTTGGCTCTAAGGAGCCTTTGATTATTCTGTTATATCCATGTAAATTAGCCCTCTTGGCCTCGTCAGGAGCGGGGTCGTAGCTGTCCAAACGATGTCTGTGATTGGCGAACGATACAATTGATATATCACTTGAACAGTGCCCCTATCCCTAATTCCTAATCCCTATCCCAGCGGGACAAATTTATTGTTTTCTTAGCGAATCACAGACATCGTTTGGACAAGTGCGGGACTACCCCTGGTCAGCATGAGCAAAATACAAAAGAATTTTCAAGCGAAAATGAAGCCAAGAGGGATAATTAACATGCATATAAAAGAATAAAAAATTGGCCGCCACTTTGGTATAAGGTGTATGATTTTACAGTATACACTCTTTTTTAGTTGTAAAATCTTTTCACCCTTTTATAGGCGTTAAGATTGTGGAAAGCGGAGGAAAGGCGGAGTGCAAGATTGAGTACGACTTTCGAAACGTCTCCTGGCCCCTCTCTCTTCCTTGTTTTTGACCATACACCTTATTCCAAAATGGCGGGCAATTTATTATTCTTTTGTATGAATGTCAATTAGCCCTCTTTGCCTCATTTTCGCGTGAAAATTCTGTTGTATTTTGCACATGCTGACGAGGCAACAAGGGCTAACATACAGGGTTAACATACAGATAAAAGAATAATAAAGTGGCCGCCATTTTGGAATAAGTTGTATGCTGCACGTGCGATTAACACTACTTTCCATCTCTCAAGTGACGTAGGACACCTTATGAGGTTTACATGTAGTATTCTTTATCGTTATACTACTGACCTATACGAGAATAGAACCCCATTTTTTAGGCACGGAACTGAGAGAACAGAGCTCTGGTTAAGTAACAAATAGCGTTTTGGGGTTGATCACTGATCTACAGTGTTTAGAGCTTAGTAGAACAAGGAGCAAAGGACCGCGAACGAAAATGCTGCTGGAGTACGTAGGATCTATAGAAGATCTGATCAGCCAAAAATAGTAATACAAACATAGTGAGCAAATCTGATACTACGTAGAACATTTAACGCGACAACGATATGATAGAGCCCAAACTGAAAGCCAAAATGCCACCGTGGACAGCTGTTTTGTTTTGTTTTTTTTCGACCTTAGCACTGATTTGAAAACGGTAAGCTTTCATTTCTTGTTATGAGAAACTAATTTTTTTAAATTAGCTTTTAATATTTCTTAGATATATATGATGTAATGTAATTATTTTTGAATTTTATTGTATATATTTAATACTTAAATAGTTTAGTTTATTAATCGTTGTAATGCGCTTTTGATCATTACATGTTAAAAAGCGCACTATAAATTAATAAATTATCATTATTGTTATTATTATTAAAAAAAATATTATTATTATTATTATTATTATTATTGTTATTATTATTATTATTATTATTATTATTATTATTATAGAGGGCAACTCTATAAAACATTACAGTTCCCGTCAGTTAGCCCTCGTTGGTGTAGTGGATATGGCCGGATATTAGTTATAAAGCGAACGATTCAGGTTTCGAGGCATACAGTATTCTGACCTTTTTCCTTCTTGTACTCTAAAGTGTGAAATTTTAAGTGAAAGAGAAAAGTCAGTTTGAGATATGGAAACGACTGTTAACACACACGTGCATCCTCGTCCCCAGAGCCCGCGTTTCGTTTGGCTAGCGGTTGAAACGAGTATAAAAACCGTGGAGCTCTGGGTGGGGAATTCGAATGCTACACGTGATAATCCAAATAAAATCAAAGAAAGCAAGGCTGATACTACCTAGAACATTTAACGCGACAACGACATGATAGAGCCCAAACTGAAAGCCAACAGTTGTTTCGACCTGGTTGGGTCTCGTCAGCACGGTGTAGCACCGGTGTAGAGACCCAACCAGGTCGAAACAGCTGTCCACGGTTGCATTTTGGCTTTCAGTTTGGGCTCTATCATATCGTTGTGGCGTTAAATGTTCTACGTAGTATCAGCCTTGCTTTATTTTGATTTTATCTCTACGTACACCAATCGTACTTCGATCTGAATTTCTTAATATCTTTTTCTTCGCATGCCGCTTTCCTTCGCCCCACAATGATACCAGGACCAATAAGCCCATAGCGGACATTTCACTATATCGGAGGGGGGGGGGGGGGGGTACTCCCAAATAGAAGTGACGGGGTGATGGTTGTAATGTGAGCCACACCCATAAAGCGGGTTTCTGGTACCTTATAGTGGTGGGGTGCTTTTAACATTTCTGATGATATCCCCGTCAACTTTATATGAGAGTCACCCCCCACCCCCACCCCCCTCCCCCCTCCCCATCCGGGAACGGACACTGCCTCAGGAGATAGGTCGTAGCGAATATCTTGGGAATACAGTGGAACCCCGCTTAATACGGACACCCGCTTATTACGGACAGTTTTGCATGTCCCGACGAAACGTTCACACATATTTTCTCTTAAATTAGCGCTTGATACGGACACCGGTTAATACGGACAACGGACGCTTTTCGGTAACCCGAGTGACACGCTCTCATACAAAGTTAACCTCACATTACGGACACTGGTTATCTGTGCAATGTATAACTTTATAATTTCGCTTGTCACGATTATGTGTTATTCGTACCCTGTTAGAAGATAAAAGCTTTCTACAATGGGAGTACAGACCAAAGTCACTGACTATTACACATGTAAATGATAATCTTGTTACGTTAGGAAGAAGAGAAATTTCATTTTGACTACTGTGTATTTGAATGAGTGTAGGATTTCTTCAGTTTGGACTTAGTTACAGTTATTAAGACATTAATTAAATTGTATGATTTAGTCCCCGTCCACACGTATCCGGATATTTTTGAATCCGCAACTTTTTTGTTGCGGATTGGCCTTCCGTCCACACGTATCCGGCGAATTCGGGTAAATACGATTCGAATACGCTACGTGTGGACGCGAATATTTTCTAAGTTGCGGATTCAAAAATATCCGGATACGTGTGGACGGGGCCTTAGTCTTTGTGGCGATAAAACAAATGTCCCTGACGTTTTTTTCTAGGAGCCCGCTTAATCCGGACATCCGGATAACACGGACACTTTGGCGTGTCCCTTCAGTGTCCGTATTAACCGGGCTCCACAGTATTACTGAAAATAACTCCCACTTTTACGGAACTTCTCTTTTACGGACGACAAACCGTGGCCCGAAGGTGTCCGTTATTGCGGAAAAAAAACTGTTCCTGAGTGGAACTTATTACAAACCCAGGTTATTAAATTACTATCATTTACAAACCCCAAAATCGCAGCCGCAGGCCACGGAGTTTTCGAGGATCTCGGCTCATTGGAAGCAAGCATAGGCTTTTGTAGAGCAAGATGACGGCTGCGTCCTACTTGATCACGTGCTGTCAACTTGCCTTATTTGGAAAGGTGTCACTCAAAATCGTGTTCACTTCCTGGTTGTGTAACTTCCCAATACCTACTGCGGGTACTGCCAAAACTTTGCGACCAACATATTTGAGCTGAAAAAAAAAAAAAACGTTCGTGATTAGCTAAAAATATTTCTCGTCAGTATTGTCGACACAACTATATATAAACTAATTACCTTTATTCCAAGAACGTTCTCAAATCGCGGCGACACGAAACTCCAAGCTCCCATATTTCTTTGCTCTTCTTGACTCCAAATAAATTCTGAAATTCAGAATAAACATATTAAGCCGTGGCGATCAGCATCAGAATACAGAAAAAAAAAATCAAGGATAAATTTTCAGCCAAAGACAAAATATAGAAATCTTCCAAAGTCGCATCCCCGGTCCTTTACATTTTGTTTTGTTCCAAGAATAATTGTTGGCCACATCGGACTTCTTTAACATTATCGTGTTTGCTTTAGACAAATTGCTACTGTTCTTTTACGAAGTACATAAAATATAGCATAAATGTTTCTTATGCAAGCACAAAACATCCTTTTCCCGATATATTGGTCTAATTGCTGTGTAAGCTTACCGTTCATATTCGTATCTATAGTATAAAAGTTGAGGCCGAATTTATGTCACGCATCGTTTTCGAAACAAACTTTGCTTTATTTGAACTTTCACAAATAACAAGTCCAAACGGCGCACTTGTGAAGCCGTAACCGGCTACTTGTTCCCATTATACACCCTCCTATAAATAACAACAACAGCTCCTACAGTTCTTTACAAAACGTTTACTCCAAATGAACTAAAACAGTCGAAAAACAGCGGTTCTTTATCACAATGTTTTGTTTGCCAGCCAAAAAGACCTTACGAAGTTGTATAAGCCGGGCCCAGCGTTTATAGACGGCATTTTACGGTATTGTAATTCAAGAATGTGATCAGCAATGACCAAGGTAAAAAATAAACCAACCAAACAAAACAATTTAACATCTCGCATCGTGATGATATGGCAAATAACGAACATCACCAGTAACGCAATGAACCAATCAGAACTCGAGCCACAAGCATACAACAGGGGCCAAGCGCGGGAAAACTCGTAATCGGTGCCAAGCGCGGGAAAACTCGTAATCGGTTTCAAGCGCGGGAAAACTCGCAATTGGTGCCAAGCGCGGGAAAACTCGTAATCGGTGCCAAGCGCGAAAAAAAATCTTGCAACCAGCGGCAAGTGGAGCAGATAAACATGCATTAGCGCCAAGCGCGAAAAAAAAAAAAAACATGTCTGAACCTATGTAAAGCGCGGGAATACTTCAAAACTTTAACACGTCAAGACCGAGTTCTTTGAAGCAAACGCAAAGCTCAGTCTCTCTGTCCCCTGGAGCGAGAGAGAAGGACCGAAAGAGAAAATTCTTTGGGAAAGAGGTGCGCTAAATCAAAGATAACAGGTTTACTATAGCCTGTTAAGCTAAACGGTTGTAACTAAAAGTTTGATAGCTGAGCAAACTTTTAGACGGATGTTTAGAAGACTACCTTTTGCCCCAGGAAACTTGTGAAGTTCTTGACGAATCATTTCCACAGGAAACGGGCATAAGGACTGAAAAGAAAACATACAAATATGATATTTAAAATTCTTAAATTCACTACAGCTGTGCGCAAATAAAAATAACAACACTTCATCTGGCTGCCGGGCATTTTTAACTTCAAGGCTATTTCGGGTAGTCAGTACTATTATTTTTGTTATTCAAAATTGTAAATACTCATTGTAGGCTCTGGGGTAAAATAAAGATTGTTCAGTGTTGTTGTTGTTGTCGTTGCCATCTACGGTTCAACACAGACTAAAAGGTAGGAACTAACTTATAGAGCATAATAAACAACATTACGCCATAGAAAATTATTGTTTAATAGCTTTTATATTAAAGAATACTCAATACGTAAAGCTTTCATCCAGTCCTAATAAATAACTGGTAAGATCATGCCAGCTGTGTGATCAACATCTGCCTCAGTTCAGATGATCGCGTCATTGGGCGGTGACATTAAGCCGTTGGCCTTGTCTCCTACATTTGTCAGTTGTCCTTCCTGTAGGGGACGTTAAAGATCCCATAGCACTCTTCGCAAATAGTAGCCTGCGAGCAAGCTGTCGGGCTATGATTCGCCAATCCCTCCTCTCTCCCCCAAACCCAAACCCGAGAGCTTGCTCGCAAGCTACGCAAATAGTAGGGGACGTAGTCCCCGGTGTCTGTGGTCTGCTCTGTTTAAGTTATGGGGGCACCTGTGTCACATTCGACATTAATTGTAAACTGCATTAGCAGTCTGACAAAGTCCACCGAACAGTATTGTAACAGTATTGTAACAGTATTGTAACAGCGTTGTAAAGCGCATTAGAGTATATTCAAATAGAAAGTGCGCTATATAAAAAGATGGAAAGGTTTAACCTCAATACTAAAAACAGCCACTTACCTCCAGCCTTATAATGGCTGTGTCCAAGCTGTTGGTCGCTTCTCTTTGCTTGGCCAAAGCGTAGTAATGTTTACCGGAGCAAAACACCACACGGCTCACTGAGGCACTATTAACAGTGTTATCTCCAAGCACTGGTTTATAATGGGTCCCAGGGGTCATCTCCTGAAGGGACGACACAGCAGCCTGGGGAGAGGGAAGATAAGCAACATACGTCCTTTTTATTCGCCGTTCCGAGGTTGCGCGGGGCATTGGGTCAAGTGACGTGTCGCAAAGCGTCATAGGTCCGTTTAACGTGACCCAATCTCCCGCGCAACCTTGCGCAGTTTGTTTTCCGGGTTTTGAGAGCAACAATGCAATAGAGGTAAGATCTTGCACACAATGCCAAATGAAACGACTTGGAAAAAAATTGAAGTCTGACGAAAAAAAGCGAAAAGCAACAAACTGAAAAGCTTGTAAATCACTCGCCTGCGGCTCGTGATTTACAAGCTTTTGTCGTGTTCTTCCAACATCCCGCGTGGGTTTATCACGCCGGTAAACTCATGGAAAATGTGTTCTATTGCTTAATTCACATTTCCATGTCATTTTTTTTATAAGAAAACATATATCTAGCTAAACTAAAATTACTAAGACATTAAGACGAATAACTAAATATAAATACCGTGTGAGGAAATGCCTAGCGTCTAAGTAAACCATACAGTTTTCTAGTTAGACACTAGTCTTGTACAGTATCAATTCAAATGTAGATATCTATTACAAACACACACACTGCACACAAACAGCAAAAATATCAAAACATAACGAAAATTAGAAGACGACTGGGTTTGGACGGTATATCTGTTTCGACAATAATATAAATACAGCCCTGAGCTGCAACGCCAAAAATATTGAAATGTCAATACATTAGATTGCTTTGAAAAGATATGAAAGGGCCGTGTTGAATAAGCTATCATTTCTTGAAGGATATAACAGCAATGATAAACATAAGTGTATCCACTGTAGAATGAATACCTCGCCCCTCAGCCTCTGTTTTGTTCTATCCTGGGCATTTCTCTTTCAGTTTGTTGCTTTAAATCTTACGATGTCTTTTTAGAGGGTATCCCCCAGATCATTAGTCTCCCACGCAGCCGTTATTTGTCTCGTCACGCAACGCTCGGGGAGGAGCGTTGCGTGACGAGACAGATAACGGCTGCGTGGGAGACTACTAGATCATGTTCCTTGCTTTTTACTTACCGGAAGTCGTAACAGCAGTTTGGGTCCAACGACAATAAGTGGCTTACGGAAGTTGCGTAGCATCTGTCAGATATATATAGAGAGAGAAAGTAAGCCTACCCTGTAATCTTAGGGAGACAAAATCACTCAATCAATTTAAGAGATTAGTGAATCTTAACTTTATAAATTAGAGACACGGCATTCATGGAAAACAGGTTTAGTTAATGATTATAGTAATGTTAAGATTAGTATTTTATTTACCTGATGTATTTCATTTTTAAACCGTGTATTAATAAATGTAAACAAATAAACTGATAAATAAATAAATGAAGTAGTTAGGAGGAGGCTGATGAATGATGAACAGTTGCAAAACAGGGCAGGGTCTGAAGAGATTCACAATATTTTGCTTTGATATTGCTTTGCTACACTCTGTTAGACTGGCTAAAAAACCTTGCGCCACTTTCTCGACCAACAAGAATCAAACCAAAACCAATCATGGCTTGTTCGCACGCGTTTTTCTACGTAAACAGCAGTTCAAGCTTCACGAGCGAAAAAAATCCAAGTCATATCCCACTAAACAAAATGGCAATTCACCGCTCACCTGTCCGCGAGAAAGAACAAATTAGTCAGTGCTTGGCTAGCCTGCGAGCAAGCTCTTGGGCCCGAGAGCTTGCTCGCAGGCTAGTAAGTACTTGGCGTGCTGCTCTTGATGGTATAAGATTTGCCATAACCTCCTATCTCCCCTAATTCCTCTCTCCTCCAAGGATTCTTTCACCCCCACCCACACCCCCATCGTCCCTCGATTGATGTTCTTACCTGCTGTCGTAGTAAGTGGAAGTACTGCGCAGGCGTAGTAGGGTTCACTATATGCATGTTAACACTGTCTCCATCTACCCCGTCTTCCTTGCTGTCCGTCAGCTTTAAAGCAAAACAAAGACAAAACCAATGCCTAGAATTAACAGTCGCCTCCTTCCCCATTTGGAGATCTTGCAAAGAAAAGCTTGCACAGGATACTTCCACAGGATTTAAAACCGTTACATTAAAGTCACCGAAAGTTAAAGTTAAAGTTAAAGTTTGTTAAAGTTAATGTAAATGTTAAATGTTTTTTTATGTTGTCAGTGTCTATATGGCTCACAGGTTTTTTTTCTGCATTTGCTAACTTAATGAAGTTAGATAACCGTCCGATTATCTTTTTTTTTTCGCATTCTGACCCGTTTGAACCCTGAAATCGCTTTAAAGTTCTTGCTTGAGCCACGCCCTTCGAAGTTGACCGCGCGCTAGGGGATTGGTGTCTAATGATGTCACTTCGGGAGGCGACCAAAGCGAAGTTTCAGAGTTAACTAGCGTCAAACAGGAGCTCCAGAAATGTAACTCTCGAATATACTACCGACACCAGGTGTGCCAATGGGTAGATGGCAGTTGTCTGGACTCAAACACTGCGAGTTGATACGGCATTTATTTTTAAAGTGAACTGGTGAATAACCAGGATACAAACCTGTAGAAATCTTTCCACTCTGCACGAGGAATGCTCTGGTCCGGCTCCATCATACCCGTGAGGCAACAACATCACTAAACCGCTTTGCATGAGCCATTTTGCTGTAAATTACGCAGTAATTAGATCTGTCATTAAACGCCATTGTTATTCGACAAAGCATTCTATAGTGCAAATATGATACGTTATTATACTCTTCTGACCGCGCGCTAGGAAAAACATTTTCAAAAGCTTAGGTTTAGGAGAAGATTACCGTCGTACAATAAACAATTTATTCAGCGAAAAGTAGTGTAATACGGCTGGGCGTTTTTACTCGTCTTGTAAAATACTCAGCCATATTACACAATTTCACGCTGAATAACTTCTACATACATGTATTGGACGTCAAGCGCAAAGACAAAATGAAATAAAAGGTACTTTGGTTGATTTCTCTATCTTTGTGTTTTAGTGTTATTTTGTAAGTAAGTATTTACTAGCTGTTGTAGCCAGCACTTGTCCAAACGATATCTGCGATTCGCTTACAAAACAATAGATTTGTCCCGTTGGGATAGGGATTAGGGATAGGGGATTAGGGATTAGGGATAGGGGATTAGGGATAGGGGATTAGGGATAGGGGATAGGGGATAGGGGAAAATCTGGTCTTCCTTTCACTTGCCAATTCTTGTTA
The DNA here is from genome assembly GCA_022457155.1 of Cladopsammia gracilis. Classification (NCBI taxonomy): domain Eukaryota; kingdom Metazoa; phylum Cnidaria; class Anthozoa; order Scleractinia; family Dendrophylliidae; genus Cladopsammia; species Cladopsammia gracilis. The sequence goes on from JAJGOT010000422.1 coordinate 253,495, forward strand.
AAATTTCACCTTCTTCAGCGTTTTCCGGGAAACTTTTACTACATAGCGTTTATCACCTTGTGTATTTGAAAACTAATTCGTGATGGCATCTTGTCTTTTCCAGCCATCATAAGTTGCATTCATCATGGCAACCAGTCGTTTCCTTGCCATAATGAGTCGCATTTGTTGCAGCTACCAGTTTTTTCTCGCCATAGCGAGCTCGTAGTTGTCACCTATCTCTTCCCCCCCCCCCCCCATCGAAAGCTTTCGAGAGAAAACGGACTGTTTTGCAAGCGACTGCTTTCAGCTGTGCTTTGCAGTCTCCTATTATTGAATACTTGCACGTGATTAATACGAACTTTGCACGTGATTAATGTTACCTTCTCCTCCAGAGACGAATGTGTCTATGATAATCTGCGCTCCATTAAAGAAGTCTCCAAACTGTGCCTCCCAGATGATAAGGTGATTGGGGTTCTCGACACTCATGCCATATTCAAAACCGAGACAGGCTTCTTCTGACAAAGGACTGTTAACAACCTGGAAATAAATATGTACATAAAAATTAAGACCAATTTCAAACGAATCAATCTTCAACCATAGGAATGAAAGGGTCCATTTAAGTATCGTCACAAATGGCAATGGGTGCGAAGCTCGAGAAACGTATTTGTTAGTATTTCTTGTAAGGGTTTTTGGCGTAGATATACCATTTTTCTTTATTGCAGTTTGTGACTGTTACAAAAACTCGATCCACATTTTCAACCAATCACAAGCAAAACGAAAACAAATCATGACAAACGCGTTTTCCCGCGCTAGCGCTAATAGCGCCGGCTATACGTGTACTTGTCTCAAGTTCTGATTGGTTGTTTGCTTCTCTTGTGACTGGCCAGATGTTTTAACTTTGGTTTTGGCTTTGCAACACTTAACTGAAGACCGTTCTAACTTCAAATATAGAGTGATTACCATAACGAAAACCAAGAATTTTAAAAATTTCGTTTCCCTTTTTCTCTTTTTGTTATTTTGTGGCGTAATTTAGATGCCTTTATTTATGTGGCAAGCACCATAACCTTGCACATTCTTTTGCTTTACGTTTACACAATGTGGCTTATTGGTCAAAGAACAAAGTACAAAGATAAGAGCGGTTTTCAATTGAGTGTCGAAAGTAATTTCAAAGTTGCTTTGGTTTTGCATTGCTACCCTTTGTGATTGGCTAAAAAATCTCCATCATTTCCTCAACCAATCAAAAGTAAAGCTACAACCAATTCTGCCTCACTCGCACGCATTTTCCCGCGCTTGGCGCCGGCTACATGTATTTTCTTTCAGTTCTGATTGGTTGACTGGATTGTCTGCGTCTGTTGGTTTTGGTTTGACGACGCTCAATTGGCCACTTCGAAAAATACCATAATAATCTTTTATGTGCAGGCTAAGCCTCACCGGGGTGTAATTATTCAAGTCTCCTTTGTTAGAATTCAGAGTACATGTAGGAATGCTAGGACGTAGCATTGTGTGTTCGTATACAAATGTGCACCGCGTGCAAATTGCTAAAGCCTGGTTTCCATATAATCGCAACGATCGCAACGATTGCGATCGACGGTCGCTGCGATTCTTGCGACCCTTGCGATCATATGGAAACCAAAACGTTACGATCGTTGCGATTGCGATCGCAGAGATAGGATTTTTTCTATCTCGTCGATCAGCGATCGTTACGATTATATGGAAACCAGGCTTAAGAAGTTGTCGCTTAGCACGTGCAGTTCGTGCTGAAAACAAAAGAAATTGGAAAAGCAGGCTTACATCAAGCACCACCCAAACCTGCACTTAAAGAGTATTATGGTATTTTTCGAAGTGGCCTATTTTCGACATTCATTAAAGTGTTTATAAACCTTTTTTCTTAATCGCAAATATCGATTCTACATCAAGTGAATAATTGAGTGGTGGAATACATGTATTTTTTGATCTGAGTGTTGCTGTGAGTTACAGAGGTTTACATTTCCAATGCTAATGAATGTGATGTCATTCCAGTATTAACTTATTATACAAAAACATGCTGGTAGAGATAAATCTCATTTTAGTAACATTCATATTATCATTATAGTGTCTGTGAACAATTTTAGCAAATATTGTGAGTAAATCAGACAATAGCTATAGTCGAAGTCCGAAGGAGAAAAATATAAAACACTGAAATGATGTCACATTCATTAGCATATTGGAGATATAAACCTCTATAACTAAAGCCTGGTTTCCATATAATTGCAATGATCGCAACGATCGCAGCGATCGCAGAAAAAAGTGTTGTGCGACCCTTGCGATCATATGGAAACCAAAACGTTGCGATCCTTGCGATCGTTGCGATTGCGATCGCAGAGATAGAAATTTTTCTATCTCTGCGATCGCAATCGCAACGATCGCAACGTCTTGGTTTCCATATGATCGCAAGGGTCGCAAGGGTCGCAAGAATCGCAGCGATCGTCGATCGTAACGATCGCTGCGATCATTGCGATCGTTGCGATTATATCGAAACCAGGCTTTACAGACACAACACTCAAATCAAAACATATTCCACCACTTAACTACCACTTAACTGCCACTTAAGAGGGATGTCCAATATACACGCACAGTCACGTTCCGTGAAAGTTAAGTTACGGTCCGTAGAATTCCTTCCGACCATGACGTTAAGAGTCGATCCGTACGGAGCGTACGGTTCGTAAACTGAACAGACGGACCGTATTCAAGAAACCACGGTCCGTGAACTGCATCTCATTAAGAGGACTTTCTGCATCTCATTTAGGGGACTTAGAATATTTTCGTGCATTTTGTTGAACTGTGTGTACCCAAAACGGTTCGTAGATCCGTACGGAGCGTCCAGTTCGACACACAAATATGTACCTCAAAGAACGCTTTCTGTTGCTCGGACATGTTATTCAGAGGGACAAGCATCTCATCTGTTGACTGATCCACGAGCATTGCATGTCTGTGACTGAACGTCCCTCTACCAACATCCTGTCCGCTGATCCGCACTTGGTATCCTGTGGAGCAGCAACAAGAAACAGAAATTCTCCAACCATCGATTTCATTGATAGGTGACCTCACCTGAGCAGCTGGTAATAGACTTTCGTCAACCATACCTTATTTGGGAGAAGCAAGGAAACCCGCGACTTCCTTTCGCCTTGATCGCTTATCTTTAGCTCGTCCGAAAAATATTATGGAGCACTTTGTTCCTTGTAGAATTCTATTTTCGAAGCTGAAACTTAATTGATATAATAACAAAGCGGCAATTCATCAATGAGAAGTAACAAAGTGCTCCATAACATTTTTCGGACTGGCTGAAGGTAAGTGCGAAACGAAGTCGGGTTTCTTACTCTTCCCATAATTCAGGGGTTTTGATTTAAAAGGTCGAGGATCAATGAAATCGAAGGTAAGCCCTCCATTTCTTCTAAAGCCATATGCACAATCGTAACTTAAGTTGAAGCAAACACATGATGCAACAACTTTTGTCATACCCTACAAAAAATTATAAGCCAAAAATATACACAAAATGTGATGCAGATGCCGACCAAGCCATTACTTGTGAACCACAGTCAGACCACTGCCACAACAAAGTCATCACATGTACTTGTGTACCACACTCAGACCACTGCCACAACAAAGTCATCACATGTACTTGTGTACCACAGTCAGACCACTACCACAACAAGCTTGTGAACCACAGCCAGACCACTGCCACAACAAAGTCATTACATGTACTTGTGTACCACAGTCAGATCACTGCCATAACATTACGTAGGATAAATGATAACTTGGCTGTCTAACCTTGATAAAGAATGCTCCCAATCGCCAGAGCTTCTGCTGTGGCCCAGTCGATGCCAGTTCCACTCTTCAGTTTCTTTATCCTGGCCTCCACGTGCGTTTTCTTCAGATGTGGGTGGATGTCAAATGAATCTGGTGTCTCGACAGACTTGGCTCCAACGAATAGCAAGCCTTCGAGGGGAAAACCTATGAACCAAGATAGATACCATAGGAAAGTAATTTTTGTAATTTTTGCATGTTGTGTAAACTGTGTTATAAATATTTGTTTAAAACAGTGAGAATCCTAGATATAGAGATAATTTCAGGGAAAATGCGCGCGTACGATTTGTGTTCACTAGTTGAGCAGTTATTGAATATCAGAAAACTAACGGGTGGGCGCAACGATTAAGAGAGTTTTCCGTCACGCTTCAACAAAATATTTAAAATGAAGAAAAATCGCATACAGCAATTCCATGGTGTAGTTTGTTTATTTCATCAGTATTAATTCTGAAAATTCCACGTTTTTACCGTTCAAACCATTCTTTCATTCAGAAAGAACAGGTAAGTTTTAGAGAACGATAAGTTTTACCAGGCGAAAGGAAAAAACCATCATTCGCCAAATCCGCAAAGTCGTGAGTGTTGAAATTCACTTTTGGTGAATGCATGATCCTATACCTGTTAATTACAACGGAGTAAATTCTTTCAATTATAGGACAGAATATAAGAGTACAAATTAAAATGTCAACACAGTTGTGCTCTTCGGGGCATAAACTTGGATGATGTAACTAAAGAACTAAACGAACTGCAAGTATTTATTGCGTTCGACGAAGGAATACGCATTCTAATCTTGTGGTGTTCCTGTGGTTTCGTGACTATCCTGTGCTCACGGGCGAAAATATTTCAATCGACCTTCCATTTCGGCGCCATTTTGAATCATTATCTTGGACAAGAGACTGCTTTTATATACGGGGGCCATTCTAGGTTTCAGATTGCCTGAAAGACTGCCCTGTTTAATATTACCTGAATCCCACGTTGTAGTTTTATCTTCACTCGCCTGTACCAGCCCTTTCCAATGACCCTCCAGGTGAGACAAGTGGGGAACAACATTATCTGAGATCTTTAACTCATCATTCAGAGACGCGGTATAATCAGTGGTATCTTTGGATAACTCCTCGCCAGTAACCACGCCCCTTGTTACTAAACTGTCAGCGTACTTGTCTGGTACACTCGCTCTGTTCTCGATCAGTCGGTACATCGTTGGTTGTGTAAAGGAAGGATCGTCTATCTCATTGTGGCCCCTACAACAAGCAAATAAAATAGAAAATGTGAGCGTGGTTTCCAAGGATTTTCCAAAGGTTTTGAAAATTATTTTCCGTTATATCGTCCGAAGGCTGAAAGAACAGTTTTCCGATCATTTTCTGAAAAATTCTGAAGATGAGCAAAGATCACCAAGAAGGATACGAAGTCAGTGAATGAAATTCTTTCAATTGGGAAAAATGGAAAAACGAACGGCATTACATGGAAGTACTGATCACTTCAAAAGCTTTCAACTAAATAGCAAAATTTTAGGGGTCATTTGCAGACTCTTAGAGTCGTGGACCTGTTGTAGGATTTCACTTAAAATATACAACGTTTTATTGACACGTGTAATTATTATTTAACCTTTGAGGAGAGATATCTCCGTAGAGCATCATTCAAGTCAGCACACACTTTAAAACGCCGAAATACAAATAACTTACCATCGCCTATAACAGTACATATCTATTATAACATCCTTTCTGTATTTCATTCTGTATTCCAAGGCAAGGCGACAGCCTCGAACCACTTCCTATTAAAGAACATAACATGTGGCATTGAATTAGGCACCCGTTTAACCATTTAAGGTACCTGCCCAGGGTATATTTGCCCTCTCTGAATATCTCCCAAAACTGTCTCAGTAAGCATCCCGATGTCCAATTTCAAAATCCAAAATTTCGGGTCAATATCTTAAATCGTTCAGAAGATATGGACATTCAAAATTTGGCCTTTTGACCACTTTTGAGCACTCTGATTGGTTGAATTAGGTCACATGACCCTTTAGCGGGACATTCAAAATATAGTATTTTCAAGTGTTTCTGTAGCAGAACTGAGTTATGCTAGCAAATTCAAATGAAAAGAAACTGATTTTGAGGATTGAAAACATTCTTTTAATAGTGTTATATGTTCAGAGAGGGCAAATATACCCTGGGCAGGTACCTTAAGTAATGATCCGCATGAGAAGGATAGCGCTGAACGGCAATGCACGATGGAAGAACTACTGTAAACTTCATTGTTCTGCGGCATTGGCTCTTCCCCACATAGAATATCCTTGGTTTCAAGAATAGAGGAGGAGCTGATGGTTCATCATTATATGTCATTAAATAAATTTTAGGAAATGTTCGTGCTTAACCAATCAGAATAACAGAAGACAATAGCTAATAATTTTGCTTCTTTGATGAAGTTCCCCAAATACATGTACAATATCTTTTAAAACTTGCATGTTGTGCGATTGGGTCTTAGATTGCTTGAAACCTAAAAAAAATGCACCTTGAACCCTAACCTTTTAGCAGTTTTTGAGTCTAGGCCAATGAGATCACTAGTTGTAACAATGAAAAAAGTTGACATTCCATCGTGCATGGCCGTCAAAAAAGTTCAAAGAACGTTTTTGACTAATTAATTCATCTTCAGGTTTAAAAACCGTCCGCTACATGTTCAAACTGGGGTGCCATTGTTGCATCAGTAAGCCTTCAATAATTCTGCGCTTGAGAAAAGATTGGGCCGTACAAAGGAAAGCGCGAGGAGTGACCTCGCGCTACCCTCGGCCACCCTTCTCTCGTTGATCGAGACGACTGGGGACGAGTCGGGTGCCGTAATCACGTAATCATAAATTTAAAGAACAACATTTTCAGCTAAAAACTCGACAATTGTGAATTATTTACCCACTTTGTCGACGTTTGTAGCTTTGAAAAAATTCATAAAGATGTTCTATAGAATTTGTTTTGTTTCAAAGAGCAATTAATTTATGGCGTGAAAAGTCCGTGTTTTGGAAACTTTTTTAGCAGAACAGAAATCTGATGACGTGTATAAAACGTCGTGTATGACAGCTCATGACTAGTAAGAACTTCAGTTTTGATCAGCACAAGTTATGTTCAGTCTTACTTTCTTTTTGCTTCAACAACAATTGGATCGTAATACAAAACTAATTGCGAGTTTGAGACGGCAATATTGTAACGCCCACCTGAATTGAATGAAGCTGCTACCTGAAAGTCTCAGCCCCTTACTGTAGGAATATTCTTTAATAATGCAGTTAACCTACCTCAGGATTATCCCCATTGACATGAAGCACAGGACAACCAATCATCTTACCGACATCACTGCTGTACAATGACGACCTGTAAAATAGAGTCGTGTCATAGTAAATTGATACATCTAAGTCAAAATACGAGGCTAGATCAATTCCACTGCATATTAGAAGCATACTGTAAATAAGAAGCAAAGGACCGCGAACGAAAATGCTGCTGGTGTACGTGGGATCTAGAGAAGATCTAGTCAACCCAAAAAAGAGATAAACTCAAAGTATGAAGCAAGGCTGATACTACGTAGAACATTTAACGCGACAACGACATGATAGAGCCCAAACTGAAAGCAAAAATGCAACCGTGGACAGCTGTTTCGACCTTGGCCTAGAAAGCAATTAAATTACGCAGTAAAAGAGCGGGTTTTAATTAAGTATGGTTATATCAAAACCAAAGTAATAACTCTGGTCAATCACAACAGTCGCAGACAATCCAATGAACCAATCAGAACTCGAAGGAAATACATGTAACCGCCGAGAGCAACTCGCGATTGGTTGAAAAAATGGCGCGAGAATTTTTAGCCAATCACAAAGCGTAACAAAGCAAAACGCGAAATTACTTTCGACACAACAATGAAATCCGCTGTAAGTGTACAAAAATAAGGTTCTTCCTTTGCGGTAACATCTGCAAATGGTTTGACCTTCGCGTGGCTCGGATAACCACAGAAATGGCGCTCCTGTCTCCGATGGGGACGTAAAACAAACACCGAGGACGTAACAAAACCCTGGCTGTGACCACCCTCAATGTCATACATTGCTCATGGGTGGGGTGGGAGAGATGAGATTGATTGCAGTGGCCTGGAGCGCCGTCAGGAGCTGACGTCCGATCTCGTTCTCGCAAGTGTATGTAAAACGTTAAACGCCATGAGACGCAAGTGATACGTGTGCTATACATGTCACAATTCATTCATTCGTTCATTCGTTCGTTTGTTCGTTCATTCATTAAATCCTACCTTCCTCTCTCCCCAGGAGTTGTAAAACCAAGCTGATTGTTGACGATCAGATGAATTGTACCACCAACACTAAAATGAGGCAAGTTTGCCAGACAGAGGGTCTCTGGTACAATACCCTGCAAAATCCAGAATATAAACACATTCTATCATGGCGTCATTACCATCATCCCTGCTGTTACAATCATTTCTCATCATCATCATCTTCACTATCATCATCACCCTTTTAAAAATTTCTCATTGATTACCATTAATTATGACCATCATCAATATTACCATCACATTCATCATCATTATTGTCATTAACTTCACCACCATCATCTCTACCCTCCGCATAACCATCAGCATCAAAATCACCACTACCAATCCTATCACCACCACCGCCATCACTATCACCACCACTACCACCATCACCATCATCACCACCACCACCACCATCACCACCACCACCACCACCACCAGCACCAGCACCACCACCACCACCATCACCACCACCACCACCACCACCACCATCACCATCACCATCACCATCACAACCACCATCACCACCACCACCACCATCACCATCACCATCACCATCACCACCACCATCACCATCACCATCACCATCACCACCACCAGCACCATCACCATCACCATCACCAGCACCATCACCATCATCACCACCACCACCATCACCATCATCACCACCACCACCACCATCACCACCACCACCACCACCATCACCATCACCATCACCACCACCACCATCACCATCATCACCACCATCACCACCACCATCACCACCACCACCACCACCACCATCACCATCACCACCAGCACCATCACCATCACCATCACCACCACCACCATCACCACCATCACCACCACCACCACCATCACCACCACCACCACCATCACCACCACCATCACCACCACCATCACCACCATCACCAGCACCAGCACCATCACCACCATCACCACCATCACCAGCACCAGCATCAGCACCACCACCACCACCATCACCATCACCATCACCATCACCATCACCATCACCACCATCACCATCACCATCACCATCACCACCACCATCACCACCATCGCCATCACCATCACCACCATCACCATCACCAGCACCATCACCATCATCACCACCACCACCATCACCACCACCAGCACCAGCACCATCATCACCAGCACCACCAGCACCACCACCACCAGCACCACCACCAGCACCATCACTAGCACCACCACCACCACCACCATCGCCATCACCATCATCTTCATCAGAAACATGATATCTGGCATCATCAGTCATTGCTGTTGTCTTCATCATCATCCTCATCATCATCACCATCGTCATTATTGCATTCATCACCAACAATATTATCACATTCATCACCATCACCATTAACATTACCGTCATCAACACCATTACTGTTATCACCACCATCGCGAATCCATCGCCATGGCCATCGCCAATTCATCATCAGACATTCCAGGGTTACACTTGTTGAAAATTTTTACCTGAGCAGAGAACGAAGCATCTCCATGTGCCAGAACACTGAGTACCTATACAAAAAGAAAAATAAGCTACAGCTCCATGTTTTGAGTTTATTATTAGTTTATCGATATTCTTTCTCAGAATAAATTTCCCAGGACTTATCAATGTTCAGCTATTAATTTAAAAGAAGACAAATTTCCAGTACTCGTATTAATTCAAAGTAATGTAAAATTTATAGAACGCATTTATGACATTGCTCAAAACAATTTACCATAGTTAATAAAGTCTTTGTTCGATGTTTTTGTTGCCGTTTGTCGGCCTTGACCCTGCACAACACAATAGATGTTGAACTTTTGTTCGAGCAAGGGACCAATAGAAATGGTGCTATTAAGTTATTCAGTCATAGCGTGTGTTAAAAAAAAAACAAAACAAAAGATGTAGATGCTCAAGTACGGTTCAACATAAATTGTTGCTCCTTTGTTATCACCATTGAAGTCTGCAAGGTTTCATAACCAGTCCCTCGATTAACTATGATTTTACACTGTCCATCAATTCTACTAGCACATTTGCACAAGGTAAACATTTCTAGGACTTTGCAGGATCATATGTTAAGAATGATCTATAGCTACATCATGTTTTTAAGTTTGTCTAATCTAACCACATCTTAACTGGTTCCAAGTTCGGCATTAAAATGAAGATATCTCAATGAAACCAGAATTGATTTCCACTGCAAGTTCAATGAGTGAACACATAATTTCTAATTAAAATGTACAGTGTAAGATTAATTTTTGTCTGTCCCTGCATGAATAGAACGACAATGGCATTGCTAATGAAAAAGTGTGGTTTTCCGCTGGCTGAAGAATGAAAGAAGCGGAAAACGTTTTCCTCACAAACAGCTGGGAGTCCGGGTTCTAGTTGCGTGTTTCGGCTTGGCATGGCTCCCAGTTGTGTGTGAGAAATCTGGATTTTAGCTTAATTTTTCAGGACTGACCTTGTCACCCATTTGGCTGTCTGGGCGATCACTATAGCAACCGTCATTTAGAGTTAATTGTCGTCCCCTAGCTTTTCCTGCTACAACGGGATCAACAGCGTCCAAATGCGACGGGTTTGGCAACATGGTAACATGAAACGGCAATTTGTTGCCGTAGTCAAGATCAACAGAACTGACTGCAATGGGATAAGAAATGGAGAAAAAGAACTTTTTAAAAGACACCTTAAATGTCACATACATTGTACAATGTGCAACTTGTTTTCTCTGTGGTATAAATGACAAATACAGGGGAAAATGTTCCCAGTAAAGTAAATACCTAACTTTTTGACGTAACAACTCATCGCATAAGAAGAAGCAACAAAAATAGATAAGTATATTATCCAATGTTTACTTACTCGAGCATAATTCTGGAAGTTCTTAGCTACTACTAAGTAATATTCGAAGTGTATTATTGTTCTCTATAGTGAACTTACTCAGATGGGAGAGGACATCTCCAATACCTTGTGCCCCGGGAGGAAGTTCTGAGTTTCCCTTAATCTAGAACACAGAACAACAAAAAGGCATTCTCATTGTGTATAATATCACTTTATCACATGCTAATACCACAAGCAAAAGCAAACGTAAAAAAATGGACTGGATCAGGAGGAAAACACTCGGCGCAAGGACGATAACTAACAACAAACTCAACCCACTTGGCGAAAGAATGCGAAAGTTGGGTTACACAAATACTTTAGCACGAATCGAATCTGATTGCACGTTTAGGTTTCATTTGTCTTTTCAATAGCTCTGTCTTATAAATAGCTTTGTCTTCACTAATTTTATAAATAGCTTTGTCTTCACTTGTCTTACAAATAGCTTTGTCTTCACTTGTCGTATATTAAATAACTTTGTCTTCAGTTGTCTTATAAATAACTTTTTCTGTTTTCAATCTAGCCAAATTCATATTTTAAAGACAGAAAACTCATCTTTAAGAGCGCATAGTAAGGGACGGAATTGAGGGAGGAAGGGACGGGAGTGAGTCGGATCAATCCGATTCCAATTCCATCGAACTTCTGATTCCGATTGCAACTTCGCTTTTTTATTTACACTAAAATGTAAGGCTCCTTAAGCTCCAGACTCCAATTTTGTTACTGCTTACGTCGCTAGTGGGAACCAACCCAAAGTCGTGAGTTCTAGTCTCACTCAAGCCTGAACTTTTTACAGGCATTCTTTGCTATGGCACTAAGAATTATTTCAATCTGTTTCAAAAATTGAAAGACATTAATTACAGCTCCAACCTTGTTAAAGACTTGAGCTGCTGGATATTTTAAGAGGCCAGTCAGCAGATTGAGGCGTCCCCGATGTGGCATACCTAAAATTAACTCTTGAATTCCACCTGAGAAATGACAAAAACAGACACACAGTGATCGCTTATAACTATATTGCTAATGGTAGGGCCACTGGTCCTGGGGGAGGGGAGGGGGGGGGGGGGTACTCGCGTATTTAGTGACAGGAGGTGCGAAGACCTTTGGATTCTTAGGTTAGAAAATTTGTGGTGACTTTTTTGGGTGAAAGATTTTTAGAGAGGATTTTTAACCTATTTTATGTAGAGAATAAAAGGAACTTTTTGGGGGTAACCTTCTGGGCCATTGGACTTCTTTTTTTGGGGGTCTAACAACTTGGCTTCTTCAGTATCTGGTCACTCTTCAAATGTAACTTTAGTGAGTTGCGTTTGAAGAATATGGGTCAGCACATTGAAATCATCAGTAACTCAAACTCACAGTATGAAGACTGAAGAAAGAGTTCATCAAAAAATGCCATCATGCTTTCCGCTCCTTCACCACCATATCGCTTCACTGTCGGGAACTTCTTCCCAAGAAAGTTGTCAAATGCCTAATCACAGATCAATTTGAAGCATGTTAAAGCAAATAATTCTGTGTTCACACGAGGGCGAAACATGTAAAGGCCTGTTTACACATGCGATTTTTGATGCGATTTTTGTCGCGCTCTCCAATGCAATTTTTGTCGCATGTGTAAACGGGCGGCGATTTCAGTGCGACTCGGGTGCGATATTTGCTGCGATTTCCCAAAAATCACCGCCAAGTTGCATCAGGTTTCGCTCTGCGTCATCGCGCGACAAATCGCGCCCAAATCGCACTGAAATCGCCGCCCGTTTACACATGCGATTTGAAGATGCAACTTGCGCGCGACAAAATTTGCATCGACAAGTACGACAAAAATTGCACGAAAAATCGCCTGTGTAAACGGGCCTTAACACGTTTCCTGTGAACATGCTTGCAATTTCATTGTTCACATTAATTGTTAATTTCAAAACACGTTTCACGCCTGGTTCTATAATTTATGCTGTTTTATCAAGCAGGCATAAGCTCGCATGAAATTATTATAATTACACATGAACCGAAAAAAATAAAAGGGCTCGAACTTGCTATTACATGTTTTGTGGTTTAAAGGCCCACTATCACCCATTCGGTTTTGCGGTCGTTTGTTTTTGTTTTCAAATGACGAGCTCGCTCGTGATTGGCTCTTTCGCGAATTTTCGACTGCGTTAAATTCGCAATGCAGTTTGGGTGATAGTGGGCCTTTAATCTCACTTCTCAAGTTCTTCGTGAATGAAGAGCAATGCAACGTTTGACAAGGACACGACATTTGCGCTAACGTGTTTCATCTGACTTAGATCGAAACTACCTCGTGAAGTAGTTTCAATCATGCTCAGAGAAAACGTGCTTCGATCATGATTTGCGCAATGCGCCGCTTGATGTGAACACTTTTCACAGTCAATCATGTTTCATTCGTGATCAGGCTAATCATGTTTCGCCCTAGTGTGAACACAGCATAAGTTCAATAAAATGTATTAAGTTACAATTTGATTTTTCTTAGGTCAATCAACAGAAAAAAATAAACAAACTTACTATTATCCAACATTAGTGCAGCTTGGCATAATTTTTATGGTCTTCCATGTTTTCATAAGATTTATTAAGCCTATAAATTTAGCCTGAGCTTTTTAAATTAACTTCTGAGCTTTGGGCTCCTGGAAATTTTTCTTAGAAAACAGCCTAATGTTGTTTCCATATTAATAGACAGTCCATAAGAGTGGGAGGTACATGTATTGATATTATCAGTAGCAGGAATACATGTTAGTATTAGGAATTTATTCCTTTCTGCGAGAATCGTCTCTATAATTTATGGTGTCTGTTTTTTAGCCCTTTCACTCTCAGAGTCAATTATGGAGACATGTACAGGTAGTGTCGTTCTAACTTTTGAGTTTGTGGACGAAACCCTGTGAACGAAATGTTGTGACCATTCAAATGAAACCTCTTCAGCAGTACTTTTGCATGGTATGTACCATTTGTTTTTCAGTATTTTACAATATGAAATTTGGGATTTTTCTTGCATTTTGATTTTTGGCACTCTTCCTTCAGAGTTGAAGGGTTAATATGGGTGTTCGCAAAGCGAGGTGTTTCTAATTAACGGGCAGTTGACTGAGATGACCAAGTGGCAGCATCCTGTACCTGTGATCTTAACAACAGTTTAGCAAGCTGTGTCTGCCTGTCTGCTTCTAGTTTCCAGTGAACACTTTCTTCAATTAATCCTGCTAACCAAAGCCTTTCTGATTCATCCTGGGAACAAACGTTAGAGAGAAATGATTGACAGTTTGTTTGTGAATGTCTAAATCCAACACAATCGATTTTGATAAGGGCAATGTACATAATTCACCTTCCAACCTCCAACAAAAATTATGACCTCTAGTAAGGGGACATCTTCTATAAGGGGTCATGTCCCATTAGGGGGGCCTCCAATTAGAGGATACATGTACGTTTCATAAAGGGATACCTCTTACATTAAGTATCCCCCATGGGACACCTCCCATGGGAGACTTACTGTAAATTATTATTCGGGGTTACACCTCCAATAAAGGGACATCTCCCACAAGGAGACACTGCATGGAGGCACCTCATATAAATGGACACTTTTATAAAAGGGCACCTCCTACATTTGGGGACACCTCCTATAAAGGGATATTTCCCACGAGACACCACGTAAAGGGGACACCTCCCACAAATAGACACCTGTAAAGGGACACCATTATGAGGAGACACTGTATACACTGTATAAGGGGACACCTCCCATAAGGGGACACCTTGTATAGGACGACACCTCCTACATTTGGGGACATCTCCCATGAAGAGACCACATAAATGGGACACCTCCCATAAAGACACTTCCTGTAATGGGACACCATTATGAGGAGAAACTGCACGTAAGGGGACACCTCCCATAAAGAGACATCTCCTATAAAGGGATCCCCATTCAAGGGGGCACCTCCCAAAAAGAGAAACTTCCTATAAAGGAACCCCCTATAAGGGGGTTCCTTCCATGAAGAGACAGTACCTATAAAGGGACCCCCTATAAGGGAACAACTCCCATAAAGAGAAACTTCCTATAAAGGGATCCTCTATAAGGGAACACCTCCCATGAAGAGACACTTCCTATAAAGGGACCCCCTATAAGGGAACAACTCCCATGAAGAGACACTACCTATAAAGGGACCCCTATAAGGGAACACCTCCCATAAAGAGACACTTCCTATAAAGGGACCCCGTATAAGGGAACAACTCCCATGAAGAGACACCTCCTATAAAAGGACCCCCTATAAGGGAACACCTCCCATAAAGAGAAACTTCCTATAAAGGGACCCCCTATAAGGGAACAACTCCCATAAAGAGAAACTTCCTATAAAGGGACCCCCTATAAGGGAACAACTCCCATAAAGAGACACCTCCTATAAAGGGACCCCGTATAAGGGAACAACTCCCATAAAGAGAAACTTCCTATAAAGGGACCCCGTATAAGGGAACAACTCCCATAAAGAGACACTACCTATAAAGGGACCCCGTATAAGGGAACAACTCCCATGAAGAGACACCTCCTATAAAGGGACCCCCTATAAGGGAACAACTCCCATAAAGAGAAACTTCCTATAAAGGGACCCCCTATAAGGGAACAACTCCCATAAAGAGAAACTTCCTATAAAGGGACCCCCTATAAGGGAACAACTCCCATAAAGAGACACCTCCTATAAAGGGACCCCGTATAAGGGAACAACTCCCATAAAGAGACACTACCTATAAAGGGACCCCGTATAAGGGAACAACTCCCATGAAGAGACACCTCCTATAAAGGGACCCCCTATAAGGGAACAACTCCCATAAAGAGACACCTCCTATAAAGGGACCCCGTATAAGGGGACAACTCCCATAAAGAGACGCTACCTATAAAGGGACCCCGTATAAGGGAACAACTCCCATGAAGAGACACTTCCTATAAAGGGACCCCCTATAAGGGAACAACTCCCATAAAGAGAAACTTCCTATAAAGGGACCCCCTATAAGGGGACACCTCCCATGAAGAGACATCTCCTATAAAGGGACCCCCTATAAGGGAACAACTCCCATAAAGAGACACCTCCTATAAAGGGGCCCCGTTATAAGGGGACACCTCCCATAAACAGACACCTCCTATAAAGGGACCCCGTATAAGGGGACACCTCCCATAAAGAGACGCTACCTATAAAGGGACCCCGTATAAGGGAACAACTCCCATGAAGAGACACTTCCTATAAAGGGACCCCCTATAAGGGAACAACTCCCATAAAGAGAAACTTCCTATAAAGGGACCCCCTATAAGGGGACACCTCCCATGAAGAGACACCTCCTATAAAGGGACCCCCTATAAGGGAACAACTCCCATAAAGAGACACCTCCTATAAAGGGGCCCCGTTATAAGGGGACACCTCCCATAAACAGACACCTCCTATAAAGGGAACCCTTACATGGGGACACCTCCTGTAAAGAGACAGTTCCTATAAAGGGATCCCCAATGGACCTTCCCCATATCGGAAATGCATCCTTTAAAGGGACACCTTTTGTACCGGAATGTCTACCAAAAGGGTTAGGTACATCTCACTTTAGATCAAACTCCAATAATGGGATATCTTCCACAAAACAGAACCTTCCTTGAAGTCGAAATGTCCAAGAGAGGTAGATGTTCTTACGTAATTAGGGTGTTGCCTATCATAGTTTAATAGCTGTTAACGGCTATATGAGAATGGATGCTTGTATTTACATGTATCTTTAACTCCTTACCACAATATGCTGAACCTCTAGGGACAACTGGCCACAGTAGGCTTTTTCCAAATGCTGAAGAATTTCTGTGAGTGATGCTTCTTCTTGACCATTACAATGCAACAAGCCTGTAAAAATAAATAATATTACTAAATTTACAAGTTTAATGTTTGTTTTCCTTTGTCTGCAGAATATGGTTATGAATCTGAGACAAAAGAAAACAAAAATTAGTTTGGAAATTTGCAAACCAAAGAAAAATTTGAACCACAACATTAAACATGAGAAAATGAAATATTGATAAAAAAAAGGCAATGGCTAAAATAAAATAATTAATTCTCCTTGTACTGAAATATTGATGCTTAACCCTTTTACTCCCAAGAGTGCCAAACATTAAAATTGAAAAAAAATCCTAAATTTCATTTTGTAAAATATTGAAATTATAAACAAATAGTACCATGTGAAAGTACTGCTGAAGAGGTTTCATTTGAATGGTCACACCATAGGATTTCATCCACAGACTCAAAAGTTAGAACAAATGGTACCATGCAAAAGTACTGCTGAAGAGGTTTCATTTGAATGGTCACACCATAGGATTTCATCAACAGACTCAAAAGTTAGAACAAATGGTACCATGCAAAAGTACTGCTGAAGAGGTTTCATTTGAATAGTCACACCATAGGATTTCATCCACAGACTCAAAAGTTAGAACAAATGGTACCATGCAAAAGTACTGCTGAAGAGGTTTCATTTGAATGGCCACACCATAGGATTTCATCCACAGACTCAAAAGTTAGAACAAATGGTACCATGCAAAAGTACTGCTGAAGAGGTTTCATTTGAATGGTCACACCATAGGATTTCATCCACAGACTCAAAAGTTAGAACAAATGGTACCAAGCAAAAGTACTGCTGAAGAGGTTTCATTTGAATGGCCACACCATAGGATTTCATCCACAGACTCAAAAGTTAGAACTACATGTACACTACATGTCTCCATAATTGATTCTGGGAGAGAAAGGGTTAATTGATCAATGAATTCTCTTCATTGATATTTTAATAACTTCTCCCCACTTCCTCAAAAAGAAATGAATGAGAACAAGGAAGGAGAATTTGAATTTATGATATTGGGGATTGAAGGGTTAAATTATTATTAAGTACAATGTACAGTAAAATCTCTTACTGACCTGATAGCTTGAAACTCTTATTAAGTTCGACATTATCCAAACCAAACCTTTCCAATGAAAGCTCTTTAGAATCCCTGAGATGGAGAATCAGAACTGATATTAATTTTGTGAAAAAAGAAAAACTTTTTAATAATAAACTATTTCTTGCTATTACTATTTCTTGTTTCTTAATTAAAAGTAAATTTCATGATGTTAAGCCATCAAACCAACATGTACCTTTTTTTGGTCTTTCTTATTTTACAGCGTACATTGTACATGAAGTTTTTATGAAAACTGGTTTAAGTTGGTTTTCATGGTAGCAATTGAAGGGACCAGGAGTTTTGGTCTTAAAAAGAATATCAGTGGTATGAATAATTATTTAGTCTAGAGTAGCAAAATGAAAGAACCTTAACATAAATTATGAAAATTTGGTTTAATATCAACTGACTTGATAAGATAAATTAGTCACCATTAAAAATAAAAAGATTAAAAAACTTTATCAACTCAGTTGATAAAATGAAATTTTCCTGTTTCACTCCCCCGTCAATGTTGCTCCATGGTTTCTTAAGAAATTTACCTGTTTATTCTTCTTACATACATGTACATGTTGTCAACTTTATAAGCATAGGGTAAGGTAGGGCCGGGTTCACCGGAACAAAATACCTGATTCCCATTTTGGGATTTTTTAGGGTATTTACAGAACACCAACAAAATTCCCAAATTTGGCAAAGTGAGACAAGTCCCTGAACCTGGGAATTCCCAACCACATTCCCTGGTTGGGACTTGCCTCACTCTTCCAAATTTGGGATTGATATGGGTATTTTTTAAATACCCTAAAATATCCAAAAATGGGAACCTGGTATTTTTTCCTGTGGTTCTTCCAGTGGTGTCTTACATGTACATGTATCTGGAATAGAGACTGCAAATTATGCAACTGAACATGGTCCGCTTTAGGGTAAGGGTTTATAGCCCCAGCAGCACACCAGCATCACCCAAAAAAATGCACAGAGTAACCCCACCCGTACTGTTCTCATTAACCCCTTGAGCTCCAACAGTGATCAACACCAAAATAATTCTTGTAAAATGTAATACTGTATTTAAATGCTTAACCCGTAAATTGCAGAATTTCACTCAAAACACGCTTTTTGGGGTGAAAAAAAGTGGATTTTTTGGCCAAATTCAGCGTTTCCTGTGCTAAAAATGCATATTAATAATATTGTGAATGGGAGCAAGGTGTTTATATACACCTGTTAGCTGTAGTTTCTGAATGAAAACGATCATTTTTAACTTTGGCGCAGGTGTAATCTAAGACGTTAGACTTTTTTAAAAAAAAGAGTTTTCCCATTTGATTTTTTCCTTCTCTCTTTTCCTTTCATCTTTCCCTCCCTTTCTTTACTTGCTATCTTCAGCTATTTATACACTTTCTTTCAGCTGGTAAAGTTTTGACCTAACCTTTTAAGGAACCTGAGAAATGAATCTGGAAGAATGTCCGGTGTGTGAGCCAAATTTGGCACTCATGATTTTGCATAAAAAATGTAACAGGTTTTTCCTGCAGGACTCCGGAAGAATTTGACCGATTCCCAAAATCGATACATGAATGCAAAGATCTATCTATTCTGCATCAACTGCATGTCAAAGTTATCTTGTGATGTGTGAATTGATGATATCACAATGGCTTCCATGTGTAAAACCCCAAAACCTGTAAATATCGGGATTAAATTAAAGAATGTAAAGGGTTAATCAACATCAGTCAGAAAGGTGACTGATGAGAATTAAGAACATGATCAAGAAGAGTTCTCTTGATATTTTAACAACTACATATAGATCCCCACTACTTATACATGTACATGTACATGTATAAGAAATGTATGAGGACAAGGAAGGAGAATTTGTAATTTGATATTTGGAACTAAAGGGTTAAAAAGTAAAAAGTTCAAGAGTTAAAAGTTGAACCACCAACCTGATGACAAAAGCTCACCTTGTCAATGTGTTTAATGGATCTATATCAGCATTTTTGTATCCATGTTCTCTATAAGCAGTCACCAGTCTTAAAATATCAGCATTCTTGATTCTATTCTGTATTGCTTCTTCACTGCCTGTAATAAAAAGGTGTCTATTAGCATTTTAAGGAGCTATACAAAATTAATTAACACTTGACACTTTTATAATGTTATTATTAGTTTCTGAAAAAATTGAAAGCAAAGGCAGGAATGTTTATTTTTTTAAAATTTTAGGATCCTGGTTTCCAGGCCATCCCAATTTTGAGAAGATGTAAAATGTCATATTTCTAAAAGGTGTAAGTGAAAATTTCCACAGTTAGCTAGGGATAATGTGCAAAACATATCAAAAGAAGACTTTTGTGGTGGTAGTAGTTTATGTTTTAGAATTTTGATGAATGTCACATGAAAACCAGTAAATAGAGTGAACTCTGTCTAAGCCGCATGGACACCTGCGGAACCAGCTCTAGCTGTCGGCTTAGAGAGGTGTCTACCTTATAGGGTCAGAGAGTTTAGCCAATAACAAATTGATGTCCGTCTTAGAGAGGAGTCTGCCTTATAGAGACTGGAGTTTAGTTACAGACAAACATTTAAGTTTGGCCAGAACCAGCCAATAGTTAATGTCTGTCTCTAAGAGGTGTCCTCTTACAGGGATGTCTGTCTTAACCCCTTAACTCCCAAGAGTGCCAAAGTACAAAATTCAATAAAAATCCCAAATTTCATTTTGTACGATATTGAAAAACTAATGGTACCATGAAAAAGAACTGCTGAAGAGGTTTCATATGAATGGTCACACCATACTGTAGGATTTTGTCAACAGACTCAAAAGTTAGGACTACACTGCATTACACGTCTCCATAATTGACTCTGGGAGTGAAAAGGTTAAGAAAGTTTACTGCTGGGGGTGAGGGGGGGGGGGGGGGGGGGTCTCCCTATAAAGGTGAAGGGGATGCTAAAAATTTTCGATAAACACCCTAAAAGGTACCGGAATCTCATTTGATAGGCATGGCTCAAATAAATTTCTACAATACAAAACAAGACATATTCTGTCATAATTTTTCAGCTCAATACCCTAAAAGGTACCGCAATAGTTCTAAGCATGGTCATTTTAGATTTCAGCACCCTTGCAAGCGGTACCAATCTACAAATTGTAACCCCAAACATGTATGAATCGAGCACTGCAATACATCACTGTACCTTTAATAATGACTTGTGATGATGGTCTGTAACCAAAGCAACCACTGTGTGCATGGTATAGTCGTACTGTATTAAGGTTACTTCTTTTAACAACATGATGAAAATTCCTCAGGGAGAGTGCTTTAGTAATTCTCCACATATTGAACTTAGGGTTTAAGAGACTGCTAAAATTGACATCCCCTGCCCCTATTAATGATTCATCCTAGATAAGAAAGGCTTCAACCTGCAGTAAGATGGCAACAATATCCAAGGTCAATTAATCAATGTGTATATACATTATAGTCCCAGAATATATTCAAACCCCCCATCTCCCCAACGGAAAAGGGATTGAAAATTCTGGGGGGGGGGGGGGGGGGGAGGAGATCAATGGACAGGAAATTATGTTTAATGCTCAGCCCCACTAGCAATAATTATTGTGCTTTTAACACTGCTACGGATAAATAAAGGAAATTTATTTTTATTTATTACTGAACAAAAAGCCCTCACTTTTGAGGAAATATCATTCTGTGACCCGCCATTTTAGATGGTACAAGGTTGTACATGTGTAGTTCATATTGAGTTGACTGAGTTTGTGAAAAAAATTATAGTAAATAAGGTTGAGTACAGATTAAAATGTTTTACGTGAATGAGCAATCTTAGGGCTATATTTCGGGCGATCCCAACTTAATTCCAACCAACCAATTCCAGCCATATTCAATTCGAACATACTGAGTCTTTGAAATTAAGCTGTCAAAAATTTAACGAGGGTGACACTTCTATAGCAAAGCGCACAAATGACGTCAGTACTCATGTTTGTCTGAGTTTATAATTTATTCTTGTTTATTCTTGCAATTCTGACAATAGAAATTCCTTATTAGGAATCCCCTGAGAGTCACTTTTGGTTTGTTTGTCTGAGTTTTAGTTCTATAAATAGTAATTGTGCGCTTCGCTATTGGTTGAATGACCGAATTTAAAATCAGTGCTGGCAATAATTTTTCTTGCTTAGAAGGACATGTGTCCTTTCAAACCTTCCTTTTGATCGGACATTTTACAAAATTGGTTGGATTTTTCCTGAGACACAATCGGTAAGCATACACGACGTGCTATAAGAAGTTTTGCAATGCATTGTAGGGCGATTTCAAATTCTGAATTTTCTCGAATCAAGAGAGCCGTTTACAGCAAAATAAATCGTACAAACAGCGTAAATTCTTTTTGGAATTAAACGCGATGAGTTAACAAGACTTTAAAGGCAAAAGCTAAGTAATTTTTGTGCTCGGTCACCATGTTCTAGCATAATTTAAAATCGGTCAGACATTTTCGGATTTTTGGTCGGACAAATGATCGACCGACTTGTTATTTCCAGCACTGAAAATGAATTTTTATCACAACAATTTAATAATGTTAAAGTTGAATCAAGATATTCCAGCTTCATGCGTACAATACCCGGAGATTATTATGCTTAGCATTAAGCTTATAAGTTACTTTCGCGAACTTAATAATTAGTTGATTTCGCAATAAAATGTTCTTTCACAAGCTAAGTTCAAACCATTTCTCGTATATCCTGCCCCGTGTGCACAGAATAAACGATCCTAACCCGACGAGCATCGTTAAATAACGTAATCAGAATGTAAAAAAATGTTTACTTTCACTTACGCAAACAGGATAAAATTATGCCCTCCGCGTGCAATGGGCCATTCCATTTATTATCCGCACCCCCCCTATTGAAGGGTAATTATGAATTTTACCCCTTAGGAAAAAAAAGATCAAAGTGCCGACACATTTCCCCCTTCAGAAAAAGGAAGATGTTGTTGATTGATCAAAGGTTCCGACAAAGTTACCCCTTCAGAAATGACTCTTGAACCCCCTCCCCTCCCCCTAGGATTTCCCTACCCTTCAATAGGGGGGGTGCGGACAATAAATGGAATGGCCCAATTTTTAGTGAAGTTCAAGTTGGTCTGAAGAAAGAACGATTTACCTCTGACCCAGAAATTCGCAGCCTCCAGCCGACCTCACCCGAGTCCATCCCCCAGAAACACCCCCAATCTCGTACCCACAGTTCGCGAGCTTTTTGGTCAGCGGTATGGCGTCAATCATAGAAAAACAAGAGGCTACACTGGTAGCCTGTACTCATTGATCAAATCCACACTCGTCTAATATTTCCCAAACAGCGACTTCTTTCTGTTACATTTGCAAAGACTACTTTTAAAAGCAATGAAATCAGTAAACGACTGGGCTATTTTTCAATTTTAGCAATTCTCAAAAACAGCATTACGCGACCGTCTGTAATATAAGATTGCACAAGTGTACTCGCTTTGAATATTTAATTTATTGATTCCCGATGAAATACACACTCATCTTTTATTTCCCAAACTATGACTTCTTTCCGTTGCATTTGAAAAGACTACTTTTAAATGCAATGAAATCAGTAAACGACCGGGCTATTTTTAAATTTTAGCGAGGCGACGCGTGTGAAGTAAGAACTATGAATTTAGGTCTCATTTTGTTTACATATAATATTATTACGACTGAATTTGAGTACGTTTTATAAACATTACTCCAAAACTAACGAGAACACAAACAAAAAGTCAATCACAAATTGATATCAACATAAATTTCCATCGTAAAATCTAACTTATTTTACGGTAAAGTACCTCGGCTTGACTCGGCTGCTTGATAATTATTTAAAACTTCGCTTCTTCGAAAGAAACATGCAGCCCCGCATTAAGAAAAATGTATGAAATTCCTCGAAGTAAGATTTCGTCGCTTAAGCTCTCCTTTTTCTTCACAACAGCGGCTCCTGAGTATTCTTTAAAGCCTTCTCCTTCCATTTTGAATATTTTAATGTGTGTTATTACTCCGATAAGACAAAACTATGGTTTTGAAAATTAAGCACATGCCGAGCGCGGCAGCCATTTTTGTAGAATTTGTATGTAGCCTGACGACCCGGTTAGTAATAGTATATGCGTGCATAAATTTACATGCACAAATGTGACACCAAAAAAAAAAAAAAAAAATGACGAAGAAATACGAAGCCGGAACCTTACCTCATGCGCGCTATGCGCATGAGTAATTAGACTGTTCACACAGTCCCTGAGTGACGCGATCGAGTTCAATCTAGCCTGCGTGGCAGGCGTTCTAAGGGGAAGGGGAAGGGGGAAAATTCGGGTGCGAGAACGCGAACCCTCGCGCGCCCGAATTTTCCCCCTTCCCCTTCCCCTTAGAACTCCTGCCATCTTGAATATCATGGTGCGGCGCGAATGAAGAGTGGGGAGAGAGTACAAAAACTGCTCAGGGGGCTGGGGAGAGAGGAGGGAAAAAAACGCCCCACGGGCGCTATCTTCACTTTTTCCCCAGTTTTTATCGCAGGGTGACATTTCGAGATGGCGACTAAACGAACTAAACGATGGAATTCGATGAACACACGGGAAAAGAGGGGACTGTGAACAGTGTAGGCTCGATTTTCAGTCGTTTGAGGGAATTCCACAATCTATGCTGATCAGATTGGGTTTCCAAACCACCGTCTCTAAACTGTCTTGAGGCATAACACGTGACACATCATCTAATAGACCAGTTTCGTTATATTAAAATTCAGACTTGGCTCCGAGGCTTGGGGGAATAAAACAAAAGAAATGTCAAGAAATGAATAATTCAACGCTGAACCTCTATGTGATTTCTTTTGCCTTTATTCCCCCAAGCCTCGAAGCCAAGTATGAATTTTAATATATCGAAATTGGTCTATCAAATAAGGCGTAACTTGAATTGGAAGGTCAGTATTCTTTGTTTGCACTCAATCTCGTACCCAGAGTCCTCAGGCTTCTTGGTCAGCGGGGCCTGGCGACAGCCCCGCTGACCAAGAAGCCTGAGGACTCTGGGTACGAGATTGGTTTACACTGGGCTCGATTTCCAGCCGTTTTGTGCGCCCGCGTTCCTTGTTGGGAGGAGGATCTGAAAATTGGGTATGTATTTGGTGTATCCCTTATTATTTTGTATTTAGACTTAGTTTTTATTTTAGTAGAAATAAAAGATAAAACAACAGTAGAATAGGAAATCGAACCCGGGCCGTATGATCTGCTCCATGCACACTATCCACTACACCACCGAGGACTAGCTGCCGGAAACTGTAATTTTTAAGGGATATAAGATAATATACTGCTAGCCCAGACCATATATAAGAAATAACCCTTTCGATACACTGGAAATACTGGAATCAGTGCTTAACCCTAAATACTAAAATCAGTGCTTCAACCCTAGATACTGTAATCCGACCCTAAATTACACTGCAATATATCTAAATACATTACAATAAGGGATACATGAAGTACCATACATTATGATCAGGGATACACCAAGTACCTAGGGAAAATCGAGGCTAGGTTTGCAGGCTGCGGACGTCATAAAAATTCAAAAATCTAAACTATACATACTACAAAACTGTTTCTAGCATGGTATACGGATACCATTGTAACAATCTTTCACAAAAGGTTTTGAGGTTTTAACGACCGTGAAAATAAATAACATGGAACCAGTCGGTTAAAAGTTATGTTTGCAGTATAGATGCTTACAAGTTGATTTAACAGAAGTTATAGTGAATCCAATCTTTTGTGATGAAATTGTTGCTGTAATTAATGTTTTTGTCGCCATGTTGGTGTCCACTAAAAAATGTCTAATACTCGTTCTCCTATAACTCTTGAACGAAATGCTCTTGCGCTTCAAATTTGGTCCTGGGTCCGGTTTTTCAAAAGCCGATTAACGCTAATCCCGGATTAAAAGTTAACCGAGTATTTCATTTCTCTGTTTAAAAATGTTTTCCAAAGGTCATTTGTAACTAGTAGTGAAGACAATTAAAGTTAAAGTCGAAACTGAAGGGCAGAAAACTTGGAAAATTTCCAATTGTTGAGTTGTTTAACTGGATTCAAAATTGACGCTAATCCTGGGTTAGCTTAATCGTGCTTTGAACAACCCGGCCCAGATGTGTAGTTTTAAACTCGCTACATTATTGCGTAAACATTTTGAACTCGAAATCTGTTTGATAGTAGATTGATGCTAATATCCGGGTCAGATGTTAACCAAGGACTTTGTTGCTCTTGTCTAAAAGCATTTTTGCTATAAATTTGCAGTTACTGTATTGCTAAATTGTTAAATTGTAGGCCGAAGAAATTGACGGGAATTCGCATTGTTTAAAAACCAGTCAGGAAGGTTTCGTTTGGCTTCTGGGATCCGTTATATACATTCAAAGTCAACGAGACGAGTAATGAGTTGCATGTATCTTTATTCTAAAGAGCAGATTATGTGTAGTTGAGCGCCCATCACCCCCGATAACAATAATTAGTTAAAGTTGCAAATTTTAAGCTAGCTCAGTTGTGCTTCGTTGTCTGCTGGTTTCAGCTGCTTTGAATGCTGTTACCCTGCTGCACGACCCAGCGTCCCACTCCGCCACCTCCACCTAAAAAATAGTTTTGAAAAAGCATAAAAAAATTAAATAATTAATGTGTCCTACGTTCTCTTAGGCCCTATTTATATGGTCTCGGATACCAGAGACAACCCTCCCCCTCGAAACAACTTTACGGAGCGTTTATATGGAGTTGTGAGTTGTAACAGCTGTCCCCTCTAGCACACCAGTCTCTCTCGAGACGCCATTTTTTGGTACGTTTGGTCTCCGCTGACCCAAAAAACACGCGCTCCGAGAACAAAAGGCCATTTCCGAGTTGCCTTAAGCCTCTGTATCAAAGCGAGGCTATAGGTGCGAAACCTTTCATATGAAAATGAGTTTCATTTGCATGTGAATGAAAACTCATTTTCATATGAAAGGTTTCGCACCTAGCCTCGCTTTGATAGAGAGGCTAAAGGCAACTCGGAAATGGCCTATTTGAACACGGTCTCGTCTCGAGTAGGCGAGCCAAAGTATTTTATATGAGGAAAAGTTGTCCCTACCTGCCGAGGTGAGACAACTCGCCCACCAGAGTTGTCTCGTCCCCCGAGACGAGTTCGCGATTCTCATGTAAACGGTTGGTTGAATTTTTCAAAGAAATAAGTGAAAAGTTAGCTCGGCTAGGGTAACTCAGGGGGAGGGATGTCTCTCGTACCCGAGACCATAAAAATGGGCCCTTAGCTTAGCAGCTGTTATATTGGAAATGACTCTGTTGACTGGCGCGCGCGCATGGCCGGAAGGGCGCCCAGTAGTTGAAACAAAAAGTCCAAGTTCGTTCATGGGTGGGGCGGGGGTGATGACTCAGACCAGCAATGGACCGATAGCGGTTGCCTGAGACGGGCACCTTCATGACCTGTCGTCCGATATCCATTCTTCTAAGTGTATATATGTAAAGCGCCATGCGACGATTAGGATATGAGCGCTATATAAGTCATTATTATTTTGTAAGTCATTCATTCCAATCCCCATCACTATTTTATATTTACATACAGTTAGTCAGTTTTAGTTTTCCTTATATTTTTTAAACTGCGATTGACTTGTAACTACGAGAAGAAAACGTAAAAACCTTTGTATTGAATGAGGAATCTGGTTATGATGTAATTTATGATGAGTCATGATCACATGCAGTCGAGTGCCACGAGGCTAATTTTTCTTCCCTGTTATTTTCTCGTGCATCTGTTGTTCAGTTAGATCAACGAAGATGTTAAAATATGGTAAGAACATCAGTGACCAACTCGGCTGCGGGTCGTTGGCCACGTTTTTGTTCTAACCACATTTTGACGTCATCTGTGATCTACAACTGAACAAACGTACGACAAAATGGAATCCGGCTATTTGTTTAATAGCGCTCAATTTTTCAGTTGCAATTTGTTAAGTCGCTATGAAGTTGTGACCATCATGAATTACTGAAGACAAAAAGTTCTGGAGTCGACGTGAATATGGTCCTGCTAAAGAGATGAGATAACTTGACCATACATTAGAAGAGGAGAGGCGACAGAGACAAAGTAATTTATGGTAGTAACGGTATATGAATGAGAACGTAATTTATATGAAGTGCCGAAGTGCGGAAATGGAAAATCTCGTCACCAGGGCTTCCCCGCTTTCAAAGTGGCGGCGCGAGCAGAGAAACCTCTGGAAAAGGCTGCCAAAATACACCAATAAACGTGGAGTATTTTGTCACGTGACACATGATTAAAATCCCATCTTTGTGGAGGTTATTTGCAGCGATTGACAGCCAAATTTATTTTACTACGATCTGAAACCCTGTTTGGACGAGGTTGGGAAATAGAATGAATAAAGCCTGAAAACAAAATAGAAAAACGTGATCAGGTTTTATTTGCAACTGAATTATTTGCGTGAGTGAAATTTGTGATCCTCGCAGTGTGCTCTCAACTTAAGCAGTTGAAAAAGCAACCTGAAAAAAAAAAAAATCAGGATTGAATGGGATTCGAACCCATGATCTTGCGATACCGGTGCAATGCTCTATCCACTGAGCTATCAAGCCACACGGATAGATGGTCAATTGTGAGTTCGATTTGTAATAGGATAGCGATCATCACAGCAAATATCATTAGTTCATTTCAGAGTTTAAATATTTAAAAAATGGGGCTTACCTCCACCCGCACCAAAAGCGCATTTCACAGGTTTCCCCCCAGAGGTGGAAATTTTATCCCTGGGATTTCCGTCGAGTTTCTTAGTTTTGATCACCACACTTCCACCTGCACCACTACCCCCAGGAGCAGATCTGTGAGCCTTTTTGTTCAAACACTGGCCAGGTTGACCTGTTCAGATACAAGAAAATAAGTAAAGATCGGTTTACAAACTTTTAGAGCAAAACAAAGTCCACCCATTTTTTCGAGTTTTAATTCATTTCGGATGATTGATTGTTCATGAACTATCTTGTATGTGAATAAATGGGTTGCTACCACCGAAAAAAGATTCCGCCATTCGTCAGAGCGAATGGATTGTGTTGTGTGTCGTTTATATTTCTTTATTTCTAGTCTATTTTAATATCCTTCTGTTGATTTTGATTACGTTTAGATCAATAGAGGCGATTTTCGGGGTATTTATGGTTACTTTATCTGATAATTAAGTTCCCTTGGGTAGTGTTTTTTACAATTCTGGACTGCCCTTGTTATGCGAGTGGATCCAAAATGGCGGCTTTACATAATAATGACGTCATTTTGTGTCATATGTCGTCTTCGACGCACGACCACCTTGCCTTGGAAGTGATGGGCTATCTATTAAAGATACATGCAGTCAACTCTCTCTTAAGC
This sequence comes from Cladopsammia gracilis, assembly GCA_022457155.1. Lineage (NCBI taxonomy): Eukaryota > Metazoa > Cnidaria > Anthozoa > Scleractinia > Dendrophylliidae > Cladopsammia > Cladopsammia gracilis. Next base: position 282,717 of record JAJGOT010000422.1, read on the forward strand.
GACCACTCTTGGTGCAGGAAAAAGTGGTCTCTTAAGGGAGGTGGTCGCTTAAGAGAAAAATCAAGACAAACAGTATGTGACTGTGAAACAACGGTTATTTACAAAGTGGTCGCTTAAGAGAGTAGTCGTTAAGAAAGAGTTGACTGTATGACAATAATAATATATCGTAACACAGCGAAGACTCAAGGGGAGTCGCCAACAACCCCTCGGGGCATGACTTTGCTTGAATTTCCGAGGGATAAGCAAAATTCTTATGAATATATCTCGTTGGAATCAGATCTCAGTCAAAGGCTGCATTTTGAATGTTAACGCCATTTTCGCAAGCACCTGTTTTACTTATCCATTTAAATGGAATGCTCAGATATACAGTGGAATCCCGACTTTTCAAACCTCCAAGGGAAACGGAAACTGGTTCGAAAACTCGGGAGTTCGAAAAATCGAAGGTGGTATTGATTGAAATCAAATCCAAGGGAAACGAGTTTTGGTACGAATGATCGAGAGTTTCAAAAAATCGGGATGCCACAGACTGTACCTATCTTTGTTGTCGCCTACTCCAACACACTCAAATACTTCAAAATTATCTCACCTTCGGCTAGAATCTTTCCATTCAGCGTCAGTTCGCCCAACTGCAAATAAACCAAGCCGCCTCCGTTTCCTCCTCTCCCCCCTGGGTTGGGGTCGTCACTAAAAGCACTTCCTCCGCCTCCTCCACCACCCCCACCGTAACTTAATCTTGACTCAAAATTAGTGCTGCCATATTGAAGTCCGCCTAAGAAAAACAATTTCGCTTCATAAAACGATGTTGTGCTTAATATAAGTGCTATAACTCACTAACGCGACGTTAAAAGCAAGAAATATTTCACTCTTCGACTTTTCAGCGTACATTGAGTTGATTAAAAGAAACAAAAATTGGGGCTTAGGTGCACTTTAAGGAAATATTATATTGTTTACTCTTTTTGTTTGTATTTTCAAGGTTTGTCTTTGCATTTCTATCTTAAGAAGCAAAGAAAACTACACCACAATCCAAGTCTAAAAATGTGCATGTGGACGAAAAGGGTGCATGAACTATTTGGTATGTACGTGAATAACGGGATACTACCATCGTTAAAAGATTCCAAGCGTCAGCCATCGATCCGTCAGAGCGAAAAGATTGTGTTGTGTGTTGTTTAAATATGGAACGAATTTTTGCTCTAAATTTGTATTGTTTTCCGTGTTACTCTGATGTATGGAACTCGCCGAGGACCGTCATGCGTCGGTTGGAATGATTAGCAAGTGTCGAGCGACTGCATGACTCAGTACTCATGACGCTGTACGTGGCTCAGTAAGGTTTTTTAATATCACCAGTCCAAGGAATAAGTGTCACGTGTCCAAAGGAGAAAAAAATGTGACAAATAATAGAAATGTGACAGTGCGAAAATGTGATCAAATGTAATTTTTCAAAAAAGAAAAAAAAGAAAAAAACCAAGCTTTTCGTCTGCTTCTGTGCAATATTAGTACTTAAAATAAGAACATAGCGTGTTTGACGAGGATCTACCTAAAAAACCACAAGTCTCTGGAAGTATTTGTTTCGTTTGTGTTTGTGTAGAAGGAAGAGCAGACTGAAAATTCATGGACGAGTACTATCCAGCAAGAAAACGAGGATTTGGCGATGTCAAGTTTATGAGACAAAGTGAAACGGAGTCAGCGCAAAGCCGAGTCTTCATGTTCCGAGCAAAGCGAAGAGAAATATGTTGATTAAGTATTCCACAGAAAAAATGTAAGTATATTGTGTATTATAATCTATATAATTTATAAAGGCTGTAATTTTTAAAGAGATTAAAGAAACGGATGTTTCGAAATCTTGTGTTGGTTAATTTCACATTGCCCCCATTACTGGCGTTATACGGTGTCTTCAAAAACGTTAGCACACCTGCCAACTCTGGAAAAGTTTGAAATCTCAAGAAAATGAATAAATGAATGAATTTATTTATTTATGATACGAGAAAACGAACAAAAATTAGAAATCCTACCTCCTCCTCCTCCCCCACCGTAGGCCCCTCCGCAAGAATCCCCTGAATAAATAAAGAAGTGATTAAATTTAAAAAATGATAATAATTATTTATACATGCATTTAAATCCCTCCCCTCCTTCCTGCGACGTCCAAATGGGTAAGGTAGGTGACCATTACATATCGCGGGCAGAATGTTTACCGACCCTCCTCTCGGCTAGAAAACATATTTCTTCTATAGATCATATCATTAGTTCGTGTCATTGCTAAACTGGTTTACGGGTTTTGGAGGTGATTACAAATCTTTAACTCTTGAATACAGGCATTTTGTTTCTGCATTTTTTCTTTCAAATTTCCCGCGCGCCGCCATGTTTGTATTCGCAAAGTTCATGGGAATTATGATGTCATTGCGTTGTCGTGAACTTTTAATACGACGGTTTAAAGGGGTAGTAGTATCACGAAATTCCACGCGCGGCAATGTTCATTATTCTTATACCGGAATTTTGGACATATCACTATTAAAAGTGATTTTTTTTATTCTTCCGACTATCAAAACGGATTTTTTGATTCAACAAACACCTCCACTTCTCGACGGTCTTTTTGAATTTGCCGAATCAAATTTGAAAACGTTCGCCGAACGTTTTCAAGTTTCGCCCTCATGATCAACATCACGTATTAGGAAGACAGGAAACTTAGTGTAAGTTAAATGGAAGAGAATGGGAACGAGAATGTCTCAAATTTCTGGGCCATCTCTCCTTCCCCCGTCGCTAAAATTTTGCGATGCACCCTCCCAGAGCCTCGCGAGGTTCTGCGAGACACGTATTTCTAGTATATAATTTATGCTTTTAATGCATTTTTGTCTGAATATTGTACCGTTCTACCGTGAAATCTTCTTCTGTGAACTCCATATTGACATCTTCGACAACACAATGACGTCATAAATTACCATAAAGAAAACATAGCGGCGCGCGGGAAATTTAAACTGAAAAAGGAACACTACCTCGCATTCAGTAACCAGTTACGGAGATACCAACTAAAAACCCCGGCATGAGTTAAATATAACCATTACAAATACTTTGGATCTAAAACTGTTTTTCAGCCGAGGTTCCCTTTATAGACGTTTTGCTCCACCGACCACCAACTCCCCGCATCCAACTTCCTATCCTCCCCTCCCTCCAATGCTGTATCCATGGGTAAGGCAGGTAACCATTTCATATCGCGGGCTCGATGTTTACAGCCGCCAATCGACCGAGTGAAAATTTGCATATTCGTCTCCGTATGCTATAACTCATTCAACCTTTCACGTATTCACGAGTTAAAAATACCCGTTACTGCGCATGCGTTCTCATTAGAAGTCCGTATATTACGAAAGAAATAAATTCGTTCAGTACCTCCTCCCCCACCAAGTACAGATGAGCCCGCATTACCCCCTTGTGCGCTTTTGTCATAACAATGTGGAGCATGGTTTAGAGCCCAGTTTCCTGCGTTTCCTCCATCGCCGCCATTTCCACCCGGACAGGAGGACTGGCCTCCACCCCCAGCGGACTTGCCAATCTGTAAATCAAACCAAAGAGATTATGCATTTCATTAAATTTCATGAAAATTAAAAACGGTATGAAATAAAACATGTCATTGGTTTCTTGTTTTAACTATTCAACCAGAATTAGTCTGAAGTCAAGTTAATATGGCGAAATTGTCTGCGAGGACTCGATTTCAGTTTTAGCCAAAACGGACTACTTGCGCACATTAAAAGAATCATTTTGGAGGCGCGGTATTTGCCGGTCTGATATCAGATACATCAGACCAGGTAATCTCTCGAAACGGATTCATGGGTTTCTTTCGCATTTTTCAGTCGTGTATTGATGAAAAAATATTGTATTAGTCAAGCTTGCTCGGGACCGTACTGGAAAGAAAATTGCGTTCTTGGCTTTGTTTTAGCCTTGATTCTATGAGTCAATGGCTAGAGTCACGAGCGATGACGTCATAATATCCTAATCGATATAGATATCGAAAAAATATCAAACATCGTACTTGCATCGTATCGATTTGAAAAAGCGGTATCGGTCATCCTTAGTATATTGCTCGCTGGACTCTGGATCTGAAGGGCGGCGATTTGAGCCTTAATTTGTCTCTGTCATCCTCCTGTTTCCTTAAACCACTGGTTTACCATGCATTCTCTGTTTGTGTGGTGTGTTGGGCATCTGCAATGGCCGTATCGATTTATCAAACCAACCTCAAGAATACCACGTTTCCCTCCAGAATACCAAACAGCCGTTAATCCTGTGTTAAATTCTTACCGGCCGAGTGTGTAAAGCAGTACATTTAATCCAATCATAATTCGATTTTTCAATGGTGGCTTATTTTGGGTTTTGCACTCTTTATTCGTGGAGTGGATTATTGAAACGAATAATGAAATCAAATGTTCAATTATAAAGAATTTTAAAATGAATAAATTCCGGGTGGGAATGCTTGACCGGTTTTTTAAACTGTGATCAGATTATTACAAGAGACTGATCACTCTGAAGTTGAATTCTGCTCAGCATCAATATAGACCTCTTTCATAATGGCTGCCGATTTATTTATTCTTTTATATGTATGTTAATTAGCCTCACTGGCCTCGGTAACATGTGCAAAATTCAAAAGAATTTTTAGTCTAAAATGAGGCCAGTGAGGCTAATTAACATGCATATAAAAGAATAAATAAATCGGCCGCCATTATGAAAGAGGTCTATACACCAGTCAGCCGGACGTAAGGCGGGACATCACCTGAATGGCATTTACCTCTATGCTCATTTCATGAATCTATGTTATTGGTTTTGTAAATTTTGGGGTGATGTTTGGGTATCGGTTTGGGAGGAAATAGTTTTTCTCAAGGGATTTGCAAAATTTAGAGAAATAAGAAATATCGAAGATTTAATGATGTTTTAAAATTAGAATTTGAAGTAAATAATTAATAGATGGACACCACAATAGTCCACTATCAACCTGGGGTGCTCTTGTGTGGGTATCAACTGTCTGTTGCTGTTCCAAAATAGTCCACTATCAACCTGGGGTGCTCTTGCGTGGGTATCGACTGTCTGTTGTTGTTGTTCCAAATATCATCTTCTTTCTTCTATTCCTTCTTTAAACCTCTTAAAATTTAATTTCATTTAAACTTATAGGTTGAGCCCCGCCTTAAGTAAGCTAACTAAGCAACTGACACCCAATGATATATTTTGAAAATATAATACATTGTATAGAATTTCAAACTGAATGTCTTAAGTTAAGGAAATTTATAAAATCAAAATCACTGATTACGAGTTAGTTGACTAAACTAATTGGTGTTCGATCCTTTTAGAGTGTTTCTAAATTATTTAAGCGATTTTCGGTCCATCTATCCGGGAGCTTTCCTTATATTGTAAACTACGTGCCCAGTGCTGACCAAGCACATGTGGTAACAACGCATTAATCAACATAAGTTAACATACTGGTCCAGCTGTTCCTCCTTTCCCGCCATCATGACCACCACAGCCACTCCCTCCGCCACCTCCCGCACCGCCAGAGAAATGCCCTCCACCTCCCCCACCGGCTGCTCCATCGTCAGAATTAATGGTCGAGTCTGCTCCACCTCCTCCAGCGTTGTAACCTCCTGGGCCTCCCTTGGAACCTAAAGAGTTAAATAGCGCGTTATTAATCATTTCTCAGGATTTAGTAAAAAGAGGGGGTCCCCCTCCCCTCCCCCCTCCACTTGGCCGCCACAGACGTCTTTGAACCCTGAAGTCGTCTAAGTTGAAGATTAACCACCCACAGCCCACTTCTCACACTAGTGTCTTGTCTCCAAAGCTCACGAGAGCGCCGAAGGCTCGATTTTTCGAACGCCGTAGGCCCGATCTTTTAGGGGGTCCGGGGGCATACCCCGGGAAATGTTGAACAATTAGGTTGTCTGAGACTGCATCTCGTGCATTTTGAAGGCAATTTGACATGAAATAAGGCGGCTGTCTGACAGATTTGCCGTTCACTCAGCTAGGATATCAGAAACAAGAAGGTGCCGCGGATGCCTCCGTGCAAAGATATCGATAGTTACACTTATTCCATTTGCCTACTGTAATGTATGTTCATTAGAGCAAGACCAGACTTTCGCTCGCTGGTCATGGTCGCCTTCAAGTATGTCTTTAGCTGGCGCAATGTACTGAAAGATCGTTCACATTCTGCTGATATGATTGGCAATGTGCATAAAATTTGCAGCAACCTGTGTACATTTGGACAGAATTTACGGTCATATTCTGCCAAGGCCTGAACTGCACTGCTGGTTCTTGATCCTCTGGCGCACTTAGCCATATTTGCGCCGCCAACGGACGATTTCTACATCGGCAACCTGGACTGATGGAAAGTCATCTGCATAGTGCTGCAAAGCAGCTTGCACAGGGTTTCCCTCTCGAGAAACTAGACAAAGGCGCTGAATCTCACATCGCAGGCTCGTATACACAAGAGGCCCGTATTACGCATCCTTTTATCATAAACCCCCAATATGACATGCGATGCCTTTTTAACTTATTTTTCTTTTCTTAAGAAGCGAAGATCTGATCCGGGTGAAAGGGGGGTTCCAGACATGTTTTTCTCTTGAAAATATGCTATGATCAGAACCCAAAAGGAGGGGTTCCGGAACCCCTGAAACCCTCCCCTGGCTACGTCCCTGACATAAATGCAAGTAAGTTTCAATGTGCTTCAAAAACTGTGACTTCGAAAATGAGAGAGACACATGGAACTGTATTCTTAATACAATTGCATTGTGTAATCCAGTATTGGCACAGACATGATATGGTTTTCATTTTAGTTCATTCCTTGAATCTTACTGACTTAAACCTGGACTAATTTTTTTTCTGTATTTTCATCTGTGCCTTCATTTTTGTGAAATAGGAACCTATTAAAAATTTTAGGCTTAATAGGTTCTTATGAAAGGGGGTTTGAAATGAAAATTTTAGCCTAACAGGTTCTTAAATTTTAGGTTCTTATACATGGGTTTTTACTGTAACCATGATAGCTATCTGAGTAGGATTATCATAATGCAATGCCTACTTACCAGTCCCTGAATTTGGACCATCCCCAGCCCCTCCCCCTGCGTTTCCATTCGTGTTTGTTGACCATGCAGCGTTAGAAATGTCTCCTCCTTTGCCTATATTTGATGAAAGGCTAAGAAAGGTCTCGCCGCCTTGACCTCCTCCCCCTTGGTTGGTACCTCCATCACCCCCACGGTAACCTAAAAATGAAAGTTATGTCATAGATTTTAGTGATTATCGTTGCATTACAAACTGAATAAAAAGTACCGTAAAGTTCCGAAAGTACCATTATTTTTTTGACGCGGTAGGGGGGGGGGGGGGGGGGAGGGGGATTTTTAAATAAATTGTTTGCAGAGGCTATAAACACTAAAATAAATTGTATGCAAGCAAAAAATAAAGAAAAAAATTGTTTGCTGAAAGTATGGCAGTTGTTACGGAGACACAAAAAAATTGTTTGCAGCAGGTGCCGCATATAAAAAATGAAATTTCCCCCCTCCCCCGTCAAAAAAAATAATGGTCCATCCCTTACTTTAATTTTGGAATTAGCAGGCCTGAGGGGCAGCAACTTTCGGATAGCCGTTACTTTCGGGCACCTAAAATACGTGAGCAATATATTGAAAAAAAGAATGATGATAAACACAACCGCAGAATAGGCATAATGTCACTTTAATTCTCTCTTTCTCATTGATTCTTCGGCATTCCTCGGCAGTCTTCGGCATTCCTCGGTATTCTTCGGCATTCCTCGGCATTACTGTATAGTAAAATACTAAGCTATTCCATCTGCAGGAGACGTTAGACACAAGTATGATATTTTCAATTGGACCGTTACTTTCAGGTGGTGCGTTACTTTCGGAAATTTCTAGAGGGTCCGAAATTACGTTACTTCGGGTAGCCGTTACTTTCGGAACTCTACGAAACGAGAAGGAAACTGGGCCGAGTGAACTTTCGCAACGACTTCTGGGACTGTTGCTGGGGACAAAGAAAAAAGAAGCGTCTCCTGCAACGATCCCAGAAGTCGTTGCGAAAGTTCACTCGGCCAGTTTCCTTCTCGTTTATAAAGTGGAGAATTATAGAACATGTAGCTGCACATATGGCACATTTCTACAAGGAACATCTAATGATGTATCGAACATAAACTGAACAAGGTTTGTTGCCTTTTTCGATATCGATTTGTTTGTTTTGTGAATATATCGACATCTTGACATGTGAATTTATTGATATCTTGACATCATGCGAGGAGATGTGACATTTCCTCATGCAATTGGACAAATCCTTGTAATTCGTTAAGTACTTACTTTATATCATTGAGTTCCATTTACCTTTTCCAGACATATCTATTTTAGAGGTTTCATCGATGGATAACCTCTTGGCCTTGAAAGCTAGGATTCCTCCGATTCCTCCTGTTTGGCCATCGCATGTCAGAACACAACCTTTACGCAATGACACGTCACCAAAAGAAGGAAAAGTTTGGGCGATCAAAGTGCTCTGGTCTCCTACATCTAGTAACTTCTTGATTTTCTGGCGCAAGACGATAAAGCAGTCAGAAGCCCTGAGAAAAATCAAAGGCTCCTGTGAGCCAACTCGTGACTATGAAACGTTCTCCTGGTTCGGACCCTCCCCTCTCCTAGGCGTTTTGCCGCACCGACCCCCACCCCTGCGTCTAACTCCCCACCCTCCATTTCTCCAATGGACTATTTTTGACGGGGGGAGGGGTTGGAAAATGTTGAAATAAATTGTTTGCAGAGGCTATAAACACTGAAACAAATTGTATACAAGCTAAAAATAAAGAAATAAAATTGTTTGCCGATAGTATGGCAGTTAGACGGAGACACACAAAAAAAATTGTTTGCAGCAGGTGCCGCATATAAAAAAAAATATTTACATGTGAAAATTTTCCAACCCTCCCCCCCACCCCCGTCCAAAAAAAATAATGGTCCGTCCCTAATGGATAAGGCAGGTGACCATTACATATCGCGGACTCAGTGTTCACCGACCCTTCCTATTCGTAGGTGGAGTCCAAATGCTATAGCTCAGAAGGTGGTCAGACACCTTAATGAGAATATATAACGGAGTAACTGGTTAGCATTCAGTTGAGGTTGGGGTTGGCAGTTTATATAGTTAAATTAAGAACTAAACAACCCGAGAAGCTGGGTGGTACCGTGATACGGTAGGTTATGTAAGCCTGAGCCTAGCTGAGGACACAGGTTCAATACTAAGTGGGGATTTTAGATTTTCTTTTTTACACTTAAAAAGTGTCGACATTACGTTATATAATTCTTAATAAGGTGTCCGACCTCCTTCAGAGCTACAGCAGGTGGACTCTACCCTTTTCGTAGGCGTTTTGCTCCACAGACCCCGCCCTTGGCATTCAACTGCTTACCCTCCCCTTCCTCCAACGTCGTCCTAATGGATAAGGCAGGTGACCATTACACATCGCGGACTCAGCGTTCACCGACCCTCCCTTTTCGTAGGCGTTTTGCTCCACAGACCCCACCCTACGCGTCCAACTGCTTACCCTCCCCTCCCTCCAACGCCATCGCCATTGGTAATACAGGTGAGCAGTACATATGGTTATGTACATTGTGTAAATGTTACCAGCCGATCGACCGATGAGCGATGGTAAGAGACAGTCACAGTGAACTTATCGACTTTATCCTCGGACGTACAAACAAAGTGGTGGGGGGAGTGAATGCCACGCTCCAAAAGCAGCAAAATGTTTAATTATATGTAAATTACATGTAAATGAAAGCTTTGCATTGCACCGGTATCGCAATGTCATGGATACGAATCCCGTTCAAGCCTGAATTTTTTTCAGGTTGCTTTTTCAACTGCTTAAGTTGATGGTACACTACGAGGACCACATGCATCATCTCATCTGCAGTTCACATATATATATATATATATATATATATATATATGATTTTCATATATTCATATTTATTTGTATTTCACTATCATCGGGTTTTTGCGAACGTACCCACAATTGACTATCTATTCATGTGGCGTGGTAGTTCAGTGAACAAAGCATTGCACCGTTATCGCATTGCACCGTTAGCTCATGGGTTCGAATTTTTTTCAGGTTGCTTTTTCTTAATCAACTGCTTAAGTTGACAGCACACAAATTTCACTCATGTCTCATCCGCAGTTCACATGTACATGTATATGTGAACTGCAAGAAACGATACGAGTCTCGCGAGACGGTGGTAACTTACATTTGAGCGGTACTGTATATGATTTTCATGTATTCACATTTACAAATGAAAGCTATTGAGCAGTGCTTTCTTGTGGTGCTGTTTATTATGCTGTACATGTACAAGGTGGTCCTACCTTTTGAGTCTGAGGATGAAATCTTAAACGGTGTGATCATTCAAATAAAAGCTATTGAGTAGAAATTTCCTGTGGTACTGTGTATTATGCTATACAAGTTGGTTCTAACTTTTGAGTCTGTGGATGAAATCTCAAAGTGTGACCATTCAAATGAAAGCTATTGAGCAGTACTTTCCGGTGGTGCTGTTTATTATGCTATATACAAGTTCCGGTTCTACCTTTTGAGTCTGTGGATGAAATACTAAAGTGTGAAAATTCAAATGAAAGCTACTGAGTAGTATTTTCATGTGGTACTGTTTATTATGGTGTTCAACTTGGTTCTAACGTTTGAGTTTGTACATAAAATCCTGAAGTGTGCCCCGTTCAAATGAAAGCTATTGGGCAGTACTTTCCTGTGGCGCTGTTTATTATGCTGTACAAGGTGGTTCTAACTTTTGAGTCTGTGGATGAAACCCTCTAAAGTGTGCCCATTCGAATGAAAGCTATTGAACAGTGCTTCCCTGTAGTGCTATGTATTACATTGTTCAAGGTGCGATTCTAAAGTATGTCTAAAGTGGATGAAATGTTGAAGAATAATGGATGGAGGGTAGGAACAATGGAACCTATTGCATGAGCAGAACTTCCAGATCTTCTGTCATGCGGTACAACTTGCTTAACTCGGTTGATAAAACCTTTAGAGTTCCTAGCTTCCTCCCTCTCTCATTCTCAGTGGAGTACTACGTTCTTGTCGTGGTTAGTATTGTGAAGCTTTTTTCCCGAGGGGGGAATTTATATATTAAAGTGACGTGAGTGATATTTTTGCCTTTTAGTCGGGGGCGTTAAAATTTCTGGTTTAGTAGCACTAAGGCTGTTTGATTCCTTTAATTTTAGGGTATAAAGCCAGAAAAATATGCTGACAGGGACAACTTTTCAAAAAGAATTGGTATATTTTACAACGGGTTTCTGGTAGTGTCCTTTTTTAGCGTTCCTTTCAAGTTTCCCGACAATCACCCCTTCAATTTTGAATGGGCGTCCCCGGGAGGTGGGGGCTTTTTGTTTTTTGTAGTTTGAAACCCTGAAGTTAATAAATGGGCGTTCTTACCTTTTCACACTCCGCTTTACAGTGACAAACTCATACTTGCCGTAGTTGTTCTGATTTCCTCGGCCCACAAACAACAACAGTTGATCGCCAGTTTTAGGTTTGCGTTCATTGCAATCGGACAAACGTAACTGGTTATTCTTGGTAACAGCCGCTTTCCAAGAGGCAGAATACTGCTCACATAAGTTTATCGTTTCACCGTCACATACAAACGCACGAGCTGTATTCCCAAGGGAAAGATAAAATATATTTTAGATATAGACAATAGACAATAAACGGTCTCTTTAAAGCCCTGGAGCCTCCATTGTTATTACAAATTCAAATGTTGGAAATAAAGTCTAAATTTCAATTTTTTTTAATAACAAATGGAAAGAAAATTTTAATGTACAAAAATATTGCATATGAATATCGCCTTTTTTCACTTCTAATCTTCCTGTATGCCACCATTTGGTTACTGCTATAAACGACCCTCTCAGTTTTGTATGCAACAATTGGGCTTTTTTAGCTTCAGGGAATGAAAATGCTTACAAGAAAACGTTACAATAGCCCATTTCTGAGTTGCTCTAAGCCTCCTTTACAAACCGAGGCCAAGTGCAAAACCATTCATATGAAAATGAGTTTTCTTTCACATGCAAATAAACTTATATCCATGTGAATGGTTTTGCACTTGGCCTCGGTTTAAAAAGGAGGCTAAGAGCAACTCGGAAACGGGCTATTCAAATCACCAAGAAACAAAGGAATAAATTATCAGATGAAACCATGATACAATTCAAATAACCGAGAAACAAGAAAAGAAGAGAAAATATGTAAAACAAATATATAAATAAATAGATACAAAGTTTACGCTTGTTAATACCCTTGTATATTACTACCCTTTATATACATATGTACAGCACCGCAAATGATCCCCGACCAGAAATGATCCCAAAATGATCCCCAAAATGGACCACAAATGATTCCCGACCTGAAATGATCCTCGATGTGGAGGGCAAGTGATCCCGTTACGAAATCGATGAATGGACTGAAGGTACGGGATGATGGACAATATTAACTAACGAACAAACGAAGAACAAACGCGCGACTTCGGAGCAATGGTTTTGCTTGGCCATGAACAAAATACTCTGTATATTCTTGGGTGGGGGTGTGCCACTGGGACTCTGAAACCCTTACCCTGTTTCAGATCATGTTCAGCTGATTTTGCAACCCTATACTACTAGACACTGAAAATCCCTACCCTATCCCGGACTTGTTACTTTTAGAATTGTATCACTATTAGTGTTTTTAATGGAAAACTATCTGTCAACAATGTTGCCGCGATGATTTTATTTCCATTTAGGGAAGGCTCTTTCTCTTTCGAGTTTTTCAATTTCTATTCTAGACTTAATACTTCATACCACTGATTTAATATCCGGCAAATGATACCCTATTCTCGACCAAAACTCTCTGATTTCTATACCCTATCCCAGACTAAACTGCTTGAAAACCATACCCTTCACAGCGGCACATACCCATAATAATAGCTTATATACGAGAGTACTTCCCCGCGGAGGTCATGAAGCAAGTCCCACAGTCTTGAACTCAGTGATCTTGTTAACCCTAATGATACTAATGGATATTACCAAAGACGGAACATTGAAACCTACCTATTACTAACTACTAGTAACGAACTGTTATGAGATACACTAATGCGAAATTGAGAAATTGCATTTGATGGTTAGAGCGCTTTTTTTTTTTTTTTGGGGGGGGGGGGGGGTTTGTAGTGAGTGTTCAAGTTCCTCCCTTCTCAGTTAAATAGTAACGAACAGAACAATATGTTGCTTTTGAAAACACATATAGCAGTTTATGTTCAAAATCAAAGCATTCTAGATTGAGCACTGTCACATAAGAAATAAGATCACCAGATATTTTATAACTAAGTTAAATTTAACGCAAAAAACGTGACTGTGTCATACCCATCTTCTGATTTAAATAGATTATAAAAGCTCAGTTAGAACTTGCTAAGATTCCTGCCATTATATGTCAACTAGCAGATAGTATAGTGAATTTTGTGCAAATGCAACGCAAAGGACAAATAGAGAAAAAAAAGAACGGTAATTGCTGCAAGAGAGGATAAAGGGTAAGAGAGGCCATCACCCATACATGCTCTATTACATTAGGTAATCTGTCTCAAGTTATTTTTAGACCGGCACCAAGGCTGTAGAGATCCCAAGGGGTTAGATAACAGCCAATCACATGGCGCGAATGTTTCCGCGAGGATAACCCACGCATCTAAAAATACATACAAACATACATACATACTTTATTACCACGTCCCCAATGGTGGTGTTAGCGTTTTTTTTTTTTCAGTGATTTAACAAAGGTTGCTGTTAATATTTTTCCAATGTCTGTTATATGTAAAGTAATCGTCGAAATAATAAAAATAATTAAAAGTAAATTACAATTAAATGAAATTTGGAAAAGATGATCCAACGTCCAGATTCCACACCATTACTTTTATTAATAGCGGGACTGACTTGCGGTCCATGTCGGGGATCATTTATGAAATATAACTTACGTTCAGGTGGTTTAGGCTTAGGCCCCTTTGTTGGGCGGGGGTTGCAATTCTTACATCCGTAGACAATCTGTGGATAAAAAAAATTGCATTTTAGGACTCTGAATTCTGAATGTACCAGTGCCATCAAAATAGACTGGTCGATTTCACTGGTCTACAAAGCTATATAGGTATGTGCTGCGAGATAGGGTATAGTTTTTGAGGTGCTCAGTCCTTGATAGGATATCCTTGTAGATCTTGTGATCCTTGGATAGGGGTCCTTTAAATTGTATTAGCTAAATTGCAGTACCTAAACACCAAGCTAAACGAAAAAGATTTGTTTATGACTCAGTCTAGTATTCAATGACTGATGCTAAGATGCCCGATGCAACGAAAAGAAATAAAAACGACAGCTAGGTTCACACAATTCTGATTTATCGTCTTTCCCTCAGGGTTCTCAGTCAGGGTTTAAGAATCTCAGCGGCTCACACCTATCCTAAATTGACGGGAGTAACCACCCCCCACTGCCCCCCCCCACCCCCCACTGCCCCCCTCCCACCCCCCACTGCCCCCCACCCCCTTTGCACACCCCCTCCCCCGGGATCAGTGCAAAAGGTAACTTTAAGGAAATCTGCAGTAATTGACACATTTATAGGTTTCGACATCATCGCGGATTAAACACATTTATGACAACTTTCTGTTACCTGTATGCGCCTATCGCCGTCAATATTTATGTTAATGGTAGAGCCCGGAGGTGCACAAACGTTCTGTAAAATAAAATTTAGTAAAGGATGGTACATATCAGCCTATTAAAGTGATATGATAATTTCTTTGTCTCCAGATTGGTCATTTGATAAAATACTAATTAAGTATAAGTTAAGTCGGGTCGGATGGGAAAATATTTGGCTCTCGTTCATGGCGCGCGGACCGAGCATTTGCGAACAATATAGCGAATTTCGGCGCATTAACTAAACTGAAAGTCTGCGTTTTGAGCGGCATGAAGTGCGATGTCTGTGACATTGCGTGTTTTGCACAATCTTTCAGATAAGAGAATTTACACAGATCTTTTTGCTCAAGGTGCTTTGATACGTTAAAAGAAGTTTTACTTATTTTTTATTTTCTATTCAAACTGACCTGAATGCAGAGCAAATTGCTCTTGTCTGCGTCTGAGTTTGTGACGCGTGATTGTTTGACAATCGACACCGGAAATATTTACATTTGATTTTCGAGAAAATCCGTTCAGCTACCTTATTGATCCGCATCCACATTAATCGTAAACAACAAAACGGCATCGAACGAGGAAGTCACTTCAGTCAGCCTGGTTATGGAAACTTTTCTAAAGATGTTTACTTTGAATTCCCCCTGTACAATTATAAAATGGAGTCTCGTAATAAGGGGAGTGCTAATAATGGTAATAATGTGCTAATAATAGTAATAATGGAAGTGTTAGTTGGAAAGTCGAAATATGTAATACATGTAATACATGTATATTTCGTTAACAAGATTGGGGGATTTCGGCATTAAGTTTGAAGTGGGAGATAAACTGAAATGGAAATGCATGGATCCCGTCAAAATTAAATTCATTTTAAGATAATAGACAGAAAAATAGATACAATTTCCGTGTCAGAATTTGTTATGCACTTACCTGGACTGAACCACTGTGATCGTTGGCTCTCACTTGTATTTCCCCTGCCTCAGTATCACTTGGTATCTGTAGAAATCCAGATTTAGTGTCTTTCTTAAATTAGTGGCACAGAAAAAATAAATTTCTCGACTTTTATAAATGTGTATTATAAGAGAATTGTTATGAGTTACTTTATCAACTAGTTTTGTCAGTTTTTCAGTCGCTCATTTTGTTAATTTGTTTTTTTGTTTTGGATCGGACGCACATGGAATCATGAATATATTAAAACGAAATGAATGTTGTGTATTCCAGTAGAAGACATTTGTAGTCTAGTTATTTTAAATAAGGGAATGGATGTATTCTTTGTATTTAGAAAAGTGATGCTCTAATATATTACTAAACTACTCAAGAGTCCTCGTGGGCCCGAAGAGGATAAGTAAGTAAGTAAGTAAGTACTCATTTTAAGTCGTTATTCTCGAAACGTAAATCAAGTTATAGCAATGTGTAATTCCATTGCCAAGCACATAAGTTTTCCAACTCAGGGAAACTTAAAACCGATCTGCGCACTTCAAATGGATTTTTTTAAAACTTAGGAAAAGCCTACAGAACGGTAAATTGTGAAGTTTTGCTGCCATTTTTAATAGTTAAAGTAAAGCAAATTTTGATTTGAAAACAATGACGTAATGTTGAAATTTTGGTTACTCATCAAGTGTTTAACTTCAAACTATGGAAAATTTAAACCTATCTGCGTACTTCAAATGGATTTTTCAAGACTTTGCCAGGAAAGCGCTACAGCACGGCAAATGTTTTTTAACATGTAGACTGCAAGCAAGCTCTCAAATCTTGTTTTGCGTTACATGGATACGCTTTGTTTGAAATAAGAGAGAACTAGACATTGACATAATGCTTTAAATTTGCTTTCTCAAGTTATGCACGGGACTTTCCCATGAGAGGTCTCAACATATTTAACGCATTACCTCATCCAGTTTGGCTTGTTAATATTTTAAGGTGGCTCACAACAGATTCTAGTAATTTCGAGTACCTACACTTTGATGAATCAATACTTAACTACTCTTTATCAGTTAGTGTTACTGGTATCAAACAAATGCCCAGTCATTTGTTGAATAAGTTATGATCATCGTCATGACATAACAGGTTACCATGGTAACAGTATAACCAAATGCTAATACAATTCTATAATGAATTGCAAAATTAATTAATAATTCATAAGCATTATGACCAATAAATAGGCAGTATTTGAGTCACACGTATACCTTTGTAAACCCCAATAAAAATCAACTGTCTGAAAGCACGGGGCAGGGTTTGAAAAGGTAGCATGGAAAGGCAGGGGTTGATGAATTATGAATTAGTAGAATTATAAATAGGATTCATTTTTTATAAAGATCTCTAACTCCCCTAATTAGTATGCTTAACTTTAATAAAGACGAGTCCTGTAAATTTATACAAAGTTTATTAATCAATCACTAGTTTGACATATCAATCACTAGTTTGATATAACAAAGAATAATAAACTGCATTTAGAATTTCATATTTCTATTGTCTACATACAATCTAAACGTTTACATGCCTGCAAATATTACTTTTTCTTGTAGCAAAAGTTGATCATGCAGTTGTTAAATACTGAATTGGCACAAAAATTAACAAATAAAGCGAATTGGGCGGATAACGCTCTCCATTTTGCTTGGCCACTTCGCCAACGAACTTGCTCAACCAAAAGTTTAGCGTATTTGGCGACATGTGCTCTAGTGGAACGGTCAGATCTTGAACATCTTCGCATTTCAGATCGGCCACTCCAACAACTTCTAACATCGCACATGTATTTTGCCGTCGCTGCTGCCATTCCTCGAAGACTTTTCTACCCCATTTAGTGTTGTATTGTGTTGCTTTCGGAGTGGCTTCCGACACTTTGGAGAGCGAAACCGACCAGCCATATTTCTACTCCAAAAGCTATATGAAAATGAATTGCTAAATTCAATGGTAAATATTTCCAAACTCCACGCCGACGTGATTAACATGACAGACACAATCTATTGTCACGGTTTCATTTCACAAGTAAGATAAAATATTCGTGTCCGACCTTTATGGGATTTAAAACAGCTCGCCTACGGCTCGCCGTTTTAAATGCCCATAAAGGTCTCCCGCTCATATTTTATCTATTACATAAAGAGTTTACCGAGCTCGTTTTTTAGTCATAAATACTTAAAGCTAAAATAAAGGGTGGTTTTAACAGGTTATACTGTTACTATGGTAACCTGTTACATCACAAAATGGACCACAACTTTTTCACCAATGACTGGGCATTTGTTTGATACCATTACTGAAGCATCAACTGTTAAAGAATTGTAGTATTGAGCCATCAAAGTACAAATGAAGAAAAATGCTGGGAAATATTGCGAGCCACACAAACTGTTATTAATTTGATTACAGCTGTCGATGTTTTATTCAACCCTTAACTGGCTTGTCCGCAAAGTAAACCAAAACAGTTTGACGTGTTCAATACCATGTCAGTAAAAGTGATAGATATAAATAAGAGTTCGTTGGATTAGAAAGAAATCTTACTTGGTTTTCAAATACGTCTGCTGCCCGGCAGAAATACAGGTTAAATCCTGCGCAAACCAGCATGGCCACAAAGACCGAAAAGAACTTCATCTCCGCGATAGCACTCCAACAAACTCTGTAAAATTAAATGAGAACACAGAATAAGCTTAACGAACAAACTTGTGAACAAACTTACGGTGTTTCGATACAGTTTTCTGGAGGTGATAGCGACATTTTTCAATCGGCTTTTAAGCGGTCTTCTCCAAGTCAGATCAAAGTGAAATTCTCGCTACTACTGATTTCGAATTGAAGTTTGGAAAGATATATTTTCTGGAAAAATCCATATTACCATGACGACGATAAATAACGAACTTCGAAATCAGTAAAAGTGAAATTTTGCGTGTTTAAGATTTCGCACTGAAAATTCCACATAGACATCTTAAAATATGGTAAGATCAATAAGTAGACTGAGCACGCGAGCACTTGAATCTTTCTTCCAGGAGACCATTTTACGTTCAATATGGCACTATATATTTTGCAAGAATAAAAAAATTCTATATGTTTGATTTCAAATAAATCGCAATAACAATTCAAACCTTACTATTTGTACACTTGTAATAAATTGATCGAGAGATTAACACCGGTTTTGTGAAATTACTTCGAGATAGTGTCAAAAAGTAGCTTAATGTTATGTCATCAAAGTTTTGTTTACTTTCCCTTTTGCGATCTTGAGAACTACCTTTTTTCCTAACATCGCTCCTTGTCTAATTTTTGGGTAATTTTCGATTTTAATCGCTTCTGCAAAAATCTGAGAAACGGCTCGATGGATTTTTGTTAAAACGCTCATGGTTACCGATGTGAAAAATATTATCTGACAGTTTTATTGGCATTAATTCACTGGAACGCTTACAATCAATCGATGTCATTGATTTTAAAACATTAGTTACTTACTATCGATTGCCTGGATTGCTATATGATGACAATTCGATACTCACAGGTAAACGTCGGCTGATTGACATTGATTTCTATCGATTCATGATCGATCAAAGTATCGATTGTTGTCAATAATCCGCATTTGAGGTCAAACTGATAGCAATAATGGTCGATATACAAAGCTGAATTTTCTAGATGGTATTTCTTCATTGTGTCTATGGTCTAGTGGACAGCCAGGTCACAATAGAGAAGTATTCATCAAACCTAGATGTTTGAAACTTGATATGCACGTTTCGATCAGAACCAGCAAATAACTACTTGAATTTTTTTTGGGCCTCAAAACTGTAAAAATGTACAACTGCCCTCGAGGGATATTAAGTATCGTCGCCTAGCTTCAAGCTGAACTATCTGTCTACTAGACACAAGTACAAGATCCATTTTTAATGGTTCGACAAAAACTAGACCTTACATAAATAAAGTGCTGAGGAGTGGAGTGTTATGCAACCTGATGAGTAGAAATAAACTATCGATAAATTAAAGTTGTGAAAATGTATTTAAATAAACAGAGCAATATGCCGGATCACTCGGTCGCTTTTCTTCGATTAGGTCAATATGCAATCAATCTAATTTACCTAGCTTTACGTACACAACGAAAAGCATAAACAAACTAGTTTACTTCAAGTCATGCTCTTGCCTAAGGCAAATAGCGTATCAAAGCATGTTGGACTTTCCAAATTAATTAAATTTTTAATAAAATAACTGAAACTATTTTCAAAGAAATTAGCAATTGCCCCTTTAGCATTTATTTGAATGGATTTCATCCACAGACTCAAAAGTTAGAACCACCTTGTACAGCGTAATAAACAGTACAGGAAAGGACTGCTCAGTAGCTTTCATTTGAATTGTCACACTTAACAGTTTTAGCAACGTAATAGGAACACCCATTAACTTATAACATCGTGCGGTACCAAAAAGTAACGTTGAAAAGAAAGCCGAATTCTATAGTACTCTCAATTATGTCGGGCATCCAGGCGACAACAATTAATTATCCCGCGAAGCTGACTGTTTCTCGCCTGGTATTTTTCTTGGTTATTCAAGTTATGTCAGTTTCTTATCAATTTGTGAAAAAAAATGAAAGGCCAAGGAACTCACGAGACCTTACCATGATATATTTTAATGAATATTGCATTTTGATCAATTCCCACGACCCCTATTAGGTCTGCATTAAGTTGATACGTAGTCGAACTCGGTAATATTAATAGTCGAAATACAAAGTTGTCTTCTAGAAGATAATTTTTTATTGTGTTCATGGTCTAGCGGACAGCTTGTTCGCCGGAAAGTACACGAATATTCCTCATAGCCGTTTGGAAAAAGATAACGTTTCGATCAGAACCAGTAAATAACTACTTTTTTGGCCCTCGTTGTGGACCGCCATTAGTGTTCGATAAAGTTTTACCATACTCTGCGGTTGATCAATTATGCATCGTTTGATGGTGGCTTAATACTCTAGCGCTGGCTATTGATACGATCTGCAGTCCATTGGTATAGTGTATAATTAACCTTAATGAATACTAGGCGTTCTTATAAGGGATTTGGGTAGTTGATGGGATTAGACATATAAGTAGCATTCCCTCATACTAACCGCGCAGATAAGATAACTTTAAAACCCAGTAACAACGACACAAGTATCGAGTAGAACGTGTCTTTGTCCTACAAATGCTGACAGCAGTGATTACTAATACAGTCGATCCTCCCCTTACAAAACACTTCCATAATACGCTCGGACACGTTCCATGCACTCTATTGCCGACATTTTGCTTGGTCCCGAGGAAACCAAAATTGATATAAACTTTCCCTATACAATTTACGGACATGTCCAGTTAAAGTGCTAGCAGCAATTGTAGCGTTATTTAATAACATAAACGAATTTATGAAAATGTTGATTCCTACTGAGTTATATTACTGAAACGCACGACAAAAGCTCAAAAAATTTAAATAATTTTCAACGGCAAAGCAACATACAGTCGTAAAAAACTGTCGATAAACTAAAATAGTGAAAAATGTATTCAAATAAACAGAGTATGATCACTCTCCAGCTGTCGGTTTTCTTCGATTAGATCAATCTTACCTTTAACCGCTTTCAATTGGAGATGTGTACACAACGAAAGGCATAAAGAAAATAATTCACCTTAAGTCATGCTCTTGCTTATGAAGGCAAGTAGCATAACGAAGCATGTTGGACTTTCCAAATTAATTATCTTTCCCTCAACAAAGTAAAACTATTGTCAAACAAATTAGCACTTATCTCTTTTCTTTGGAATGGGAACACCACTAACCTATAACAGTCTGGGCTACTTAAAAGAGACGTTGAAAAGAAAGCCGAATTCTATAAGGCTCTAATCTAATCTATCCAACTTTTCTGGACTCATACAGACCAGAGGGAAAGGCACGAACGGGACTCAGGTCCCATGCGAGGTGCCATCCCTTCCAATCCCACAACCCGCAAGGTTGACCACACCACCGGGGTCTACGTCCCCTACTCTTTTCGAACAGTGATGTGGGATCTTTAACGTCCCACAAGAACAAATCAGAGAGTGCTGTGAGACGGGGCCTACAGTTTTTTTCGTCCTTATCCGAGAAGACTAGAATATCATACCATTTGCAGAAGTCATTAATCTCTCATTAATCTCTCAATTATGTCGGACATCCAGGTAATCTCTCAATTATGTCGGACATCCAGGTGATAACAATTAATTATCTCGCGAATTGAAGCTGACTGTTTCTCGTCTTGTTTTGCATCGTGTATTTTTCATAGTTATTCAATTTATATCAGTTTCGTATCAATTTGTAAGAAAGGACAAGAAACTCATGAGTCCTCATAATGATATATTTCAAGATTTGGAGATGATCACGCGATTTAGTGAATATTGCGCATTTTGATCAATTCCCATGGCTTCTGAGATCTTAAAAGAAGACGAACTCAGTAATATTAATAGTCAATATACAAAGCTGAATTTTCCAGATGGTATTACTTCATTGTTTCTATGGTCTAGTGGACAGCCAGGTGACAATAGAGAAGTATTCATCAAACCTAGACGTTTGGACCATGATATGCACGTTTCGATCAGAACCAGTAAATAACTACTCATGTTTTTTGGGCCTCGAGAGACAGTTGTTGACCACTATTAGCGTTCTAAGGTCGGCTGATTGACATGGATTCATGATCGATCAAAGTTTTTACCACAGTTGTCGGTAATCTCGCAATCTGATTGGTCGATGCGAGTGGTAAATGAGAGTACAGACAACGGTGCTGACGCTAACATCACGCAATGCCTACAAAAGCGCGCGCTTGAGAAAAATAAACCAATCAGATTGCGAGGAAGTTATAGACAACGCTTGCGCTTTCTTGGCAGTCGCGTTTTGTAACGAAACTATTTTTTTTTAAATATTGTGGTAAAAAACAGATTTCCACCGGTTTTCCGTGATGTTGTGGTAAAAAAACAGATTTCCACCGGTTTTCCGTGATGTGGACTCTTATTTACCACGATTTACGTCATCACATGGTCAAAATTTGTTGCTGACTCACTCACTTGACCATGTGATGACGTAAATCGTGGTAAATAAGAGTCCACACCACGGAAAACCGGTGGAAATTTGCTAAATCGATTATTGTTAATAAATAAATCCGCATTTGCTGTCAAACTGATACCTGTATGAAGCAATTAAAGTGGGATTAATCGTAGTTTTATTGTTCTGATTTACTGATAGCCTGAGTAGCAGACGCCGTTTATTTATTGGGCGAAATCACGAGGACGCGCGCGCGGGGGGAACACGCGAAGGGGTCCCTTTTGCGTGTTCCCCTCTCGCACACTTGCTCGAAACTGTTCGCCCTTTAAATGAGCCGGCGCATGCTACGCAGGCTAATTTCCTGAGTTTGCCGAGATTTGTGTTAATATACAAAGACGCCAGTGTCTATTATCTTTATGGTCACGCATTGTAAAAAGGCGATCGAGCGTTCGCAGCGGAAATGGAATTTTTGCGTATCTACTTTTTTTATTTTTTATTTTATGTTTATTTTTGTTTATTTTTGGCTCATCAGATCTCTTACAGATCCTGCGTATACTAGCAGCATTTTCGTTCACGGTCCCTTGCTTTCTCGTTTCATTTAAATGACTGGTTAAAATCATGCCTTAATATACTTGTTGTATGAGTGACTTCCCACTCGAAAAACCGAAAAAGTTATGGGAAATTCCCGCTTCTTTGACCACGGAGAAACGTTGGTGAAGTGGGTTTGCTTACAGTGAATTTATAATTTCTTAGTCGTTTCGTGTCGCTCCACGTTGATATTAGCCCTGCAACTGACTCCCGAAATACCGCTCTGGCATTCCATGAAGAGAGTCGAGAATAAGCCTTTTTAATCTCACTTTTCGCCGTTACTGAATTGTTGAGAGTGTACATTAACATAATCTCAACTGATAAAGCGTACTGAAGCGTAACATGCTAAAATCGTCCAAAAGTTTTCCTATTGTTCCTGAGTAGGACTGCACTTAGTCAAGTCTCTTCTTCGATACTTTAACATGCTTTTTAATTTAAAAATCTTAGCCGACTTATATGAGTTATTAATTAACCTGGAAGTTCAACGTTATAAAAATGTACAACTACCCTCGAGGGATCGTCGCCTAGCTTCGAGCCGAAACAGCTGTCTACCAGACACAAGTACAACATTCATTTTGAATGGTCCGACAAAAACTAGACCTCATATAGTTAAAGTGCTGAGGAGTGGAGCGTTATGCAACCTGATAAGTGGAGTGAATGTTCAACATTTATATTTAACGAATTGGCGACTCCTGCTGGTTACTGAAACGCACGACAAAAGCTAACACACAGAAGTAATAAACAATCGATAAATTGAAATAGTGAAAAATGTATTCAAATAAACTGAGCGGCGTATGATCTCTCGGTCGCTTTTCTTCGATTAGATAATAAGCAATCAATCTAACTTACCTAGCTCAGTTCCAATTGAAGATTTGTACACGACGAGAAGCAAAAACAAACTAATTTACTTCAAATCGTGCTCTTGCTTATTAATAAGGCAAGAGCATATCGAGATTCTGGTTTGACGCCGAAATTAAACATTACTAACTGTTTGTCACTTACAAAAGGTCCATTGTGCTTTGAGATTAACTTAGGTTCAACAAAGAAAAATAGCTTGTGAACGTCTGGGACAATCGGGGTTTACCTCGGTGTAAGAACCCATGACTTTTTCCTTTGTTTTTTTTACCTTTGTGGTATTACATTCCAGGTTGACTCTATTGTTTTATGCTTTTCAGTTGTTTTCTTTGTTTTACGCAACTCGTGAGCTTGGCTAGCCTGCATAACAGGCGATATTGGGGCGCTCAAGCGGGTTTTAGGTTGCAGCGTGAGATACGAGAAAGCCGCCGCCAATGTCTTATGTTTTAAGAAACCGGGGCTTGAATTGTATTCCACGCCCAGCTTTGTTCTCATCTCATATTACTCCCCAAAACCAGGGCAAATTAGTCCCAAGGGTAGTGGAAAAGTTAATTACTCCCAAAGCAACAAACGAAGCTGGTGGTTTTAAGGAAAACTTGAATAATGCCAAGGTAATAACAAAAAAGCCGCTGTCAATGGCTTTAGCTTTTATAAACCAGGGATTGAATTGTACACCACGCCCAGCTTTGTTCTCATCTCATATTACTCCCCTTCACCAAGGCAAATTAGTCCCGGGGGCAGCGGAAAAGCTACTCTAAAGGAAAAATCGTTATTCACCGAGATCTTGCAACCTATTATGTTTTATAAAATAACTGTGATACTACGCGCGTTCTGATTGGCCAAAGACCTATTAACTATTGTGCCGGTAAACTCAAAGAAAACCGCGCAAGCGAAACTGTAAAGTAAACAAAGTTCAATTTTCCACTGCATCAACACAAGCGTGCACGTGAGGAGAAAGAATTTCACAACTCGAGCCGGTTTAGTGTCTTATTGCATATTGTGGTCTGTTAGAAGATGAGAAGAGAAGATATGTTTCTTGTAAACGATAAGTTGCTGCTCAAACCTACAAAATAAAAAAAAAAATTCCCACGCACGCAAGCAAAAAACGGCTTAACGACAAAAGAACACTAAGCTTTCATATTTTAAAACTGATATCAACAACAGGAATATATTTTCATTTAACATTGGCTTGGAAAGGCTTACATGCAGCGATCAATGACAATCAAAACAACCTCGCTATGTACTTTGTGAAGTTCATTGAACTGAAGGTTTAGCTATTAGTGGAAAGCTCAAAAATTATGGATCCCAAAGAGAAAACAATGGCTTTCAAACTGAGGAATTTTCGATTGAAATTCACTGAACTGAAGTTTATAAATGTTCCTACAAATCCTAAGATAACTTCTAAATAAGACGGATTTTCACAGTGGAATTAAAAAGCAAGGCTTAAGCTTATAGCTTTGTTGTTTAGGATAAGACTTAAGACTTAATTCAACTGTAGGCTTAAAAAACAATGAGCTTAGTTTTCATTCAGAACTTAAAATGTAGAGAAGTACGGGCTTCATTGTACACTTCAAAGTAAGTGGATAAAGTCGAAGACATTTTCAGAAGCTGAGTTTCTGGAACTAACCTTTATTCCAATTGAAAAATTCTTGACAAGAAGGCAATCTTTGAATCCAACATACGCCATAAAAATTTTAGGCTTTCAAACTTTCCTCGTACATTCACGTTTGCGGCGGCAGATTCCGGACACAATTTTCTGGATTTCCCATTCAAAGAACTTTTGAATCATTGAATATATTTTCTTCTTTCAGCTGATAAATTCCAACTGATGAATTTCAAAGCGCGAAAACTTTTCATCACTTTCGTTGAACCCGTGAATTTGTCAGTGGCATCGTGTAAAGTTCATTCTTTCAGCCGCTCTGATTGGTTTTCCCGGTCATATGATGAATGTTATGAGAACAAGCTACTTGATCGGCACAAAACTACAACAAATTTCTCTCTTTCCAAACGCTTTTCATAGTTATTTCATAAAAGCAATAGAACACATTTTCTATGACTCGAATAGCTTGTAAACCACTCGCCTACGGCTCGTGGTTTACAAGCTTTTCTCGTGTTCTCCCAACATCCCGCGTGGTTCTATTACGCCGGTAAAGTCATAAAAAATGTGTTCTATTGCTTAAATAATAGTGAGACGAATGAATTTTAATTTACGATCAAACGGGCTGTTTTCCACAGCATTTTGAATGCAACTCCCTTGTCTCCTTTGACCTTACAAGCGGGTTGTGTTTTTCTGCCATGAATGGGCTTCCACCACCGCCACCAACTTTTCTTATCACATCTTGGTCGAGCGTCACATTTTTGACATGGTTGTTGCAGCTATTACCAAACAGGGAGGAACTTATTCCACCACCAGCTTTCATAAGTTTAGTTATAAGTAACCTCATAATTATCTTACTGGCGTTTTCCGATCTAAAGGAACAAACTCTCCTAGTCGGATTATTTCCATATTTTCGGGCCTTGCGAAATCAGGGAAGGGATGTATGGAGTATACTGGAACGAAACCCACATGTCTTCTGGGACGCCACTGGTGAGACACCGGTAACTCTGTCAGTAATGGTGGACAGAATACAGTTCGATGTTGGGGCGCCAAGACATTTACCACGCGCACCGATATCTCAAAAACAGGAGGCGCCGATGTCTACTTGATGAGAGGAATCGAGACTCCTTGTTATAATGTGTCTTCGCCAGTGTCTGAAACTGCACATTCTGGCATACATTTTTAATATATAAGCAAGAGCACAGTTGCCGAGGAAATATATCATATTGTTCCAATTATTTTCGTGAACTAGCGTCACTATATTTCTTGGTACACCCTCAGAAAATGGCAGGAATTTCTGTACCGGTACCCCCAGTATCCTAATGTGGTGGGCATGATTGATGCCACAATGCACAGGATCATATAATGTTTTTACTGTTGGCTGATGTTTGCTTAGATTTTCAGGACACCTGAATGACGCACAAACGTACCGAATGATTCCGCAACCAGGGGTGCGGTCGTTTTCACTACCAGAAAGAACCAGGCTAGCGGCTGATGGAGGCTACCCCGCCAGGTTACCTCTAATAACACCGAGGAGAAATGCACACAACAGGCGACAGCGAACAGCCAACAGGGCTCTGCGATCAGTTAGAGTTCGAATCGAGCATGCTATTGGTTTTGAAAAAATATACGATTGTATATCATCAACGTTTAGACACCAGAGACCCTTCCTACCGTATGTTGTAATGGCCTGTGGATTCCTCGCTAACCGTAGAAAACATTTTCTAAACGTCTAGCGAATTAAAAAGTAAGGTTAATATTTAGTGTAAAGTCACGGGAACCGGTTACTTCTGAAATATAAAGAGGAGAAGAGACATAAACAACTGATATATTGTAACGTGAATGTGTTTTGGCTTTATCCCTCTTTGTTCATCCTTTTAGTTTAATATATCTTTTGATGATCTTAAGGAGTAAACGTTAATAAAAATGATATTACGATAAAAACTGTTAGGCCCGGTTCAAACGTCGAACTTTACATGTGCCGAACCTAATACCTATTTAGGTCGACCCAAACTATTAAGTTCGACTGTTGATTCAGACGGTCGAACTTTACATGTGCCGAACCTAATTCGTGGCGAAAAGAAATATCATCCTTACTGCTTAAAATAGGGAAATAAACCGAAAGTGCCAAAGAAATTGGAAATTCTTGTTTTGATTTTAGTGTGCTTTGTGTTCTGTTAGGGACTGACCATTTAATTTTTTTTTTTTTGGGGGGGGGGGGGGGGGGGGGGGGGGTTGGGCAATTTCTTCTGAGCATGAATTTTTTTTGCCTTAATGCTTGAATTTTTTTTTCTCTTAAATTTCTTCTGCAGGAATTTTTTTTTCGTAATTGCCCAACCCCCCCCCCCCCACAAAAATTAAATGGTCCGTCCCTTATGGCAAGGAGACAGCTGAGGAGATCGTGATCGTGATATTTGAACAAAATAAAGTAACGGCATAAATTTTAAAATACATTACGATTTCTTTATGGATATAAAGTAAAGCAACTTTTTAGAAGACCGATTTAATGTCCAGTTTCAGTCTAAAAATCTACAACATGAATGCTGGTAATGCAAAGGCGCGAAAACCCACTAAATAGCCAATCAGAAGCGCGGTTATATTGACTGAATACGTTAACATAATTTATGCATTAGGTTCGGCACATGTGAAGTTCGACGTATGAATCGAAGTCGATCTTTTGCCGTTCTATTCGACAAGCTCAGTCGAATAGAACGGCAGAGTCGACCCAAATACAAAAGTGCCGTTCCTAATTGATTCATACGTCGAACTTTACATGTGCCGAACCTAATTATTAGGTTCGGCACATGTAAAGTTCGACGTTTGAACCGGGCCTTAGACCACGACGCCCTATATTGTCGCTCGTGCCAAACAGGAAACGAGGCGTTTCACTTCTGTAAATTTTATATGAATGTCAGCCACGCACCTTTATTGTTTTTTATGCAAATAAAGGAAAAGCTTTTTCCATTTCCGCTAAATCGGAAAACTCTAATTGTGTCGGACATCCAGGCGACATCAATTAATTATCCCTCGAAGCTGACTGTTTCTCGCCTGGTTTTGCATTGTGTATTTTTCTTGGTTATTAAGTTTATGCCAGTTTCTTATCAATTTGTACGAAAGGCCAAGAAACTCATAAGACCTTATAATGATATATTTTAAGATTTGGAGATGATCACGCGATTTAATGAATATTGCATTTTGATCAATTCCCACGACCTCTAAGGTCTGTCTTTAGTTTACAAGTAGTCGAACTCGGCAATATTAATAGTCGAAATACAAAGCTGTCTTCTAGAAGGTATTTTATTCATTGAGTTCATGGTCTAGCGGACATCTAGGTAGGATAGTAGA
Source organism: Cladopsammia gracilis (assembly GCA_022457155.1). Classification (NCBI taxonomy): domain Eukaryota; kingdom Metazoa; phylum Cnidaria; class Anthozoa; order Scleractinia; family Dendrophylliidae; genus Cladopsammia; species Cladopsammia gracilis. The sequence continues at coordinate 311,743 of JAJGOT010000422.1, forward strand.
CGAATATTCCTCATAGCCGTTTGTACTCTTCATAATTATTATTGTACCTCTGCTGCAAACATTTAATTTACTTTTTGTCCCTCGACATAGTAAAGAGATGGGCTCATCCTCGGTGTAAGAACCTGTGAAACCCACGAGTGACGTAAAACAAAGAAAACAAAAGGCATAAAAAAATAGAGTCAACTGGGAATTCAATACTACAAAGGTAAAAAAAACAAAGGAAAAAGTCACAGGTTCTTACACCGAGGTAAACCCAAGAGATGGTTGTGGACCACTATTAGTGTTCGATAAAGTTTTTCCATCCTCTCCGATTGATCAATTATGCATTGTTTGATGGTGGCTTACGTAATACTCTGGCGCTCGTTATTGATACGATCTGCATTCCATTGGAATAGTGTATAATCTTAACAAATACTCAAGGCGTTCTTATAAGGGATTTGGAAAGTTGATGGAATTAGACATATAGGTAGCATTCGCTCATACTGACCGCACAGATAAGATAACTTTAAAACCCAGTAACAACGACACAAGTATCGAGTAGAACGTGTCTTTGTTCTACAAATGCAAATGCTGACAGCAGTGATTACTAATAGAGTCGTCGATCCTCCCCTTACGAACACTTCCATAATACGCGCGGACACCTAACATGCACTCTATAACCGACATTTTGCTTGGTCCAGAGGAAACCAAAGTTGATAAAAACTTTCCCTATATAATACGGACACCTCTAGTAAAAGTGTGGGCGGCACGGTGGTCTAGTGGTTAGCGCGTCGGACTTTCAACCTGAAAGTCGGTGGTTCGAAGCCTGGTCTCTGCCGTCGTGTTGTTTCCTTAGACAAGAAACTTTACTCCACACTGTCTCTCTCCACCCAGGTGTATAAATGGGTACTGGCGATAAAATGCTGGGGGCGATGGACTAGCATCCCATCCAGGGGGGAGTAGCAATATTACTAGTCGCTTCATGCTACAGAAACCGGGTTAAGCTCCGGCCGTGTGGGCCATCTGGCTCGTGTGCGACTTTACTTTTACTAGAAAAAGTGCTAGCAGCAATTGGAGCTTTATTTAATATGAGGAGTGGAACAACATTAACGAATTTATTCATTATTCATTTTTAAATTTTGTTCGATATTCATTATTCTGCATTCGAGTTTGTTGTGCAGCTTCTAACTTGCAATGCTTGTGAAATAGAAGATATTCACTTCCTTTAAATTAAAATAATAGTTAACGATCTGGTCAACGATAGGAGATGATGGTTTGGGATCAGAGCTCTCAATCAAGCTATCATCGACTATCATGCGCTGTTTGACCATGGCCCCGGTTGTTCAAAGCTAGCGAATAAGCATCACTCCCACTAAGCTATACTCCTACTATTGAACTTATCTTGAATACAAGCTTTTTTAAGACATCACGACTTCAACAAAAATAGGGATCAGACTAGAAGTAGCCAGACAGATCTACTGTTTAACAACCTCTTTCTTTGCAAAACTGCATAATTTTTACAGCAAATAAAACGTAACTGAAAACAAATTTCACAACCTTCGGACTTACAAGGTTTTTCGCCGATATTTTCAAGACCATTTACGATTAGCACATGCCTTTTTTCGTAGCTGTTCACTTATCCTTGAGACATAGCTTGGTAAAGTTTGGCGGCAACCGGTTGCTATGGTAACGAGATATGTCGTCATAAGTAACATCTGGTTAAGCTATTTTTGAATAAATATGCCTGTTTTTCACCTTTTTTTCAGCGAAAAAACCTATAAAATGCTACCAAAATGCATCAAACGTTTAATTGTATGTTATTTTACAACTCAAGCAAACAATATTTGCAATTTCCGCATATTTCCTAAAAATTTGAATTTTTAGTAAAATCCAGGATGGTGGCCAGGATGGTGGCCATCTTGGCGGCCATTTTGGATGACGTCATGGACCCCAGCAGCGCCACAACCCATAATATTTACCTTATCTTGTAGAGCACATCGCGGGCTTTCTATTAGATGTAAAATATTTCCGAAATATTGCAACTATGATACAAACTACGTCAAATTAAATTGAATTAAGTAACATTTAACCCTCGGTCGTACAAGTGGGCTAGTTGCCACCCCCTTAAAGTTTTTCTCCCATATTTTCAAGAACATTTAAGATTAGCACATGCAGATTTTAGTAGCTGTTCGTTTATCCTAGAGACATATTTTGGTAAAGTTTGGCGACAACCGGTTGCTATGGTAACGAGATATGACGTCATAAGTAACATGTGGTCAAGCCATTTTTGAATAAATATGCCTGTTTTCACCTTTTTTCAGCGAAAAAAAACTATAAAATGCTACCAAAATGCATCAAATGTTTAATTGTATGTTATTTTGCAACTCAAGCAAACAATATTTGCAATTTCCGCACTTTTCCTAAAAATTTGAATTTTTAGTAAAATCTAAGATGGTGGCCATCTTGGCGGCCATTTTGGATGACGTCATGGATCCCAGTAGCGCCATAACCCATAATATTTACCTTATCTTGTAGAGCACATCGCGGGCTATCTATTAGATGTAAAATATTTCCGAAATATTGCAACATCGCAAAAACCCAAGGGGGGGGGGGGGGGGGAGTGGTTGCAACAACGCCAACCTTGAACCACGGTGTATAAGTTTGCGTGTACGTCCGAGGGATAATAATGATAACAACAAGAAAAGTCTCACGAATTAAAAAAAGGAAGGATCCAGCATCTCTGCTGGTTATCAACACATTTCCTTACAACTAATATATGTCCGAAATAATGTAACTGACGTAACTTGAATGGTGTGATATTAATTAAACTCCTACCGTCCCTATTAATTAATTACACTCCTTCCTCCCGGCCCCACAACGGCCACTCGCGACAAAACGTAAACACGATCGACTGCATGAAGCAATCGGTTACTGGACCCAGAATTATTACATAAGGACCTTAAATGTAGGTGAAGAAAGTTGAGGATACACTACAAAATGTACCGTGATATCAAGGTTGAGTTTTCGTAACACCCCTTTTGCCAAATCATTGACAATATAACTTTTTACCGATACGGCAGCCATCTTGATTTTACCCTTTGAGCATCCCTGCACAATGACCATTCAGTGAAATCAATTGTTAACAAAGGTATATATTAATGATAATGGTCGTTGTGAGATGGCCAGGGGGCAAATTCAATATGGCTGCCACATCGGTTAAAAAGGTCCATTCAGTTGAAAGCTCTCAGTGGTGCAGTATTTTGGTGTATTGGTGTTTGGTACTTTTATGTGGTAAAGGAATGAAATTTGTCTTTTATAACACGCAAGCCGTAGATGGATCCCATGCAGTCGATGACCTTGTAGAACAGGCAAGCTCAGAAAATTTCAGCAGACAGTGTTCTCGCAATGTAGATTCTGTCTCTAAACCGATCAGTGCAACAGCTGTAAGTCCACTCCACAGCGAACCGGTCAACATTGCGCGACAAAACCTTTTCTCTGCCACACTGAGGCCTTCACCGGCAAGTAGGAAATTGTTAGGGAATATCACTCCAGCCAAGAAGCTGTTGACCATAACGATTATAACAGCCATATAAAAATGCGGAAGAAACCGAAACCAAGAGACCAACACCATAAATATCAGGATAAAAACATTAAACAAAACAAGAATCCACGTTTTTCTGACAATCAACTTATCCCCCAAACCGCACAAAGAAAGGTACCCGATATATGGCCTTCCAAGAAGTTCTCCCGCCCCAGACGCTAGCACGTACAACAAATATTGATTTCTTGGGATGACAGGAGCGTCAGTAAACGCTATGGTTGTCGCCACGCCATTGATAATTAATTGCTTGCAATAGATGCTTACAAACAGTCCAGTGAAGAGAGGTAGTGTCTGCCATGCCAGAGACAACATATCGGTATAAGTGAGTTTGGATGACTCAGAAATGTCAGTGGAATCGGAATCAATTGGGCTGTAAGGAATTTCTTTGAAAGAAGTCGGGTTATACTTTGGTCGACCAGTTTCTTTGTTTGGTTCTATACTGATTACGATGTAGGAGATTGGAAATAGGATCCACAACGACGTGACCAGAAGAAGTGACACTTCTGGTGACAAACAAGCCAACATGGTCAGACCTATGAAAAAATTGGAACAAGAAGTTAAAATTAAAATGATATCGAAATGAAGGACATCAAGTTTTAATTGAATTAAATAACTGAAAGCTTTTCGATAGCTGACCGAAAGCTACCCACGGCGCACGGATGGACAATCAACCAATCAGAGCAGGCGCTTTTCTTGAGATATGTTATAACTACAAGTGTAGTTTCTTTGTTTATTTGACCCCAGGATTGGAAGTTAATTTTATTTTAGTTTTATATTTTCTTGGCGGGTAAAATTGTCAATCTTTGGCTCTGTTACCGCGAAATCCTGTAAGAATTAAAAAAAACTGTAACGGCCTTTTTTGATCGAAGTCCACCAAACTCTACTTTGACCGTCTGGGATGAAATGCGTTGGGTTGCATGTTGTTGCTAACCGCTGTAATAACTGAAAGCTTCCCGTCACTTTTAGAACTTTCTTGTAAGGCTTCTTATGTCATAACTGTTGAGTCTGCGAGTAAAACCCTTAATCAACGAAGTGCTGCTGTTTGTTTTTCAGCATTCCCAGCCTTGTCAGGCCAGATCTAGATATCTGGTCGTTACGAACCTTGGCAATCTCGCAATGCACGTGTGTAACGTTAATTGGACAAAGTAATGCTTACCTATGTAAGACAAAGGCCCTGTCAGAAATGCAAATCCCGAGCCAAGAGCATAGCTGTTTATGGTGCTCCCTCCATAGAAAGCGGATAAGGGATAAAACACGATCTCTAAACTGCCGTAACCAAATGACGCCATACACACTCCTATTAACTTCACATTGGGCTCATGAGCGAGTGAGGTTGTCAACATTCCACTGACAGAAATGATAATAATTGCACAAGCTGCCATGGAAACTGAGATTTTTTGAAAGAAGGATGGGTAGATAACACTCGTCAGCCATGCAGGGGCAACTGCAGCTAATAAAACCAGAGATGTTGGGATCTCTGTGGCTTCTAATATGTCTTGACTGGCGCTGATGTTGATGACGAAAAAGAAATCTACCAGGAAGCCAATCGCGCAAAAAGCCACAATTGTTCTCGTTTTAATCTTTGGACTGGTATCAAGTTCTTCTGCTGTCAAGCTGTCGTCTTCCGAATCGTTTTCCATGATGGATTAAAGAATCCAGTGCTTGCTACAGCTGTTGCTACAAAATGATATTATGAGAAGCGTTAATCAAAGGCCTATATTGTATTTATTATTGTAGAAGGCGCCTCGCTGAAATCATGGGTTTAGAACCCGGCAAATCAATCTAACTCAATGACGGCCAAATTTATACCAGAGACGAGGCGAGAAGAATTATTTGTCTGAGAAGAATAATTTTTTCTAGATATAAATACGGTGTTTAGACCAATTATGGGGCAAAATGCGTCTGTCAGTACGTCTTAAAGACGTGCTGGCAGACGGATAAGTCATCTCTAAATTATGGTATACCAAGACGGAAAAAGAAGGCGGAATTTTTACTTAGTTTCCTATTTGTTCGTAAGGTTTCATGGGCCAATTGGGCCAATAACGAACAACAGTCAATGTACAGAAATTGCTTTAAGTCTACAAACAAAGTTGCAGTCAATGTTACTCTACTGTCACAAATGGAACTCGCGGTCATCTCAGAAGATTGGGCGAGCCGCCTGACGAGGGAGAGGAGACCGCTATATTCTAAACAATTAAATTTACAAAAATTGCACTAGTTTACAAATAAGGTTACATTACTGTTAGCCTACTGTCTCAAAAGGATCTCATCACCTCAAAACCTTGGGCGCGCCCCGTCGGTAAGCTTGCACAAGGGACGGTGGAGAGCCTGAGGGCTAATTGTTGGGTTTCATCCCTGATCACACGGCTCCAGAAGCTCGGGCACGCCGATTGAAAGCTATCAGATGCTTCGAGTAACTTCAATCATTTTTTTCAATGAGGGGCAATATTTCTTCGGATTTCAGAACCGAAGAAGCGGAGTTTTAAAAGATTTCCAAGCAGCCGAGTGACTTAAATGAAAAATAAATTACATTTCTCGATAGGAATTTATGTTGATATCAATTTGTGATCGACTTTTTCTTTGTGTTTTCGTTAGTTTTGGAGAAATGTATATAAAACGTGCTCAAATTCAGTGGTGTTGATATCTTGAATTTCATCGAGGACAGCTCGGCCTCGATGCGCTATAAATGGCACGCGTTTTGCTTTTAAACATAAACTAATAGATATTTGAATATAAAATTTCAAAAGAACATTTTGTTGTCCTGTTTTTGTTGTTCATTCATTACATAGGTTGAAAAGCGATTTTATGTAAACAAAACAAGACTTGGATTTTATAGTTCTAACTTCACTCGCGTCGCCTTATGCAAAGATGTCTGTGTATTTTTTTTGCAATTTTGATTCCAAATCAGTTTCTCGGGCAACCTTCGATACGCAAAAAGTGTATTTTATTCGGAAATTAGTCAAACTAGTTATTCTAGACCGAGAAAAAGTTGTTTTAAATGTACTATGCAGACGGTCGCGTAATAATGTTTTTGAGAATTGCTAAAATTGAAAAATAGCCCGGTCGTCAATCGTAATTCTTGTGCTTCCGACCTTTCATCTTAGTTAACCCTATTTTCCTGGGATTTTTTAAGTTCCTGAGCCTCACTGGTTCATTAGAATGTCTGCAGCTCGATGTCAGCTGCAGACATTCTGAGAAATTTCTGTTGAAAACCACCATCACCTAACATAATCACGCGATAACATCCTGACATGTCACACTAAGAAAACTGCCATCACCCGAGCATAATCACGCGATTACATTCTGACATGCCACTGTACTAAGAAAGGCCAAGACACTAGCAAATTCGATTGCCTCATTAAAGATATGCTATTCATACGCAAACTCAAACCATAACTGAACGTGCAAACTGGTTCAATTCGCGCTAAAGTGTTTGTTTAGTCATCTATTAACCCTATTCAGACTGGGGGGGGGGGGGGGGGGCCTTTTCGAACCCCCCCCCTCCAGTAAAATTGTAATAACTCTTACACCGAAATAGCTATGAGGCTGAAATTTTCTGACTTTTCCTAGAATTTATCTAGGGACATTTTGGTATCCATAACATGTCAGTGTGATTAACTATGTTGCCATGACAACCGGTTTTTGACACATAGGTTTTCAAAATATTAAAATATGGTGAATTTTTCATTTTAAGATCTTGTTCTTTGACTTATAGTGCATTTTCTTGTTAGAATAGTTTTTTCTTGGGACTAGTTCTTGAAAGACATAAAAAATTTTTAACGTCAAATATTTGGGGTGGAGGGGTAGGTAAATTGTTGCTCTCTTTTACTTATAGACAAACATTTTGTACTATTTATTAAATAACGCTTCTAAGTTCATTGTTTGGATAATAGACATTAGTTTGATACGTGTTTTATACATTCTGATCCTTTTCTCTTTTAGATATTTTTAAAATTTTAATTTAAACAACAAAAAAAAAAAATCCAAGATGGCGGATCCAAGATGGCGGATCCAAAATGGCGGACAATAATTTTATCGCTTTTTATTGCTTTTACTCGCTTTACAAGTGTGTCCTTGTTTGTATTTATTATGTTTTAATATTTAAGAAGTATTTTTACAGTTATATATGATATTTTAAGTATCTGGATGGAAAAATATGACGTCATTGTGACGTCATAATTGGGTGTGAGGTTTCCTTGTATGGTGGTGAACATTGTGTGAAAATTTCATGATCCTAGCCTTACTGGTTCCAGAGATATAGAGGGGGGTCCGAGGGGGGTCCGGGGGGGTCCGAGGAGCCCCCCCCCCCCCCCCAGTCAGAGATTGCCTAAAAAAGCCCAGTCTGAATAGGGTTAAGTATGTCAATTTCCGCCCTAGCCTACTTAAATATTCGCTGTTGTATTTTCTTTACTCTTGATAATGGCGTCATGACGTCTCCGAAACGTTATGCAATAAATCTCCTTTTTAATTTTTGCATCCCTTTGCTTTAGCAAATCTCTTTTGATTAAAAGAAACTCATGACACCTTATAATGATATCTTTTAAGATTTGTGGTCACGCATTGGAACAGGCGATCGAGCGTTCGCGAAGGAAATGGAATCTACTTTAAGCTTTAAATGACTGGTTGATTTCCCACTCGAAAATACCGAACAGTTTCTGGTAAATTCTCGCATCTTTGACCACTCGTCGAAACACGTCGGTGAAGTGGATTTTCGTTACGAAACGAAAGCAAATTGCTTTATACAGCTAAGTTATAAGTTCGTACTCTTTTCGTGTCGCTACATGGTGAAATTAGCCGGAATTACGTTCTAATTTGACTCGCCTATGCCTGTAACTGACTTCCCAAATAATGAATAAATAAATAAATGAATAAAAATAGTGACTATAATGTATTTAAATAGACAGAGCACGTATGATCAATGGGTCGCTTTTCTTTGATTAGGTTATATGCAATCAATCTAACTTACCTAGCTTTCGTAGTTGCTTCCAATTGGAGATGTGTACACAACGAGAAACATAAACAAACTAATTTAGATCAAGTCATGCTCTTGCTTAAGGCAAGTAGCGTATCGAAGCATTATGGACTTTCCAAATTAATTATCTTTTTTGGACTTTCGAAATTAATTATCTTTTTTCTGGTCAATAAAATAAAACTATTTTCAAAGAAATTAGTAACTGTCCCTTTAGCTTTTATTTGAATGGATTTCATAGAACCACCTTGTACAGGATAATAAACTGTCCCACAGGAAAGCACTGCTCAATAGTTTTTATTTGAATAGTAACACTTAATAGTTTTAGCAACCGGAAGATGACTGTTTCTCGCGTGGCTTCACATCTTCTGTTTTTTATAGTTATTCAGTTGAATATCAGTTTTGTATTAATTTGTAAGAAAGGCCAAGAAACTGGCAAATTCGATTGCCTAGCCTACTTAAATATTCGCTGTTATATTTTTCTTTACTCTTCAGTGATAATGGTGTCATGCATGACGACTCCGAAACGTCGAGCAATTAATCTTTCTTTAATTTTTGCGTACCTTTGCTTAACAAATCTCTTTTGATTAAAAGAAACTCATGAGACCTTATAATGACATCTTTAAAGATTTGTAGATGATCACGCATTTAATGAATATTGCACTTTAATCAATTTCCATGACTTCTAAGATCACATTAAGTTTAAAAGTAGTCTAGATACAAAGCCAAATTTTCTAGATGGTATTTCTTCATTGTGTCTATGGTCTAGTGGACAGCCAGGTGACAACAACTCATTCATTAAACCTAGCGGTTTGAAACATTTAAATGCACATTTCAACAAAGGGCTCCCGACAAAGCGAGGATTTTAATCCACAACTGACAAACATGCGAAGCACGCGTCTTTGAAAGTCGTCTGGTACTTAAAATCGGGGCTCTGGCTTGTTAGGGTATTCATTAAACCTAGCAGTTTGAAACATCATATGCACGTTTCATTCAGAACCAGTAAACATCTACTTATTTTTCAGTTGGCTCGGTTTTCTTTGTTCTTTTCGGGAGAATATATTCAATAGCCCCTGGCCATTATTAACTGTCTGAAAAGCTGGTGGCGGCTTTGATTGTAATAGGGGAGTGTGGGGCTGAAACAATAGCTGATAACAATAGCGGCGAAACAATGGAATATATTCCCCTCAGCATATTCCCCCTAACATATTCCCCCCGACATATTCCCCTCGACTTATTCCCCTCATAATAGAATAACATAAACGGGAAGACAAAATAGGGCATAACAAGGAAAACACTCTAGCATGTGTCAATATTTTTTGTTTACATAAAAAGACAACTTCATCAATCTTTTTCCTACGTAATTAACTTGCCGGTCGCGACCAAAAAGCGAAATGTTAATAACATTATTCGATGTTATCGTACCTCGATTCAGGTTTTGGGTCTTCAATAATAGTCTAATAATGTACGACGCCTCGTTTTACGCTTGAACCTGAATATGTTTCCGCCGGTTTCCCTTGGAAAACACACCGACATCCACTCCATTAGTCTTCGAAAGCTGAAGGCGGGCAGTTGGGCCATGGCGAGACCACGAATACTTTTCATACATTTTCTTTTCTCTCTCCTTCCTTCTACTCATAACGAAGCAAAGTGCTTCGTCATGTGCCGTGCTGCGGCCTTGCGGAATCATGCTTTTTTGCATTTGAATTGAACGGAATGTTACTCTCCTAAAAATTAATAGTTTCTTTGTTTTAGAAAACCTCGCAAAGTGAAAAATAAGCATGTTATTGACCTGTCCCTCGGGGATATGTGATATATTCCCCTCGTGGCGTACCCGAGGGCGTAGCCCAAAGGAACGCCACGATATCCTCTCGCTCCAGGTCAATAACCCTTACAAAAGTTTTTTGGGTCTCGAGAGACAGTTGTTGACCACTCATTATTAGCGTGCGATAACGTTTTTCCACCCTCTGCGATTGATCAATTATGCAGCATTAGCGCCCGCTATTGAAACAATCAGCAGTTCATTTCAATAGTGTAAAAACGTAACAAATGCTGGGCGATCATTGGGTTGTCATTGGAGCAAGACATATGAGTAACATTTGTTCATATGAACCGTACAGATGAAATAATTTTACAAATAATAACGACACAAGTATCGAGTAGCATGACACATATTGTATCTTTATTCTATAAATGCAGATTCTACGTTCCTAAGCGCCCATCACCCCTGACAGCGGTGCTTACAACTAGTTTCAAATTGAAGTTAATGCCACTCCGGCTCATGGATCAGTTGAGCTTGGTTTACTCGAATCTACTTTAGACTTTAAATGACTGGTTGACTTCCCACATGAAAATACCGAACAGTTTCTGGTAAATTCCCACTTCTTTGACCACTCATCGAAACACGTTGGTGAAGTGGAGTTTCGTTACGAAACGAAAGCAAATTGCTTACAGCGAAGTTAAAAGTTCGTACTCTTTTCGTGTCGCTCCGCGGTGAAATTGGCCTGAATTACGTTGAAATTTGACTCGTCCGTATACCCACCTGTAACTGACTTCCCAAATAACGCTCTAGCATTCCATGAAGAGAGAATAAATAAATAAATAAATAAATAAATAAAATAGTGACTGTAATGTATTTAAATAGACAGCACGTACGATCAATGGGTCGCTTTTCTTTGATTAGGTTATATGCAATCAATCTAACTTACCTAGCTTTCGTAGTTGCTTCCAATTGGAGATGTGTACACAACGAGAAACATAAACAAACTAATTTAGATCAAGTCATGCTCTTATATTAGGCAAGTAGCGTATCGAAGCATTATGGACTTTCCAAATTAATTATCTTTTTTGGACTTTCCAAATTAATTATTTTTTTTCTTTTCAATAAAATAAAACTATTTTCAAAGAAATTAGTAACTGTCCCTTAAGCTTTTATTTGAATGGATTTCATCCACAGACTCAAAAGTTAGAACCACCTTGTACAGCATAATAAACTGTACCACAGGAAAGCACTGCTCAATAGCTTTCATTTGAATAGTAACACTTAATAGTTTTAGCAACCGGAAGATGACTGTTTTTCGCGTGGCTTCACATCTTGTATTTTTCATAGTTATTCAGTTTAATATCAGTTTTGTATTAATTTGCAAGAAAGGCCAAGAAACTAGCAAATTCGATTGCCTAGCCTACTTAAATATTCGCTATGTTATATTTTCTTTACTCTTGATAATGGTGTCATGCATGACGACTCCGAAACGTCGAGCAATTAATCTTTCTTTACTTTTTGCGTACCTTTGCTTAAGCAAATTTCTTTTGATTAAAAGAAACTCATGAGACCTTATAATGACATCTTTTAAGATTTGTAGATGATCACGCATTTAATAAATATTGCACTTTAATCAATTTCCATGACTTCTGAGATCACATTAAGTTTTAAAGTAGTCTAGATACAAAACCAAATTTTCTAGATGGTATTTCTTCATTGTGTCTATGGTCTAGTGGACAGCCAGGTGACAACAACTCATTCATTAAACCTAGCGGTTTGAAACATTTAAATGCACGTTTCAACAAAGGGTTCCCGACAGAGCCGGGATTTTAATCCACCACTGACAAATATGCGAAGCACGCGTCTTTGAAAGTCGTCTGGTACTTAAAATCGGGGCTCTGGCTTGTTAGGGTATTCATTAAACCTAGCGGTTTGAAACATCATATGCACGTTTCAATCAGAACCAGTAAACATCTACTCATTTTTCAGTTGGCTCGGTTTTCTTTGTTCTTTTCAGGAGAATATATTCAATAGCCCCTGGCCATTATTAACTGTCTGAAAAGCTGGTGGCGGCTTTGATTGTAATAGGGGAGTGTGGGGCTGAAACAATAGCTGATAACAATAGCGGCGAAACAATGGAATATATTCCCCTCAGCATATTCCCCCTAACATATTCCCCCCGACATATTCCCCTCGACTTATTCCCCTCATAATAGAATAACATAAACGGGAAGACAAAATAGGGCATAACAAGGAAAACACTCTAGCATGTGTCAATATTTTTTGTTTACATAAAAAGACAACTTCATCAATCTTTTTCCTACGTAATTAACTTGCCGGTCGCGACCAAAAAGCGAAATGTTAATAACATTATTCGATGTTATCGTACCTCGATTCAGGTTTTGGGTCTTCAATAATAGTCTAATAATGTATGACGCCTCGTTTTACGCTTGAACCTGAATATGTTTCCGCCGGTTTCCCTTGGAAAACACACCGACATCCACTCCATTAGTCTTCGAAAGATGAAGGCGGGCAGTTGGGCCATGGCGAGACCACGAGTACTTTTCATACATTTTCTTTTCTCTCTCCCTCCTTCTACTCATAACGAAGCAAAGTGCTTCGTCATGTGCCGTGCTGCGGCCTTGCGGAATCATGCTTTTTTGCATTTGAATTGAACGGAATGTTACTCTCCTAAAAATTAATAGTTTCTTTGTTTTAGAAAACCTCACAAGGTGAAAAATAAGCATGTTATTGACCTGTCCCTCGGGGATATGTGATATATTCCCCTCGTGGCGTACCCGAGGACGTAGCCCAAAGGAACGCCACGATATCCTCTCGCTCCAGGTCAATAACCCTTACAAAAGTTTTCTGGGTCTCGAGAGACAGTTGTTGACCACTCACTATTAGCGTGCGATAAAGTTTTTCCACCCTCTGCGATTGATCAATTATGCAGCATTAGCGCCCGCTATTGAAACAATCAGCAGTTCATTTCAATAGTGTAAAAACGTAACAAATGCTGGGCGATCATTGGGTTGTCATTGGAACAAGACATATGAGTAACATTTGTTCATATGAACCGTACAGATGAAATAATTTTACAAATAATAACGACACAAGTATCGAGTAGCATGACACATATTGTATCTTTATTCTATAAATGCAGATTCTACGTTCCTAAGCGCCCATCACCCCCGACAGCGGTGCTTACAACTAGTTTCAAATTGAAGTTAATGCCACTCCGGCTCATGCATCAGTTGAGCTTGGTTTCTGCTGGTTTCAGCCGTGGTGAATGGTTTTACCTTCCTTCACAACCCAGCGTCCTACTCCGCCACCTCCGCCTGAATAAAAACCACAAAAAAGTTGATGAACATACGCTTTATTTGCCAGCCATATCCATACCATACCATTAACCGCCTCCTCAGTTAGCTCAGTTGATAGAGCACCGGTCTGCAGAGCGGGAGGTCTCGGGTTCGAACCCCGGCCGGAACAACACTCAGGGTCTTAAAATAACTGAGGATGGAGGTGCTGCCTTTGCTATGACATCGGCAAATGGTTAGACCTTCACGTGGCTCGGATGACCACGTAGAAATGGCGGTCCCGTCTCCCATGGGGACGTAAAAGAACCACTGAGGACGTAACAAACCCTGGCTGTGACCACCCTCAGTGTCATTTGTTCATGGGTGGGGTGGGTGAGATGAGATCAGCAATGGACCGATAGCGGCCACCTGTGGCGCCTTGATAAGCTGACGTCCGATCTCATTTTCATAAGTGTATGTAAAGCGCCATGAGACATGTGTGATATGTGCACTTTATAAGTCTCTTTATTATTATTGCATTATTGACAACTCTACGCATAAACCCTGTACGTAGACTAACGCTCACGCCTGGAAGACTCGCTCGTGAAAGAGCACATTCGTTGTAATAAATAGGAAGCGTAGGATTGTACATATACTTACATGTCACAACCACTGTTTCAATTTGTTTACGCCTGATTATAATAAAAGGTACTGTTTATATTTTATTGGCCATTTTAACTGATAATAAAAGACCCTTTAAGCGTGCAAACGAACTCACGTGTACACGTTTTATATAACTTAATATACAGTGCTCAATGTCTGCCGCTCTAGGATAGAGATGTACAGCCACAGTAGACGCTACCGTTTCTACCACTTACTGACTATCAACACAGTTAGCCACTCAGTCAAGTCGTGATCATTATTGAAACCAAAAAATCCATGTATGTTCCATCTAAAGTCGATGAGCTAAATATGGGGCTTACCTCCACCCGCACCAAAAGCGCATTTTACAGGGTCCCCCCCGGAGATAAATATTTTATCCCTGGGATTTCCGTCGAGCTTCTTAGTAATGATCACCACACTTCCACCTGCACCACTACCCCCAGGGGCTGATCTGTGAGCCTTTTTGTTTAAACATTGGCCCGACTGACCTGTTTAGAGGTAAGGAAATCAGAGAAAATAAGCTTAGAACTGATAATCTATTGATAGTTTTTAAAACCTTTAACGTTTTCCTTCCCAATCATGACTTACACGATTTATTGCAGACCTCCAAGGTGCTGTTACCTTTCCCAAACGTCCGAGCTGATCTTACGCTGTAGTTAAAATGACATTCATGATTTGTAATTCAAAACAAATCTTATTGTATTACGAACTGCATTCGAAGGATTAAGGTCTTCTGATCCTTTGGGTACCCAGCCATACGAAATCCCGTTTGAGTTATTTCTCAGCGTAGCATTGTAAATTGAATGTCTTATTAGCAACCTTCTTCCATTAGCACCGCCTTTGTTGTAGTTATTTCTGAAGGTGTAGTCATTTCTGAAGTAGTCATTCCTAAAGGTAGTCATTTCTAAAGGTAGTCATTTCTCACATATACGTCGCTTTGTCGTCCCCTTGCTACTCCAGCATACCTCCATACAAACGTTTTAAATTCAATGATCTCACCTTCTGCTAGAATCTTTCCATTCAGCGTTAGTTCGTCCAACTGCAAATAAACCAAGCCGCCTCCATTTCCTCCTCTCCCCCCTGGGTTGGGGTCGTCACTGTGAGCACTTCCTCCGCCCCCTCCACCACCCCCACCGTAACTTAATCTTGACTCAAAATCAGTGCTGCCGAATTGAAGTCCGCCTAAGGTAAAACAATTGCATCTTATAGAACGATTCTGTGCTTCGTATGAAAGAAAGCCAACCCCCCCCCCCTTCCCTTTTTTCCTTTACAACCAAACAATAAACGAAAGACTGTATTATCGGTACATTTTTCCCGAACCAACACAGGCACGAATTCACATACAGTACTCGCGAGCTTTGGCGTTAGACGTCTTGATGGTTATTCATCTTTTCATAGCGGAACTCTCGCGGGCCGGAGGCTGTATTGTATTTGGAAATTAGTCGTACTAGTTACTCTAGACGGAGAAAAAGTTGTTTTTATGAACTTGTGTACGGTCTAAACGTACCGCGCAGACGGTCGCGTAATTCTGTTTTTGAGAATTGCTAAAATTAAAAAAATAGCCCGGTCATCAATCTTTATTCTTGTGCTTCCGACCTTTCACCTTAATTAATTAAGTTTATCATCGGCTTTCTGTTCAGAAAGCAACGCTGTTAGGTTCAGCCTATCTATATATATTAAACGCTAAATGCAATCTGTGTCATGTTGGATTTTTACTGTTAAACGTGTACGTGTACGAGGTAGCTCCCACTTGCCAACACAACGGTTCCTCTGAACTCAGAAAAGAGGATCAGAGAAATTATTAATTATTAGAGAAAGGGGCTAGTAGGCTTACAGAACGACCCCTCTTAAGCTCCGCGAATGTTTTGAATTAAGAAATTAAAAGCAAATCGTTTACGGTAAAGTTGAATTTCTTATTAAATAAAAGCAAAATACAGTGAAATTTTCAAACAACAAGAACGGGATAGAGCCAGTCTCGATTTTCTTTCAACAACGTTCAACAGGTTGAATGGCCTATTTGAACATTCAACATGGCATGATACACTATTCAACATTCAACATGTCATGATACACTGTTCAACATTCAACATGGCATGACACACTGTTCAACATTCAACATGGCATGATACATTGTCTGTTCAACATTCAACATCGCATGACACACTGTTTAACATTCAACATGGCATGATACACTGTTCAACATTCAACATGGCATGATACACTGTTCAACATCCAACATGGCATGACACACTGTTCAACATTCAACATGGCATGATACACTGTTCAACATTCAACATGGCATGACACACTGTTCAGCGTTCAACATGGCATGATACATTGTCTGTTCAACATTCAACATGGCATGACACACTGTTCAACATTCAACATGGCATGAAAAACTGTTCAACATTCAACATGGCATGATACACTGTTCAACATTCAACACGGCATGATACACCGTTCAACATTCAACATGGCATGATACACTGTTCAACATTCAACACGGCATGACACACTGTTCAACATTCAACAAGGCATGATACACCGTTCAACATTCAACATGGCATGATAAACTGTTCAACATTCAACATGGCATGTGCACACTGTTCAGCATTCAACAAGGCATGATACACTGTTCAACATTCAACATGGCATGATACACTGTTCAACATTCAACATGGCATGTGCATACTGTTCAACATTCAACAAGGCATGATACACTGTTCAACATTCAACACGGCATGATACACCGTTCAACATTCAACATGGCATGATACACCGTTCAACATTCAACAAGGCATGATACACCGTTCAGCATTCAACATGGCATGATACACTGTTCAACATTCAACATGGCATGAAAAACTGTTTAACATTCAACACGGCATGATACACCGTTCAACATTCAACATGGCATGATACACCGTTCAACATTCAACACGGCATGAAAAACCGTTCAACATTCAACAAGGCATGATACACTGTTCAACATTCAACAAGGCATGATACACCGTTCAACATTCAACATGGCATGATACACTGTTCAACATTCAACATGGCATATGCACACTGTTCAACATTCAACAAGGCATGATACACTGTTCAACATTCAACATGGCATGATACACGGTTCAACATTTAACATGGCATGATACACTGTTCAACATTCAACATGGCATGATACACTGTTCAACATTCAACAAGGCATGATACACTCTTTAACATTCAACATGGCATGATACACTGTTCAACATTCAACAAGGCATGATACACTGTTTAATATTCAACATAGCATGATACACTGTTCAACATTCAACATGGCATGATACACCGTTCAACATTCAACATGGCATGATACACTGTTCAACATTCAACATGGCATGATACACTGTTCAACATTCAACAAGGCATGACACACTGTTCAGCATTCAACATGGCATGATACATTGTCTGTTCAACATTCAACATGGCATGACACACTGTTCAACATTCAACATAGCATGATACACTGTTCAACATTCAACATGGCATGATACACTGTTCAACATTCAACATAGCATGATACACTGTTCAACATTCAACATAGCATGATACACTGTTCAACATTCAACATAACATGATACACTGTTCAACATTCAACATGGCATGATACACTGTTCAACATTCAACATGGCATGACACACTGTTCAGCGTTCAACATGGCATGATACATTGTCTGTTCAACATTCAACATGGCATGACACACTGTTCAACATTCAACATGGCATGAAAAACTGTTCAACATTCAACATGGCATGATACACTGTTCAACATTCAACACGGCATGATACACCGTTCAACATTCAACATGGCATGATACACTGTTCAACATTCAACACGGCATGACACACTGTTCAACATTCAACAAGGCATGATACACCGTTCAACATTCAACATGGCATGATAAACTGTTCAACATTTAACATGGCATGTGCACACTGTTCAGCATTCAACAAGGCATGATACACTGTTCAACATTCAACATGGCATGTGCATACTGTTCAACATTCAACAAGGCATGATACACTGTTCAACATTCAACACGGCATGATACACCGTTCAACATTCAACATGGCATGATACACCGTTCAACATTCAACAAGGCATGATACACCGTTCAGCATTCAACAAGGCATGATACACTGTTCAACATTCAACATGGCATGAAAAACTGTTTAACATTCAACACGGCATGCTACACCGTTCAACATTCAACATGGCATGATACACCGTTCAACATTCAACACGGCATGAAAAACCGTTCAACATTCAACAAGGCATGATACACTGTTCAACATTCAACAAGGCATGATACACCGTTCAACATTCAACATGGCATGATACACTGTTCAACATTCAACATGGCATATGCACACTGTTCAACATTCAACAAGGCATGATACACTGTTCAACATTCAACATGGCATGATACACGGTTCAACATTTAACATGGCATGATACACTGTTCAACATTCAACATGGCATGATACACTGTTCAACATTCAACATGGCATGAAAAACTGTTTAACATTCAACACGGCATGATACACCGTTCGACATTCAACATGGCATGATACACCGTTCAACATTCAACACGGCATGAAAAACCGTTCAACATTCAACAAGGCATGATACACTGTTCAACATTCAACAAGGCATGATACACCGTTCAACATTCAACATGGCATGATACACTGTTCAACATTCAACATGGCATATGCACACTGTTCAACATTCAACAAGGCATGATACACTGTTCAACATTCAACATGGCATGATACACGGTTCAACATTTAACATGGCATGATACACTGTTCAACATTCAACATGGCATGATACACTGTTCAACATTCAACAAGGCATGATACACTCTTTAACATTCAACATGGCATGATACACTGTTCAACATTCAACAAGGCATGATACACTGTTTAATATTCAACATAGCATGATACACTGTTCAACATTCAACATGGCATGATACACCGTTCAACATTCAACATGGCATGATACACTGTTCAACATTCAACATGGCATGATACACTGTTCAACATTCAACAAGGCATGACACACTGTTCAGCATTCAACATGGCATGATACATTGTCTGTTCAACATTCAACATGGCATGACACACTGTTCAACATTCAACATAGCATGATACACTGTTCAACATTCAACATGGCATGATACACTGTTCAACATTCAACATAGCATGATACACTGTTCAACATTCAACATAGCATGATACACTGTTCAACATTCAACATAACATGATACACTGTTCAACATTCAACATGGCATGATACACTGTTCAACATTCAACATAGGGTCAACATAGCATGATACACTGTTCAACATTCAACATAGCATGACACATTGTTCAACATAGCATGATACACTGTTCAACATTCAACATAGCATGATACAGTGTTCAACATTCAACATGGCATGATACACTGTTCAACATAGCATGATACACTGTTCAACATTCAACATAGCATGATGCACTGTTCAACATTCAACATGGCATGATACACTGTTCAACATTCATTCATGTGGAAAAAGAGGCAAAACCGAAGTTTTTGAAGGCTAGACCAGTGCCTTACACCATGACAGGGAAAGTCGAGGCTGAACTCAAGAGGTTACAAGACGAGGAAACAATTGAACCTGTCCAGTTCTCGGAATGGGCAGCCCCATTGTACCTATTTTGAAACCAGATGGCTCAATTCGCATCTGTGGAGATTACAAAACAACTGTAAATCAAGCGTCTAAGTTGGACAGTTATCCTATCCCGAAAGTTGAAGATTTCCTAGCAACTCTAGCAGGAGGCGAAAAATTTACTAAACCGGACATGAGCCAGGCATACCAGCAGTTACTTCTTGATGATGAATCTAAACAGTACACTACCATCAACACGCACAAAGGATTGTTCCAGTACAACCGTCTACCCTACGGGATATCATCTGCACCAGGAATTTTTCAGCGGAACATGGAAAATCTACTGCAGAACATTCCTTACGTAATCGTCCGGGTGGATGACATCCTAGTGTCCGGAGCTTGTGACGAAGATCACTTAAACAACCTGGAAGAAGTCTTGAAACGACTAACAAGCGCTGGTTTACGACTTCGGAAAAGCAAGTGTGTATTCATGGAACCTCACGTAACCTACCTGGGTCACAAGGTCAGCAAGGAAGGTATTCAACCGTTGGAAGACAAGGTCGATGCTATTACCAATGCTCCAGCGCCCACGAATGTGTCGGAGCTCAAATCGTACCTAGGCATGATCAACTACTACCAGAAATTTCTACCCAACTTGTCTAGTGTGTTGGCTCCATTGCATGAATTAAATTGCTGCGTAAAGAGACTCGCTGGCATTGGGGTAAAGAACAGATGCAAGCATTCCAGAAATCGAAGGAATTCCTGAAGTCCTCGAGACTCCTAGTCCACTACGACAGCCAGAAGAAGATAACCTTGGCATGCGATGCATCACAATATGGTTTAGGAGCCGTTCTCTCGCATCGAATGGATGATGGCTCGGAGCATCCAATCGCATATGCTTCTAGGACACTATCCACAGCAGAAAGAAATTACTCTAACCTTGAAAGAGAAGCAGTCGCCCTGGTATTTGGCGTGAAGAAGTTTCACCAGTACATTTACGGCAGACATTTTAGCTTAGTAACCTACCATAAACCGTTGGAATCATTGTTTACGAGAAGAAGGCCATACCTACCATGGCAGCAGCGAGAATTCAGCGTTGGGCCTTGACACTGGCTACCTACAACTACTCCATTGATTACAAACCAGGACCAAAACATGCCAATGCTGATGCCCTCAGCCGACTACCCTTGCCGGTTAGTCCGCCGACTACACCGTTGCCTGCAGAAACTGTGTTTGCAATGGAACTTTTAAATTCGACACCAGTAAGTACAGTGTGAATGAGATCAGAACTGGAACCAGGTGTGATCCGATACTGTCACAAGTGATCAAGTACGTACAGCAAGGTTGGCCTATTCACAACGCAGATGAAGTATTGAAGCCGTACTTCACTAGGAAAGATGAATTAAGTGTTCAAGATGGGTGTTTGCTATGGGGCAATCGAGTGGTGGTACCCCCTAAAGAAAGAGCAAGAGTGGTAGAGGAGTTACATGAGACGCACCCTGGAATTTGCCGTATAAAGGCGTTGGCGAGAAGTTACGTGTGGTGGCCAGAAATGGATGCTGATTTGGAGCAGAAGGTGCGCCTGTGCAGTCCTTGCCAGGAAAACAGGAAGTCACCACCAGAAGCTCCTTTACATCCCTGGGAATGGCCTACTAAACCCTGGGTTCGACTTCACCTAGACTATGCAGGTCCGTTCCTTGGAAAGATGTTCCTCATCTTGGTAGATGCTCACTCTAAATGGATGGAAGCGTTTCCAATGAACACATCGTCATCGAGCGCAACCATCGAGAAATTGATAATCGCTTTTGCAACACATGGCCTGCCGGAAATCGTCGTTACAGACAATGGCAGCAACTTCACAAGCGAAGAGTTTGAAGATTTCCTCAAACAGAACGGAATTCGTCGCATCAGAACCGCACCCTATCACCCTGCATCAAACGGACTGGCAGAGAGAGCGGTACAAACATTCAAGGAGGGGATGAAGAAGATGAATGAAGGAAGTGTGGAGACGCGAGTTTCGCGATTTCTAGCTCGTTACAGAATCACCCCTCAGACTTCAACAGGAGTGTCGCCAGCAGAATTACTCCTAGGAAGGAAACCCAGATCGAGACTAGATTTAGTCTACCCGGAAATTGGAAGGAAAATGAGACAAAGCCAGGCTTCTCAGAAACAGGCACATGACTGGCATGCTAAGGAATGTACCATGCTCGAAGGAGAAACAGTTTACGCAAGCAACTTCAGAAGAGGACCGAAGTGGTTGCCTGGAGTTTTGAAACAGTCGACTGGTCCAACTTCGTTTGCAGTTCAACTGGAAGATGGGCGACTGTTGAAAAGGCACCAATGATGTTGATTTATTATCATAGTTTTCGTGACTAAGTGGGGGAGTGTGGTATGTTGTGAGCTGTGTAACCGCTCCTCCAGTAGTTTTCCAGGAGATCAATTCGGATGAAACAGGTTGTCAGTTGCTAGAATTAAAGGAAGTTGTGTTCTCAAACTTTGGCTGGTTTGTTTGTCCCAGAATATTACACACACTGTTCAACATTCAACATGGCATGATACACTGTTCAACATTCAACATGGCATGATACACTGTTCAACATTCAACATGGCATGATACACTGTTCAACATTCAACATGGCATGATACACTTATTCAACATTTGTTGAAGAGCAGTCGCGACATCTGTTGATCAACAAGTGTTGAACTGTGTGTCATTGGCTTAAGGATCAAGAAATTAGTTTCCATTTGAGTCACAAAATATTCTGAGCCACTTGCGGATACCGTGTAGCATGAAATTTTTGCGGGTTTTATTTTACGAATTGGCGATTTTTTGTGTTTTGCGGCAATGTTTTTTTGTGGTTCAAGATGACCTTCCTGCTGGGAACTAAGTTTCGTGATTTCCAGCTCAAGCAGCAGAACATTAACATGAACAAGGAAACTTAATATTTTTAACTTTCATTAATTGTTGAGTTACGGTACGCTATACTTAGAGACTTTTCACTGAATTCTATTAAATCTTTGAAGGTTATACAGAAATGCACTAAAGAACGGATACAGCAACAAAATCAAACAAAAAGCCTACCCTTGCCCACTGTCATGCTCAAGCAAAAAATGTTATTTCTATTAAAAAAGTTTTTTTTTTGAAAACTGTTTTCTATTAAAAATCAACTTTGATCGTTTTTATCTACGTCCGATATCATCCCAGTAACGCAAGTTACATTAAAAGGCAGATCTTTATTTTGCTGAAGGGAGTTAATTTTTGTGGAGTATTATTCCTAACTCATAAAAATATATGTACCATTGTATGTTTGTGTTTATGAATTCAATAATAATAAAAAAATTCTGAGAGTTTTTTTTTTGCGGAAATTTATTTTTGCCGATCGAGGACAATCCGCAAAATCCGCAAAAATTAAAATCTGCACAAATTTCATGTTATACACGGTATGCATGAATATGCAAAACTAGTGCTCTGTTTTGCTCTGTAGGATATTTTCTTCAATTTAGTTATATATTTGGTGGCATTTGGCGATATAACATGAAAATTAAGTAAACACAATTTCGTTATTTCAGTGGGATAGTGTTGTTTGAATTTTGATGTTGACATTTAAAATAATCAGATGTTGTGTTCTATTTGTTTGTGCTCTTTTTTATCGCTTTGTTGTAGTCGACTGTTTACGCACCTTCTGAATTAAAAACACTAGTGCAAGTAAGTAAAAAGTGGGTTTTTAATGAGTGGCATATTTTGTCTTTGTTGCGAGGTTCAAAAAGAGACGTCAGCCTAACATGAAAATATAACAGAGTTTAAGGAACTTATTGTCGAGATCGTTTACTCTTGTTATGTGCTGCAGTTGCTCTATAGTTGTTGTAATAATCAAAGGCTCCGATGAGCCAACTTGTCAATATGGAACGTTCTTTTTTCACTGAGTGGATAGCGGACAGGGAGTCATTTGTAAAAGTTCAAATAAAACAAATCTATTTTCGAAAACGATGACAACATCTTTGCGTCACATAAATATGCATTGTTTAAGGACGTTCGCGCTAATTGTTTATGCGCATCCTTACTGCGCACGCTATTCATGTCGCAACGCTATGCTAATTCATGCACGAGCGCGCGCAAAGTATTAAGGAATCTAAACAGATAAAGGGCTGGTAGCCGTTGCGTTAACTTTACTTAGATTTTATTCGCTTGGATGGTCGGTGACCCCTCCTTTTTTTGGCTAGATAATTTTCTTTTCTTATTCTAGACAGATTGTGAAAAAATGAACAAAAAAATCAATGTAGGAAGTTAAAAAATTCTCCGATTTTTCTATCCACGAAACATCAAATCCAGCCAACTTGTGGCTGTCATGGTTCGCAAATGCTTTCGTTTTTAAAAATAAGGTTTACTTTAAGGGACGTCATCTGTTGATTTAATTTGCTTAATAGACCCACTCGTATAAAATTTGGCATAGTAAGTTCCATTCTAGAGATTCATTTGCAATATTTTTAGACTAACAGACATTGGGGCCATATCGAGTAAGGAAGACCGATTTTTTCAAATTAAGGTTGCTTTTCAGATATCTTATCTCCGAAACGAACTCGGTGACCCCCCAATTTCTTTGCATTTCTGATACGAATAACTCATTACCTACCTGTAGAAAAAGTTTTAGAAAAAAAATCAATGTTGGAAGATTTTCGCGCGAACGTCCTTTGCGTCACATAAATATGCATTGTGTGAAACGAGATAACTGGATGACGTAATGCGTTAGTCGCGTATTCACGAGTTAAAAAGCAGTGTCGGTTCTAGGGATGTCCCCCTGCCCCCATGCCCCTTCCCCCCTCCCCCTCCCCCTCCTCCACCTCCCCCTCCGCCCTATTTTGACTAAAAATAAGGCCCGAAGAGCTCATTACATGCAAATAAAATTCACAAAAGAGAAATGTAACTCAAGAAACAATGCATTCTATTAAAAACCTAAAGGCCCAATTGCAACATCAAAAACAATATTCTGACATAATATGACAGCATAACACGTATTAAAAAAACTCACAGGAAAAAGCCCCAAGGGAACTTTGATTGAGCAGGTGATTGAACGAAGTTTGGAAAAGATTTGGCACATGATGTCGGCTACTCACTTAATTTTAGCACTCGTTAGCTAAAGACAAGAATTTGAAATAAGAGATGGGCCTATCTCCTCCACCCCCACCTCCAAAGTTTCCTCCGCAAGAATCCCCTGAAAATAATAAATAACTGATAAATAAATAAATAAATAAATAAATAAATAAATAAATAAATAGACATAGTTAAACCTGTGTTATATGTAATCGAACACTTAAGAGAAACTGTTCGCTTAACACAGTTACAAATACAAATACAAATTAATATTATTCTGTCACAAAAAGAAATCCAGGCATTCGTTCAGTACCTCCTCCCCCACCACGGGAAGAAGAGCCTGCGTTTCCTCCTTGTGCACGTTTGTCATAGCAAAAGGGAGCCTTGTTTAGAGCCCAGTTTCCTGCATTTCCTCCGTCGCCTCCATTTCCACCCGGGCAGGAGGATTGGCCACCACCTCCTGCGTAGGTAGCAATCTGCCAAACAAAGCGAAAAGAGATTTATAGTACAGTGCATCAAATTGATTACCATTCAATAAATCCATGCTATATTTTCAGAGCGAGTTGAACATGAACCAAGGTAATGAAACAACAACAGGTAGTGATAGAACGTAAAAAAATAATAATAATTTGCATACTTTTCCAGCTTTTCCTCCCTTTCCACCATCTTTGCCACCACAGCCACTGCCCCCACCCCCTCCCCCACCACCAGAGAAATGTCCTCCACCTCCCCCACCGGCTGCTCCATCATCAGAGTTAATGGTCGAGTCTGCTCCACCTCCTCCAGCGTTGTAGCCTCCTGGGCCTGCCATGGATCCTAAGGGAGAGCGGAGTGATGCTGAAACAATAGATCGTACTAATGCACAGCAATGCTCTTTAACCTGACATGATTAAGACCTGACATGATTAGCGCTCAAAACTGAAAATCAAACGCGGACATCTGTTTCGCCTTTCGCTCGTCAGCGCGTCGTACCTGAAAGACCTGAAACACAATGAGACTCAGTGACACTTCAGACACCTATTCAAATTCTAGAAGAGCGCTAACAGAGGGAACTGGTTATCAACCATGCCGTTCTGTGCTGCGGCGAGAAAAAAAAAAAGCGTATGGCCAGATCATCTTCCTCTCATACATGAAACAAAAGGTTGCATTAAGGCAAATCAATTATCTCCAACATAGCTTGGAAACGGGGTCAGCTGAGTCATATATTTTAGCCAAGAAAAACTGTCAACTCATCGAGGTGGCCTTGAAATTCTGGCTGGAACTGGGTTGCCAAAGTTTTAGCTGTTAACTAACTTTGAATGCCCTTATAAAACATAAAGTAAAATATCGCAAATTATACCCTGGGAAAAGGGCCCCCCACAATAAGATCCCCAAATGTCAGATACAAAAATGCTTCCGATAATACCCCATGCATTGCCACCACCCCCTCGCGCGAGGTTTCTCAATGATGACGAAATATGATTGGAGCTGTTAGAAAATTTGATGAATTAAACGTAGTTTGCAGACTGTTAAGAACAAAAAAAAAAATCTCCTGAAACAAGAACGTCTGATAAAGATTTCAATTTTTATAATTTTATCGTGTGTTTATCAGGGGCACCCAACGAAGAATTTTTAAAGGGGAAGTATCACGGGAATTTTGATGTTTTTGGTCAAAACCATTTCACCATACCTGAACTTATTTATAAAATAATGCTAAAACACCAAATGAGTGAAATCAACCAATTCTTGAAAGAAGAACAAATTATGGTCTGTTCAAGTCCATTTGGAGACGATGTGGCAATTTGAAAAAAAAATGGACTAACGTTTTTCAAGTTGCAATTCATTGAGACCCAGTCCGTCAATGACAAGAGACACTCATCGACAGTTTTAATATTATTATTTTGTAATAATTTGTCACACCACTGGAGCTTTATGTTTTGGTTTCTGATCATACAAGATTATTTTTTGATTTCTTAAAAGACACCAAATCCCCGTGATACTTCCCTTTAAGATAACCTTTGAAATGGTGTTGTACTGTTTTTCCGTATCATTTTAGTGCCTTTTTGTGTATTTAGTGTTTTCGTGATTATAGCCAGGAGCTTGTTTTCAGCTTACTTTATTATCTTGAAATTGGAAAAAACCATCACCAAAAGTGATAGACAGACACAATAACGGCTAGAAAAGTCAAAATTTCACAAGAATGGCAAGTTCTTGACCGCCTGTCAACAATCAAATTTAATGAACTTAAATCCACTTCAATCATTGCAATCACCTGCACTTTATCTCCAAACTTTTTTGTTTTGCTCTAATAGAGCCTTTTTATCCAGCTAAGTTGTATATTTGGTAGCATTTGGCGATGATAACGTGGAAATAAGCTAAGCAAAATTTGGCTACTTCGGCGGGAAAGTGTCCCTTTAAAGGAAACTACAGTCGAAGCTCTCCTTGCGACCATTCTCGTAACTGACCAGCTCTAGTTACGACCACCGTTGTGAAATCCCGTTTGAATTGTCACTCATACTCTGTAATTAAAAGCTCTTGTAAGCGACCGCTCCCGTAGGAGACCGCGACCACTTTTGGAAATTACCAACTGGTCTTTTCCTTTGTTTTTAAGCTCTCGTAAGCGACCACTCAATGATTTTGATCTTCCTTTGAAGACTCCAGAGGTCAATTCTATCAAGGGAGCTCTCGGTCTTGTTAATAAGTTGGCGGAGTTTTCTGATTGGCAGGGCAACGAAGAACTCTGTAAAGCCGTTGCACGTGTTAAAGATGTCTTGGTGGATTCACAACTCCACTCATTGAAACAATCATCGATCAAGAACTTCCTTATTAAGTCTTAGAAGACTTAGATTAGAGACTCAAAATACTGTTGTCTGAACCGTTGCTGTTTTACTTGTTTATATAGAGAACTGATATATCATGTCATAATTGCGCCTTAGTGCTGTAGCAGTGCGTTTGCACTTTTTGGCAGTTGTTGTGCTAGGCATTGTAATCATCTGAATAAGAAATTAGAAGTTTTTAATCTCCGTGGATGCATGAACTATACCTTCGCAAACCCCTTCTACGACAGGCAATAACTAAATATTATCTACAATACTATACTATACAACACTATTAATAACTCATTTACATATCCAAACCTTTATGCTAAAAGCTCTCGTAAGCGACCAGCCTCTATTGTTTTAGGCCGTAGTCGCTTACGAGAGCCCATTGTCGTAAGCAACCAGTTCCAGTTACGACCACTTCGCTAGTGTAGCAGCTCTCCGAAACCTCTATTTTCATTGGCCTTGTAAAACACAGCTTCTATTGTTTTTAGGTCTAGAGCCTATTGTTGGGTTGTTTGTTCTATTGTTCTCCGAACCAATGGTGTGAGACCTTACGAGAGCTGCTACATGACCCCTTTTTCGAATTCCCGAGGTGGTCGTTTACGAGAGCTTCGACTTTATGTGGAAGCTAATCCAGTGTGAGCATTTCGGTTCTTTTAGCTCGTCACCAGATGTATCATGGTTTTCTAAAAAGTCTCAAAATTTACTGCCTGTAGTAGATTTGCCATGTTACTTGTCGAAAAGAACATCTTTGGCTCTCAAATTCCCTCTGATATGCACATTATGCACATAATATCTCCTTTTCCTGATGATGAGGACTCAACTTTACCCACTCTAGTGATATAGGAGCCATCTCCATTGACAAATGTAATGTGTTATCACACGATTTGAACAGCTTATTTCCATTTTGCTGTCACTGTTATATATTATTAAAAACAAGTTGTGGAAATGTTACGTGTCTGACATGAATGCATTATTAAGCTTACGATCCATTTGTTTGTTGATCCACTGCTGCATTTGTAGAACTAGAGTTAGTTAATAAAACGTAGTTGAACATGTCCAGTTACTGTTGCATTGCTGTAATACGTTTATGTTATAAGGTCTCACACCATTGGTTCAGAGAACAATAGAACAAACAACCCAACAATGGGCTCTAGACCTAAAAACAATAGAAGCTGTGTTTTACAAGGCCAATGAAAATAGAGGTTTCGGAGAGCTGCTACACTACTGTTTGAATAGCACTTTAAGTTACCGTATACAAAAACATGTAAATACCAAATAAATAAATTGCGATTATTGTATATCACTGGATTTCACCAAAATACTGTAGTACAAAGTACTATATTATATTTTGGATCTTTATTTGAGACATTGGCCTCTCTTTAAAATTTCAAGGCCCCCTTTCATAACTCAGCTAATACTTCAGGATACTCCTTTTAATCAGTGGATCCCCCGCATTTTTTCACCCAACCAACCGTCTTGCCCCCACCGATAAATAATGAATGCTTTCTTAGTGAGACCAATGTTAATGCCTGAAGTACCAAAAGCAAATTAAAGCTGCCCAAATGTTATTTTTTTGTGATTTATTACAGAAAATTGCATTATCTGATTGCAATGGGTTAACGCGTGTAATTTATAAAGTTTTGAGGAAAGTTGATTGAAAAGGCATTAGCGCTTACCAGTATTACTTGTAGGTCCGTCCCCACCCCCTCCTCCTCCGACCCCATCTCTGTTTGTTGCCCAGGCGGCGTTAGTACTGTCTCCTCCTTTTCCCATAGGTGGCTTCTTCCCGGGACAAAAAAACGTCTCTCCGCCAAGACCTCCTCCCCCTCTCTTATCACCTCCAACACCTCCAAGAAAACCTAAAGACGAGTTAAAACACAGATAATTTTAACCCTCGGCCGTGCAAGAGGTGGGGACGGGGTGGATACCAGCAAGGCTTTCGGTAGCTTTTCATATTTTCCTAGGACACGTTTTTCAGGAAAATTGTTTTGGTATGGCTTGGTAGGCGTGTTCTGTAATTTAGTAATTTTCTATTCTATTCATTTTGGATCAATAGAAACGATTTCTGTAAATCCGAAAATCAAAGATGGCGTATCCAAGAGGGCCGCTCTACGCATAAATGATGTGACGTCATCATCAAGATGTGACCACCTTATCCTGTAGAAGACATGATGGGCTGTCTATTGAATATGAAACCAGGTCAATACATCTTAACAGTGCAAAATCCCACTTGGGGGTGGGGGGGGGGGGGGGGGGTGGGGGGTAACAACCCCTACCCCGTCTTGTACCACGGTGGGGTATGACTTTGCTTGTATGCCTGTGTTAAAGACGTATTGATATCTTTCTTTTCCGTTACATTATAACATCCAAGTGTTGTTGGGAGGTTTGTTTGGATACATAATAAAGTGAGTTCCATTTACCCTTCCCGGACATTTCTATTTTAGAGGTGTGGTCAATAGATAACCGCCTAGCCTTGAAAGCTAGGACTCCTCCGAGTCCATCGTTTTGCCCATCACATGTCAGGACACATTTGTTGCGCAAGATCACTTTGCCGAAAAATGGAAACGTTTGTGCTATGAAGCAAGTGTGCTGGTCTTTAGTAAGAATCATTCTGATTGGCTTTTCCAAAGTGACATGACAGACAGGGGCCCTGAAAAAAAATCAAATAAGTGACTGAGTACCTAGCGGAAAGTATAATTACATTTCTTTGGGTCTGTTAATGCTTATGAGGCACTGCTTCTACGGATGAAATATTAAGATAGCAAATTCAAGTGCAGCTTTTGAACAGTATTCTCCTATGGTGCTGTTTATCATGTTGTACAAGGTGCTTGAATAGTAATTCTTGAATCTATGGATGAAATCCTTAAATGTGACCCTTCAAATGAGAAATTGAGTCGATATATATTCTCTTACGATGAAGTAGTCTTTGGATGAAAAGTGAATTACTTCCTACGTTACTTTTTATTAAGCTGCTGTTCTGACTTTCCGAGTCGTGGATGACATCCTAACGTGTAACCATTTAAATTAAATTAAAGCAATTGCTCATTTCTTTTTCTTCTTGATACAAAACTCTGCCGCCGCCTTCGTGGACCATTCAAATGAATGCTACTGAGCAGTACTTTCCTGTGGTTCTGTTTATTATGCTGTACAAGGTGATTCTAACTTTTGAGTCTGTGGATGAAATCCTTCAGTGTGACCATTCAAATGAAAGCTACTGAGCAGTACTTTTCTGTGGTACTGTTTATATGCTGTACGAGGTGGTTCTAACTTTTGATTCTGTGGATCAAATCCTAAACAAGTATGACCATTCAAATGAAAGCTATGGAACAATACTTTTCTGTACAAGGTTTTTATAACTTTTTATTCTGTGGGTTTAATCCTAATGTGCGACTGTTCAAATAGAAGCTATTGAGCAGTTCTATCCTATAGCGCTGTTTCAGTTATATTGTAAAATTTGCTGTTATTTTTATTGTATTCGGTGAATAATATCTAAAAGTTGCTGAATTTTGTTATCGGAGTTAGTACTTTCCTGTTAATTAGACAATAAATAGCCATCTTTACCCCTTTTTATGAGTTGCAGTTGCAACCAGCTTTACCGTCACTATCTCGTACTTTCCGTAATTGTACAGTTTACCGTGGCTCACAAACAACAACAGCTGGTCACCAGGTTTAGGTTGATTTTCTTTACAGTTGGACAGTTGTAGTTGATCCCAGTTGATACGAGCTACTTTCCAAGAGGCAGAATACTTCTTGCACATGTTTATTGTTGCACCGTCACAGACAAATCCACTGGCTGAATTCCAAAGAGAAAATTAAATTAAACATTTTGGACCATGCGTGGAGGGGCGTAGCTAGGGGGTGTCCTGGTGTACCCATGGCCCCCCTTTGTGAGATAAATAATTAGTAAAACACAGCGTGGTTGTCAACATGACAATCTGGTAAGTACCCTGGGTGTGACATAGTGTGAAACCCCTTTGAAAACTCCTAGTTACGCGGACGTGTTGCGAGTAGATTCCTCTATCTCTTGGAGGTTTGGAGTTTAACCCTCGGACGTACAAGGGGGGGGGGGGGGGGGGAAGTGGTTGCCACCCCCTTGAGGTTTTTCTCCGATATTTTCAAGACCATTTAAGATTAGCAAATGTCGTTTAAAATAGCTATTTATTTATCCTTGAGACACATTTTGGTAAAATTTGGCGACAACCGATTGCTATGGTAACGAGATATGACGTCATAAGTAACATGTGGTCAACCCATTTTTGAAGAAAAAAGCTTGTTTTTCACCCTTTTCAGCGAAAAAAACATATAAAATGCTACCAAAAGCATCAAAATGTTTGATTGTATGTTATTTTGCAACTCTAGCAGACAATATTTGCAATTTCCGCATTTTTCTGATAAATTTGAATTTTTAGTAAAATCCAAGATGGCGGCCACCTTGGCGGCCATTTTGGATGACGTCACGGACCCCAGCAGCGCCCCAACCCATAATATTTACCTTATCTTGTAGTGCACATCGCGGGCTATCTATTAGATGTAAAACATTTCCGAAATATTGCAACATCGCAAAAACCCAAGGGGGGGGTGGGGTGTAACAACTGCCCCCCCCCCCCCCTTGTACCACGGTTTGGGTATACGTTTGTGTGTACGTCCGAGGGTTAACAAAGCCTAATAACTGATAAATAAACGTGGGACTGTGAAAACGTTTAATCTTTTCATTAACCCTCGGACGTACGGGGTTGGGGGGGGGGCTGGTTGCCACCCCCCCTCCTTAAGGTTTTTCTCCGAGACCATTTAAGATTACCACATGCCGTTTTCAGTAGCTGTTCATTTATCCTTGAGACACAGTTTTGTAAAGTTTGGCTACAACCGGTTGCTATGGTAACGAGAAACGAGATATGACGTCATAAGTAACATGTGGTCAACCCATTTTTGACGAAAAAAGCGTGTTTTTCACTTTTTTTCAGCGAAAAAACATATAAAATGCTACCAAAAGCATCAAAATGTTTGATTGTATGTTATTTTGCAACTCTAGCAGACAATATTTGCAATTTTCGCATTTTTCTGATAATTTTGAATTTTTAGTAAAATCCAAGATGGCGGCCACCTTGGCGGCCATTTTGGATGACGTCACGGACCCCAGCAGCGCCCCAACCCATAATATTTACCTTGTCTTGTAGAGCACATCGCGGGCTATTTATTAGATGTAAAATATTTCCGAAATATTGCAACATCGCAAAAACCCAAAGGGCCCCCCCCCCCCTTGTACCACGGTTGGGGTATACGTTTGCGTGTACTTCCGAGGGTTAATACGACTATAATGTGAGTTTAATAATGAAATTATCTTTTCTACAATTAAGCTCTATCAAACATTTTTGGGACCTCAAAAACCACATTTTCAGGAGTTTTGATATAAAATTTCTTATCATTGCAATGACATATATAATACGATACGGTAAACATGTTCTGGTTATGACACCATATATAACCAGAAATGTGGAAATTTAAATTACCAATACTGTAATCCTTGTTTTCTTTGGGACAAGCTTTAATAGCTTTCTCTCCACGTCAGTTCAAACTGGCAACTCATCATTTTATTTTTCATTTTATTTTATTTGTAAAATGATCAGTTTGGATTGTTGCTACAACACTGTATGAATTTATAACAAAAAGTTTTAGCAACAGCGTTTTATAATCAGCTTTCCAGAATACTACCTGGTTCTAACTTAAAAGAGTCATAATGTCAGATTCGATTCAATCAGTGCGAGTATACCAATCACTTTTTTATTTGGACAATCTCCCTGTCTCTCTTTCAAAGTTCAATGGGGTCTTTTTTTTAACTTCTCTGTAAATAAATGACAAATATAAACCTGTATTTCAGCTTTAATTAATCGAGTCACTAATTAAGCCCAGCATGACTATAACGTACCTCCAGGCTCGATTACGGTACAATTTGCGGAACATCCATAAGCAACCTGTGGAGAAAAAAATGATTTTATTTATTGCCGTTCTTTCTTTCGTTGCCTCTTTGCTTCTCTGCCTGTTGACTTTTTCAATAAGCAAATAATAAACGAAATGTAAAAAGAAGAAACAGACTACAAAGAAACAAAAAGCAACGAAACAAAGCAGCAAAGAATAAGAGAAGCAGATTAGGAGAGAAGCAGAGAAGCATTCAAAAGCAGAGAAGCAAAGAAGTAAAGAAGAAAGGAAGCAAGGAAGCAAGGAAGCAAGGAAGCAAGGAAGCAAGGAAACAAGAAAGCAAGGAAGCAGAAAAGCAAAAAAAGTGAAGAAGGATGGAAGGATGGAAACAAGAACGGAAGGTAAAAAAGAAGCAAGGAAGAAAAGAAGCCACAAAGAAGCAAGTAAGCAAGGTAGCAAGTAAGCAAGGAAAAAAGAAGCCGCAAAGAAGCGACGAAGCAAAGAAGCAAGGAAGCAAAGAAGCAAAGAAGCAAAGAAGCAAAGAAGCAAAGAAGCAAGGAAGCAAAGTAACAAGTAAACAAGGAAGCAAGGAGGCAAGGGAACAAGGAAGCAAAGGTAGCAAGGTAGCAAGATAGCAAGGAAGCAAGGTAGCAAAGAAGCAAGGAAGCAAGGAAGCAAGGAAGCAAGGAAGCAAAGAAGCAAGGAAGCAAGGAGACAAGGTAGCAAAGAAGCAAGGAGGCAAGGAAGCAAGGAAACAATGAACCAAGAAAGGAAGGAAGCAAGGAAATAAAGTAGCAAGGAAGCAAGGAAGCGAGAAAGCAAGGAAGCAAGGAAGAAAATAAGCAAAGAAGCAAGGAAGTAACTAAGGAAGCAAAGAAGCAAGGAGGCAAGGAAGCAAGGAAACAAAGAAGCATGGAAGCGAGAAAGCAAGGAAGCCGAGGGAAGCAAGGAAGCAAAGAAGTAAGGTAGCAAGGAAGCAATGAAGCAAGAAAGCAAGGAAGAAAGATGGCGAGAAAGCGAGAAAGCAAGCAAGCAAGGAGGCAAGGAAGAAAAGAAGCAAAGAAGCAAGGTAGCAAGGAAGCAACGAATCAAAGAAGCAAGGAAGCTAAGCAAAGTAACAAGTAAACAAGGAAGCAAGGACGCAAGGGAACAAGGGAATAAGGAAGCTAGGTAGCAAGGTAGCAAGGAAGGAAAGAACCAAGGTAGCAAGGTAGCAGAGAAGCAAGGAAGCAAGAAAGCAAAGAAGCAAGGAGGCAAGGAGGCAAGGAGGCAAGGAGGCAAGGAGGCAAGGAAGCAAGGAAGCAAAGAAGTGTAAGGAAGCAAGGAAGTAGACAATGTAGCAAGGCAGCAAGGAAGGAAAGAACCAAGGAAACAAGGTAGCAAAGAAGCAAGGAAGCAAGGAAGCAAAGAAGCAAAGAAGCAAGGAAGCAAGGAAGCAAGGAAGCAAGGAAACAAGGAAACAATGAAGCAAAGAAGCAAGGAAGCAAGGAAGCAAGGAAGCATGGAAGCAAAGAAGCAAGGAAGCAAGGAAGCAAAGAAGCAAGGAAGCAAGGAAGCAAGGAAGCAAGGAAGCAAGGAAGCAAGGAAGCAAGGAAGCAAAGAAGCATGGAAGCAAGGAAGCAAGGAAGCAAGGAAGCAAGGAAGCAAAGAAGCATGGAAGCAAGGAAGCAAGGAAGCAAGGAGGCAAGGAAGCAAAGAAGCAAAGAAGCATGGAAGCAAGGAAGCAAGGAAGCAAAGAAGCATGGAAGCGAGGAAGCAAGGAAGCAAGGAAGCAAGGAGGCAAGGAAGCAAAGAAGCAAAGAAGCATGGAAGCAAGCTTAAGAAAACAAGGAAGCAAGGAAGCAAGGAGGCAAGAAAGCAAGGAAACAATGAAGCAAGGAAGTAAGGAAACAAAGAAGCATGGAAGCAGGGAAGCAGACAAGGTAGCAAGGAAGCAAGGATGCAGGGAAACAAGGAAGCAAGGAAAATAAGTAAAACAAGGAAAAAATGAATTAGCTCAGTGAAAGTGAACTCAAATAGATTTAGAAAATTCGATATGAATGTAGTCCGGAAATGAAAAATACATGCCATTCATTTGAATAGCGACACCGTGAGATTTCATCCAGATTCAAACTATAACGTTACAAAGCAGGAACGTTTCAGGACAGTGGGAATGAAAGGGACATTACTACGACTTGTCGCGGCGATTTTCTCTCTCGCGCGCTGCAACTCCAAATCGCCAGTGTAAACGAGATCCAATTTCGGTGCGATTTAAGGGCGATATTATTTATGCGTTAACGCGGCCACAAATCGCCCTGAAGTCGCACCGAAATTGCATCTCGTTTACACTTCCGATTTGGAGTTGCAGCGCGCGCGCAAAAAAAGTCGCCGCGACAAAAAATGCATGAAAAATTACAAGAGTAAACCGACCTTAAAAAGTCAGTACATGTCTTAACCAAGAAACTAGTTTGATTTTTGTTTTATTGAATGTCGTTTTCATAGCGGGAAGTACTGCATGATGCGACATTACGAGTACAAAGTTCGGCAGGATATTAATTATTTTCTGTTCTTTTGTTTGGTTTGCCGATTATATAACTACAATAGCCTTAGATTTCACTATACTTTTCATTTATTTATGAATCAATCTATTTCAATAAACAAAAATTTGGTTCCCTTATGCCTTTAAGTTTTCACGGAATTGACCTGCAAAATTGTGCAAAATAGCTGTTAAAATTTTAAAGCGCGCAAAATGTTTGTAATATTCTATGACTTTTTACCAAATGATAGTTAAGAAAATTAGAAACCTTTTCCTAAGAACAGAAAACAGTGTACTGACAAACCGTGATAAAGGATCGTCAAAATAAACACTAATTAACAACTATTCACCGAAGTGGAGGTGGGTAGTGGTGGATAGCGAAGTGTCCTACACTGAGGTGAATAGTTGTTTTAGTATATACTGAAACAGTGAGATAATATAACGAAAATGATGCTTTTTAACTCATTTATTCCTGTCAACGATTGTAATTTCCACGCGCAAATTGCTGGGAGGTGAATAGCATTTGCTATTCCGAGATTCAGTAGCCAATCAGAGCGCGCCAACAATGCTATCCACTGTTTCAGTATATACTAAAATAAACTATAGGCCATAAAAAGGAGAGAGAATTGCTGATATGATGCTATATTTACTTGAGCTGTTTAGTAAGAGTTCCTCAAAGGTAATAATTATCTCTAACTTACTTTTTGCTGGCACAATAAACACAACAGCAGAAGATAAAAATGATGCAAATTCATGATTCTTTTCTGCTGCGCAAACAACTGAATCAAGAAAGATAAAGAAAATTACTTTACAGTCTTTCGTTATGATAGCAAACCAAGACCGGCCTATAAAAATATCCTTAAAATAAACTGAGATAAGCTATCCTTTTGAAGAGCAATGTCACCATTACTTAAAAACTCGAAAATAAACTACGATTCGCAACGACGATTTAAGCGCAACATGGGTGCGCGACGACTTTCTTCGTAATTTTTGCGGTGCGAAGTTTTTAAATCAGCTTCAAAAACTTGCAACACAAAATCACGAATTTTACTCAAGTTGTTTCGTGTAACCTGTCGTTAATTTTGTTGCGCTAAAAATCGTCGTTGCGAATCGTCCAGTATTACATCACCTTTAAGTTGATTGTCTCGATGTTCTCGAGCAGAAATTAATTCAAGTGACGGATGATAGAGCCTTTTTGAGCGTGATTTATACATTTATTTCCGCCAAGAAAATTGGCGATTAAATAATCTTGCCACCAGGCATGCCAAACTAAGTCAAATCCTAAATTCATTATACATTGTATTACAAAAAGTTTAGACGCGGGAGTATCGTGTATGCATCAAACACGATACGCAAGTGTTTATTTGCATTGTTGACTAGAAGGATATAAACCTATCCCTGAATTTTGATTTATCATTGCTTTAACTCAGCTTTCAGACTACTATTTTCGACACATATTAGCTAATATTTTCACTAAGGAAACATTCAGAAAAGAATAAAAACAACATCAACAGAAAATTGTCTGATCTGCTCAAAAAGGTATTGCTAATAATCAAATGGTAGTTATATAATTATATACGCTGACTTGAGGTGAGAAAAGTTTGACCCGCTCGCCAATAACTTACCTTTCGACTTTGTTCACTTGCTGTAATGTCCAACAGAAGTGTTCGAAAGGATAAGAGAGATAAAGTTATACCGAAATAGATTGTCCTAGTTGCTGTCGAAGTCAACCGCAATACAAATTCTGGGACGACTCGTGAAATTCTTTTTGTAAACATTGTGAACACGAATACCTTGACGAAGAACACGTAAATTCTTTGTTTATTTATTCTCTTTTCTTTTTTTGAATCAGTCCACTCATCAAATATTTTATTACACTTCACTGAGTCAGTAATTACCATTTCATTTAGATGCATTGGTATTTGAGAGTCACAACGGTGGTCTATCGAATATATCGGACAATTGTATAAATTAAACAGCTCGTTTTAGTTCTTAATATTCGCACTTTAGTATAAATCTACTAGCGTTCTATCACGAATGCTGTTATCTTATTGGCTACGCTACTCACTATCCATTCTATTGTAGAAAGTGAGTAGCCTAATGGCGGCCGCTTCTTCGCGTTTTCGAAGTTTTTGTGAAGAGTAATTGTTGTTAAGTTTTCAACGTCTAGCAGATTTATACTAAAATAATTAGATTATTCGCTCTTGATTTCTATCGCATGATACTTGATTTGGGTTTCGCCCTCATCAACTATCACGCGATAGAAATCTCGAGCTCATAATTTAATTGTTAACAATAAGCAAGATCATTTGTATAGCCAACCCCAGGAAATTGAGCTGGAAAACAATTCATAAATTACTATACACGTAACACACGCATATCGTTTGGTTGTAGCCTGCGGACAGGCTTCCAGTCGGACGGCGGGGCTTCCAGTCGGACGGCGGGGTCCATACGAAGAAGGGAAGCCTGCACGCATCCTTCAAAATCACGGCTGCCGCCCACAAGCTAAAACCCGCGGATTGCTTAGCTCGTCAACTGTCAAGTTTTAACCAATCAGCGCGCCCCGGAAGTCAAAATTCAAAATCAAGGTAAACAAATGATACACATGAAATCTTGGCGCTCGGTCGCTCGCGAGCGCCATGTTTCACGGAGAAACTCCCAAAATTACCGTACTTTCAGCCTCTGCAATTTAATACCTTAAAGCGGATAAACTCATTATAAATAAGAGTACGTTGTTTTGTTACAGTTAGCCGAAAACCATCTCCGAGTTATTTATAGTTCTCGTTATTTATAGTTCGAGGTGAAATAAAGATTATTGTATTGTCAGTGTATTGTATTGTCGCTCGTCGCTTCTCTTTGCCGTGTTTGTTTACACACGCAATTTCAGCCGTCTGGGTCACATAACTCGTAGTTTAAAAGAAAAATATTCTTCAGGGGCTGTAAAACGACTGAAATCGTCTGCGAAAATAATTCGTAAGCCGCTGGCAACGAAAAATAATTCATGAACGGTCATTCAGGGTCACTCAGCTGGCAGGGAGATAATTCTCGCATTTCTGGGACTCCAGGACATGCAACTCTGATCGCGAACCCGCCGTAGAATTCAGAACTGACCGAAAGAGTCGGATAAAAATAATTCTGATCAGAAAGACGACAACAATTCAGAAGAAATCGCCAAAACTATTTTTAACCGAGCGACAAAATAGACAACCGATTAGAAGCCAGTCAATTTCGAGTCGCTTGATCGCTTACCCGGGAACGCCTATGGCTTCGCCGCTCATGAGTACAGCTCCTTGTGAAGAGAAAACAAAAATTTGCTGTCTCCCCAGGCAAACTACCAAGAAGCTTATTAAACGGCGATCCAACTTTATTCAAGACATGTTATTAAAACTTACGCATTGAATGACGAAATTTTCATTGACGAGTGGTTTACAACACGCGTTCGCAAGAATGTCTGCACGCATTCGTCAGAATGTCTGGGATTCTGAGAAATATTTCAGTTGCTCGAATTCAGAACTGAGTGAAAACGTTACTCTGTACCGGACAAAAATAATTCTGAACAGAAAGAAAAGAGTAATTTCTCTAATAATTTCTAATTTCTCTAATCTCTCTAATAATTTTTCTACCGGAAATGAAAAACTACGATTACATCATGAATAATTAAAATCCACCAATCAGCGCTTCCAGGTTTGCGTCCAAAATGGCCCTTATCGTAGATGAGTACGTCACGCCAACATATCAGCGGTTTCTCGCTTTCTTGACCCTATAGTCTCGTTTTGATGTTTACGCTCATCGTCGTCAGAGGTTCTCGTAAACATCAAAACGAGACTATAGGGTCAAGAAAGCGAGAAACCGCTGTTATGTTGGCGTGGCGTACTCATCTACGATAAGGGCCATTTCGATATTCTGAAACTCGCGTGCAGGCTCCCCTTTGTTGCCGGCGCTTCGCGCCGAAAAATAGCGCCCCTCCGAGCCAGGGGTACGGTGGCCCATTAGTGCCACTGCTACACACTGTAAAATGAGCCTCCTCCGTAGAAATGTGCCTCCTCTCTCTCTCTCTTCTCACTTCAAAACGTAGTATTTAACGATTTAATACTAGAAGTAATCATAGATTATGGTGCGTCTCTTTATCCCGTGGCACCTCGTCTTGACCTAGTACCTCAGTTTCATGAATTAATTCAGCCACTGTTTAAAAGGGCTATGTCGCGAGAGATGTCACGCAGGCAAAAACGTCGGGCCGACATCAAACAAATTCACGCTATCGCCGTGGGATCGGGCAAAATCTTGCCATGCTGTCTGATTTTAACTTGTCAGCTCTCGCATTTCGCCGTCATGCGGCATATCACGTAACCGTTTGATATTAATTAAATTAAGAGTTTAAATTTTTAAACATCATTGCAAGAATTTCGGTCTGACTGTTTTCTTCCTGACTTGCATGGCCAAGCAAGCTGGGGGGAAACAATACAGAATACTGCCAATAATATGCAACAATTTGACAGTTCATATCAAAGCGTTGTAGGTGACCTAGGATAAATTTAGTACTGATACTATACATATTTACAAGACTGCGGAATTTCAGTCGAAAGATTTTCCGAAAGTGCCCACCTATAAAGAAGCATTGACTTTTCCAAGTTTAACAGACTACCTAAAGGATAATCCTATGACAGAGCAAATAAGGAAAGTTTTGGAATTTCCTACGACTGTTTTTCAGTCGAAAACCTATCGCATGTTATAAACGTTCCTGGTAGATGGTTGCAAGGTAGCTTTGATTTCCGGCTCTAAACAACAGCAAATTCACTCTGCTGCCAACAACCGAGAGGTCATACACAAAAAAATTAGGAAAAAGGGATCGTTGTGTTACTTTTGCTTCTTTTGAAACATGTTTGACAGATGAGGGAAGAAACATCTATACCTAACGATGTAAGGTCAATACACCCCCTTACATTTTCTTCATGTCAAAGCAGCGCAAACTGCTCCACTTTCAGGCATGATGAATGAATGACTGAATGACCAACAAACTAGAAGAATTGCCTACCAGAGAAAACATTACTGATGTAAGGAGGTTTGTAGGAAACGCTGTTTGTAGGTAACGTTCTCTTACCGGAAGTGAGAGTAACCGGAAGTAACTAAACAGGAAGTGTAGTGGCATAGCTATGAACCGGAAGTGTACAACTTAAAATATACGTGCATAAATTTGAATGCAAAATCGTGACACAAAAAATAAAAATAATAATAACAAAAAAACTACCGATTTGTCTTCTGGTATTTTTAAACACGGACCTGCGCTATCAAAGGAACCTTGGCCTGGCCAAGCCGCCAGTCATTTCACACTTTACACTTGACATCGAACTGTCAACATCACGTGCGTCCTATCGCCAATGGAGGACTGTTGCTGGCACGAAATTCAAATTTGGCAAGCTAAAATATTATATTCGTGCTAAAAGGCGCATAAATTCAAATAATGCTGTCAGTTTTATTTTCGTGAAAGATAAATCCTATACAATATTGAACTGGTGAAGGTAGAATTAGACCTAATTTTTGGGGCAACGGTCTTCCTCCGTGTTGCTCGCAGTGTCAGCCATCTTTGATTAGCCGTTGAAGCAGTGATGGTGTGACAAAGAGCGCAGGTCCTTGTTTAAGTATGATAACATTCAGTATATTAGTATTATTTCATTGTTTTTAGTCTTTATATTTTTCGTTATCAGCTAGTTTGATTTCGGTCTACCGTTGTTATTTTTTTAGGCGTAACCCTACGTTAATTTCCGTTGTTATGTATACATGTCAACTATATATAAAAGCCAATGTAAAT
Source organism: Cladopsammia gracilis (assembly GCA_022457155.1). Taxonomy (NCBI): domain Eukaryota; kingdom Metazoa; phylum Cnidaria; class Anthozoa; order Scleractinia; family Dendrophylliidae; genus Cladopsammia; species Cladopsammia gracilis. The sequence continues at coordinate 353,838 of JAJGOT010000422.1, forward strand.
TCAGTTACCTCATTGTAACTGAAGAAGGCTGGTTTGGCCAGCCAAAATATAGTACACCTTTAAAAATTTTACCTACGTTGTATCGGTCTTTGCTTCTATACTATATTTTCACTTGTTAAACCGATCAGATCGCTGGTTTGATCCAACGTACACCAGCAGGATTGTCGTCCATGGTTACCTGCTTGAACTACTCATTGCATGGATAAACATCAAATAAAACAAAATGGATGGATAAAATGATAAATTTCGACGCTGTTCATATAATTCTTACACCAGTTTCGGCAATGCTGCCTTCTTCAGGTTACAAAACTATTTAGAGAAACTGTTAAAAGTTCGTTAAATTCGCTTATAACGAATTTATCACAAAACCATAGTTAACCCAATTAAAAATTGACGATGTATCAATTCTTCGAGTAGCAAACAAATTATTTACTCTCATTTTATGGTGACTTTTCTGACTATTTTTTTTTATCTTGGAAGGTGACAAATTAAGGTAAGCCATAAGAATGGCTCTGCTTTGGACCAGAATGAGTACCCTTTTTGTTTATATATTTATTGCAGGTTTCAACCTGCAAAAGCAATGCTGACCAATGCTGGACGCCAACTCAATTTCACAACGATTCGACAGATTTAAAAAGAAAACATTCGTTTTTAACAGAATGGGGCACATCTGTGCTCATTGAAATGGCTGTTTTGTACTATTGTTGATATTTTTTTATTAAATCGGTAAACTATACCTCCAAGATTCAAGATAGTTATATGTATTGTAGCAAAATGGCTAATCAACCGATTAATCTTACGAGTGAAATTTGTGATCCTCGCAGTGTGCTCTCAACTTAAGCAGTTGAAAAAGCAACCTGAAAAAAATTGGATGTAGCAGCTCTCGTAAGGTCTCACACCATTGGTTCGGAGAACAATAGAACAAACAACCCAACAATGGGCTCTAGACCTAAAAACAATAGAAGCTGTGTTTTACAAGGCCAATGAAAATAGTGGTTTCGGAGAGCTGCTACACTACTGAAAAAATTCATGCTTGACCTTGATGATGACCTTGACCTTGACCATGACCTTGCGATACCGATTAAACTTACGTCACCACTTGTGACGGTAAACTGACACAAAAAGCATTTGCGTTGTGAGCGAAGACCAGTCGAGGTGAAGACCCAGGGCAAGGTGCAATTTGTGACGGGGGAGGTAAATAACAATTTGTCTTTTTCCAATACATACTTTTACTTTTTTATAAACTGTATGCGAACTATATCCCTAACTCTAATTACTCATACGCGGAGTGGCATGAGTTAAGGTTTCCGACCTCTTTCTGAGCTATAGCATTTAGACTTTACCTTAAAGCCAAACCCGCGATATAAAAGGCGGCTGGACTGTTCAACTCATGCAAATGAGCAAAATCTATTGCTCTTACTCATTACTCATGCGCGAAGCGGCATGAGGTAAGGTTTCGGCTCCGTTTTTCTTGTTTTTATTTTTTGTGTCACGGTTTTGCATGTAAATTTATGCGCGCATATTTTAAATTGTGCACTTCCGGTTCATAGTTAGTTAGTTAGTCCTCTTCGTCCCGTGCGGGACATAAGGCGTCAATAATCTGATTCCATCTGGACCGATCCTTAGCTGCATGCTGTGCCTCGCCCCAAGACAAGCCCATCTCACTCAGCTCGGCCATCACAGTACGTCTCCAAGTTGTCTTGGGTCGCCCTCGCCTCCTTTTTCCAGGTGGTGTCCATCTAAGGGCGATCTTGGGGATACGATCTAGGTCCATTCTGAGGACATGCCCGAGCCATCGGATCCGGCGGCGCCTGATCTCAAGTATCACACTCTGACTCTTTGTCTTCTTATAGAGTTCTTTGTTTGAGATCTTGTTGGGCCAGAAGATGCGACATATTCTCCTGAGTCATCCGTTGTGGAAGGCGTTGATCTTGTTCATGTCGCTCTTTATCACTCTCCAGCACTCGGCGCCATATAGCAGAACTGGCTTGACGATACTGTTGTAGAGTCTCAGCTTCGTTCCAAGGCTGTATTGCTTCGATTTCCAGACAGGCTGGAGTCGTGCAAAAGCACCGCGAGCTTTCCCAAGTCTTGCCTTAATGTCCTTATGTGCTGCATTGTCCTTGGCGACGAGACTACCTAGGTAGGTGAATTCCTCGACAAAGTCAAGTTGTTCATCCTCTACTGTAATTGGTGCATCGGGAGTAGCATTGATGCACATTACCTTGGTCTTAAAGGTGTTAATGTTCAAGCCTGCCTGCTTGACAAACTTACTGAGCCTGTCGGTTTTCTCCTGTAGGTGGCAACGTGTTGTGGAGAGAGCAGCAAGGTCATCCGCAAAATCAAGATCTTCAAGTTGGGAAAAGAGTGTCCACTGAATGCCCCGGGGTCTGTCAGCCGTTGTTCTGCGCATGATCCAGTCAATGGCAAGCAGGAAGAGGATGGGAGCGATGATACATCCCTGACGTACACCTGACTCCACGAAGAACCATTCTGACAGGTTGTTATCTATGATGACACTGCACTCGAACTGGTGGTAGAACAGACCCATGAGTGTGACCATCTTTGGAGGGACACCATATGTTTTCAAGATCTTCCATAGGGTGTCGCGGTGCACACTGTCGAAAGCTTTCCTGAAGTCTATAAAGTTAATGTAGAGAGGGGTGTTCCACTCGATGCACTGCTCGATGATGTTTCTCAGAGCAAAGATCTGATCTATGCACCCCCGACCTCTTCTAAAACCTGCCTGTTCCTGTCTCAGAACAGTGTCAATGGCTGCATCAATTCTTGCCAGAAGAATCCTGCAGAAAACCTTTGATGGAATTGAGAGCAGTGTGATGCCCCGCCAATTGTCGCAATCCCGGAGGTTGCCTTTCTTGGGGATCTTGACAATTAGGCCTTTAGTCCAGTCGCCCGGTATTGTGTCAGTCTCCCAGATGTCTCTGAAGAGGTCCGTGAGAACCTTGGTTGAAGTACCAAGGTCAGCTTTCGGCATTTCCGCATGGATGGAATCAATGCCTGGAGCTTTCCCACTCTTCATAGTTTTGATGGCACACCTGACTTCTGCTTCAGTTGGGGGACTGGTGTTGATGTTCAAAACATCCTCGGCTGGTGGAGGGTCGGCAGGATCATCTGGTTCTGGGCGGTTGAGTACCTCACGGAAGTGCTGTACCCATCTGGCTGCTTGTTCACGCTCTGTTGTGAGGTTGTTGCCATCCTTGTCATTGACAGGGGCAGACTGGCTGGTGTTTTTGCCACAGAGTTGTTTTGTGATCTTATAAACAGTACTTATCTCACCTCTTGCAGCAGCACGCTCGGCTTCACCTGCTAGCTCCTCAGCAAAAGCTCTTTTGTCATTCCGAGCGCTCTTCTTCACCTCTTTGTCCTTTATCTTGTAGGCTTCTTGAGCCTGCTCTCGGAGTCTGAGTGACTTTGTGCTCAATATCTTGGCCTTCAGCTGTTTCCTTTCTTCTATCTTCTGCCAAGTATCAGCTGTTATCCATTCCTTGTTCTTTTTCCGTCTGTAGCCCAAGACATTGGTGGCTGTCTCGACATATGTCTTCTTGATGGTTTCCCACTTGGTGTTAACACTGGGGTCCTCATCGTCGTCAGCCAGGGCAGCAAAGCGGTTTTTCAGTCTCAGTGCAAACCTCTTTGGTGGTGTTAGGGCACTTCAGTTTGGCAACATCTAGATGTTTTCTGGACTGGTTCTGCTTGGCCACTTTCCTGAGTTTCAGCTTAATGGTTGCTGTAACTAGGTAGTGGTCGCTGTTGACATCGGCACCACGACAAACTCGAACATCTTGAAGAGACCTGCGCCACTTTCCATTGATCAAGATATGGTCGATCTGGTTGACAGTGGAGCCATCAGGAGACTTCCATGTGAGCTTGTGGATGTTTCTGTGTGGAAAGATGGTACCGCCGATTACACAGTTATTCTCCAGGCAGACACCAATCAGACGTTCTCCGTTGTCGTTCATCACACCGCATCCGTGTTTCCCCATAGCTCTATCGCAGTCGGTATTATCAGCTCCGACCTTGGCATTCATATCACCCATGAACAGTAGCATGTCATGCTGAGGGACTTTGGAGACTGCTTGTTGTAATTCCTCATACCAGTCGTCCTTATCTTCCTCATCAGCTTCGTTTGTTGGAGCGTAGCACTGCAAGATGGTAAGTTTGCAGTGCTTAGAGTTGAACCGTGCTCTGATCAGCCTGTCACTTAGTGGTTCTCATTCTTGCAAGGTGTTGACCTTCTCTTTTGAGACTATGAGGGCCACGCCGCGTATGTGTTGACTGTCGTGTCCAGAGTGCAAGGTAACTGATCCGTCGCTGTTCACTTGGCGTCCAGAGCTTGTCCATCGGCACTCGCTAATCCCCAGAATGTCCAGTCTGTACCTCCTCATCTCGCTGATAACTTGTGCTGTTCTTCCGGTTCATACCTTTGCCTTTTACACTTCCTGTTTAGTGACTTCCGGCTACTCTCACTTCCGGTAAAAGAGCGTTACTTAAGTGTCACGACAGCATCTCCTACAACCTTACATACATTACTATGTTCACGTTTGGTATATAATAGAATTAAAAGAATCACTGGCTTCATTGTGGTACGTATATATCACAAAACTTTCTTACGCATGCGCATGAGTAAAGGCTGCTTGAAGCCTCTTGTTTGCATTAGATTCGGCGTGGGGCTTTGTCCTTTTATACCGCAGGTTCGCCTTTAAGGTTTGCCCTCCGTTTTTCTTTTTATTATAATTGTTTTTGTGTCATGATTCTGATTTTTGTTTTTTGTGTCATGTAAATTTATGCACGCATATTTTAGTTTCATTATTCCCGGGCTTCCGCTTTTCCCTCGGTCAACACCGTACCTAGTTAACTTCCGGTTTTCAGGAATGAGGTAATCAGGAATGTCACCAAAACAACATCACAGGAGCGTCACGCCGTCACGCCTCCAACCCCATACCACACTACACCAGGAGCGCTTACCATTTGTGTGGAAAAACCGGTAATTCCGGGGAGAATTCAAATGTCAAATGAAACGGTTCATCCCGGTGGATTTTTTTCGGAATAAAGGTAATACCTTTCAAGGTATTTCCTTTTTCTCGCTTTCACCGGAACGACCGGAATTTTCTGTTCCATTTGTTCGCATCACTAGTACCAGGCTTCTTCGCGAAATAAGGAAGCTCGAAGATGGCGGATCACTTTGAAGAAGGAAATTTACTCCGAGTTTATTCGTATGAAAATTGCCACTTTTCATCGGCTATATTGACAGATTTTCTACAGCATGATTGTGAAATTTAACAGGCTACAAAGATGGACATTTTTGATTGCCGTTAGTTGTTTTACTTTAACTTTTACGAATCGTGCTTGCTGCATGAGCGATTCGCACAATTGAAACGTAGTCGTACTTAGCAAAGAATCAGAGCTGGAATTCTAGCGTTAACTTGAGCGAATAAGTAAATAAATAAATGATTGTTCTGGTAAAATTGGAGACTTGTAGCAGGGCTTGAAAGCGTACAATCGCGTTTTAGGGTAAGCTTATAAAAGTATTTTTCCTGCCGTCGTTTTGTTTTTCACCCCCAGTGCCTCTCGGCATTCGGTAAAATACAAATGGTACAGGTCATTCCTGTTCCGTTTCCTTCAGTAAGGAAAGTCCAGTACCATTTGTCGGAAAATTCTAACCGGAAATTCCATTCAAATGGTAAGCGCTCCAGAACACACCTTCACATTACTAAACAGTAAGTGAAGTGTATATATAATTTTATAATTGTCACTTTTTATATACTGAATGATTTTACCGAGTTTAAATAAAGTTATATGCATGTATGTATGTATGTATGTATTTATAAGACGAAAATGTATCGCTGGTTTCCTTGTGGTAGACTTCTTCATGAAAGCAATTAAAAACAGAAAGGTTCTTTACACAGACGCGTGTTAAGTGGAAGAGATAATACTTAGTAACATGCGGGTCCTTATCGTCTTGTTGCTTTATAAAAATTGCTTCTTTTCTTATGGTACATTAAAATATAAAATCAGAAAACGGCAAACTGATCCTTACGGCAAGGCGATGAAGGAGTAAATAAAAGAATAAAACAAAATTTATGTATAGTTTAAAAAACGAGCAGTAGTGTATTATCAGGTTTAAAAACTCGAGGCGAAGCCGAGAGTTTTTACACCTGATAATACACGTGCTGCGAGTTTTTTGAACGGCTTCAAAAACGTTCTTTCAAAAGCGTGTCCCTTCGGAATTAAAACATTTGCGCTTTTGTGCAAAGAGGAAATTAGCATACGAGAAAAACAAGTATACTAGACAGATTAGCATACAACACATGTGCCACGTCTTCGACGAAGTGACAATTGCTTCCCGGCTCCTGTCGAAAGTTTTGGGATTTTATAGTTCTGAGGGAAAACATCTACTGAAAAATGCTATACTAAAGTTGTCAGGTACGGTAGATAAAACGGCTGACAATTTTTTTTCAGAGGTAGAGAACGAGTGGAAATAAGCAGCTTGCATCTGCGAACCAGTCGCTTACCTGGCAATTTACACGAGGGCGCTGGTGTCATTCAAATAACGGCTCACTTGTTAAACTGTTGGTTGTTTATTTTGTTGAGAAGATTCCAAATAGAATGGCGAAAGACCAGATTTCGTAAAACAGTACTGCACAAAAATATTAAAGTCACCATTTGTTGCACTAAGAATCCTGAACAATTACTACCCATATCAGTAATCTTTATATAAAGATTACGTGTGATCTTAATATAAATATCACGGTCATTTTAAAATCATTCTCATTAAAAATTCAGCGATAATTGTATTGTTTGCCCATTCAGCCCCGAACTCCCCTGTGACTGGAATCAAAGCCGCCACCAGGCTTTTCATAATGACCGTAGATTACCCTGTATAAAGGCTCATACACGTGATCGATTTGTGTCGTGTGATTGGCTGATATGCTCATGAATTATTAATGAGTTTTTGAAATATATATTAAAGCGAATTTGCCCAATATTTCGGTTTGAAAACAAACCTTTTTCAGGGGCTAACAGAAAAATGAAAAATGAAGTAAAAACTAAAAGTTCGTTACAAATAAGAGTTTGAAATTATGAAAATAAAAACAATAGATTATTATTGGTGCAGGAGACTAGGTGTCGTATGTCAATGAGTTTCGTCACGTCTATTTATTCCTAGAGGAGATAACGTTTTCCCTTTGTGTATCAAATGAGCCTCTCTCGCCTTTCTCACTGCGTCACGATTGCTGCGTATGAGTTCAAGTGGGATTAGAAGAACATCATTGATTGAATGTCCAGCTTGATTGAAATGTAGGGAGACAGGAGTGGGATTGTTGAGCTGATGATGGTTTATGATGGAACGGCGGTGTTCTCCAAATCGAAATATTGGGCAAATTCGCATTAATATATATATATATATATATATATATATATATATATATATATATAAATTTTGTTTTATTCTTTTATTTACTCTTTCATCGCCTTGCCGTAAGGATCAGTTTGCCGTTTTCTGATTTTATACAAGTAATTATTGTACTGATCCAGGTCTACAACTGGGAGATCCGGCACCACTCAACGGTTTGTCGCTGTGGTCTTGCTGATATTTTACATTAAAATATATGACAAATGTTTCTTACGCATGCGCATGACAAACGTTTTCCGTAATTTGGTCTTATTGGTGTATAAATCAATCCTGTATTTCTCCCATCGAGGTGAACGCTGCTTTTATACAAAGCATACAACTTGAGGCCAAATTTGTCGCGATTCTGTAGAAATAAGAACTACTTTTGATCAGAGCTCTTCCGAGGCAAAAATGCCAAACATCGATCTCTCGCGCTCGTAAGCATATTGTTAATTTATTCCACATTTTACTGCCGATTCTTTACAATGCCTGTGTCGGAGCAGTATTCGCTGCCTGTGGTGAATAATTTCATGACTTTTTTAAAGAAATTACTATAGAAACACACGGGAAAACGGCGTCGTTACTGCAGCCTATCGGATTTACAAATATTTTTGGACTTCTGGACTGGACTTCTGTGGATTATGGACTGTGGAATGCGTGTCATATTAATGTAGATTTTTACTGATTTCATTTGATTTTAAAAGTAGTCTTTTCAAATGTAACAGAAATAATTCACGGTTTGAGAAGTAATAGACGAGTGTGGATTTGATCAGAAATCAATAAGTTAAATATGTAAAGCGAGTACATAAAAATTGGTAGCTTCAATCAACGCGTCTTAACGTCTCATGCGCATGAGTATAGGCTACTTGGATCCTCTTGTTTGTTTGTAATAGGGAATTATTTTGAGATTGCTTTTATCCAATCTGGTTTACAACAGTTATCGATTTCACAATTAGCATTCCACTTTGTTTGACTTTTATCAGGATTGAAAGATTTCAGAGATACGAGCTTTCTATAAACAAGTTTGTTTGCTTTTTTGTATTTGACAAAAGCAGAAAAGAAATCTTCATAGCCTGTTTCATTAGATGCAGCTTTTGAAGAAATTGAAATACTTCGAATTGATGATATGAGACCATGGAAAGTTAAGGGTTGCATTTGTATGTTGTAGGTGGTCCTAAATTCAGCGAAAGAGAGGAACTTGTCCTGATCTTTCATTAGGTGTTTTATTTTCAAAATGCCTTTCGAAATTAGCTGTTTGAAAACGATGGGTTTATTGCCTATTCTGATTAATGAATTATGCCATAGGGGTTGTTCTAGAAACTGCTGCTTACTGTTTATTTGGGGATTAAAATTGACTTCAGCCCATATACATAAAAGTTCTTTAAATAAAGGGTTTGTAACGTGGAATGTTTCCGAAGTATCCTTCCTATTGAGGTTACCACTAAAAATCAACTTTCCATCATATTTTTCTAGCTCTCTTTCAAGAAAAAGTTTCCATTTTCCACTGTTCTCATCATCAAGATATTTCTTTATCCATGTAGTTTTAAGCGCTTTGTTATACGAAAAAATGTCGATCATTTTCAATCCTCCTTTCCCGAAATCGTTAATCATTATATTGCGTTTAATTTTATCTCCTTTATTATTCCATAGAAAGGTATAAAATAAATCATTTATCTCCTTGAGTGTTTTATCATCTGTTGTCAAAAAAAAAAAAAAAACAATTTTCAATCGGCTTTTAAGCGGTCTTTTCCAAGTCAGATCAACGTGAAATTTTCACTACCAACTGGTTTTGAATTGAAGTTTGGCAAGGTATATTTTCTAGTAAAATCAATATTACCATGACGACGATAAACAACAAACTTCGAAATCGATAAAAGTGAAATTTTGCGCGTTTAAGATTTCGCATTGAAAATCCCACCTAGCCATCTTAAAATATGGTATAAGGCATATATATTTTGCAACAATAAATGAAACAATGAATGAAGTTTTGATGGAACTAAAGTAAACTACGCTATACCGCCGCGGTGTAATCAGTTCCTTAATTTATAACTTAGCCATATCTCACACAACGCAATTATGTTGTATAAAAAGGGTCCGACCAAAAATGAAAAACACTCACTTTTTCAACAACATGTTTTGAAATTTCGGTTACTCAATCTTTCAAATTTTTCTGGTTGTTTGAGTTCCATGCCAGGTGCTATTAAAAACATCCGTCGGAGAAAATACTGTGTATGACTATAAATGAAACGGAAATAAAAGCCGTTACGGAATTAATATGAATACGACGGTTTGTTATAAGCTAAGCTATGTGCGACACATGAAAATTCAAAATTGACTTACGCTACGGGTTAACCGGAAGCATAAGTGATGTTATTTCAGTTCTCCCGATCTTGACCCGCAACGAAATTTTTTTAGCAAATCGGTGAACCCAGGAAACCGACCAACCGATATTGATTGACACTTTGTTAATGACGACGTCCCAAGGGTAAATCCAATTTATACTTGTCGCGACTTAAGAATGAATTAACCCGATCTATCATCTCCAAGTAGCCTATACTTGTGTAAGAAAGTTTTATAGTTTATTTTAAACGTTGATTGAAGAGACATGTTGATTGAAGCTACCAAATTAATTTTTCTGTACTCGCTTTGAATATTTATTTATTGATTTCCGATCAAATCCACACTCGTCTAAAGGCTGGTTTTTACTAACGACGGATGGGTCGGAGTCGCAATCAGAATCGCAGAGCGATACGATCTAGTGAAAATCAAAACGACGGAATCGGAAGAAGATGACGGAGTTATAAGACAACATAAATAGGCCATTGTCTGAAACGAAACATTTCATATTAAATTCGCTAGCAGACACGCGCGAGAATCCACGCTTTCGGCGCTTCATGCTTTTGCGAGCAGCGAACAGCGAACAGCGATTTGAGCGAATAAGCCTAAAACAGAGCGAAAAAAAAACACTTAACTGATAAATGTTAACCTGCCATTTTAATTTCATTTGTAGTTTAAAAACAAGCGTATTCAGTTTACAAATAAGAAAACATCTAAGCGTCACATAAAGCTGAAACGAGACAATACCCTGCAAGCATGTCAATACCCTGGGGAATTTAACAATAGCCCCGGGCGTACTCCCCGAATCCCCGAAAATTTAAGTGGCGGTGTGCGGCGCGCTTCTTGAAACCCTTACCATGTTACAAACCATATCCTTTGGTGCCGTTATATAGCTTATATAAAGAAGAAGACCCCCCACCCCCACGGACAAAAGTTTGCGACTGAGAGACATCGAGTGCATATCTATACCCGAATACTACATCTCGTTCACGCTTGGGCATTGAACGAAATAAAACCGTCTTCTTTTTCCGTCTAGATATACCATAATGTAGAGATAAGTTATCTGTCACAACGTCTTTAAGACGTACTGACAGACGAATTAGCCGAAGACGAATTTTGCCCCATAATTCGTCTAAACACCGAATTTATATCTACAAAAATTATCCTTCTCAGACAAATAATTCGTCTGGCCTCGCTCAGACGGATAATTCGTCTCTAGTATAAATTGGGCTATCGATGAGTTAGATTCACTTGCCGGGTTTTAAACCCATGATTTGAGCGAGGGGGCTTCTTCTTTATTAACGCTTCTCGTAATATCATTTTGTAGCAGTACTGGATTCTGTAATCGATGATGGAAAATGACTCGGAAGACGACAGCTTGACAGACTTGACAGCCCGAAGAACTTGATACCAGTACAAAGATTGGAACGAGAACAATTGTGGCTTTTTGTGTGATTGGCTTCCTGGTAGATTTCTTTTTCGCCATCAACATCAGCGCCAGTCAAGACATATTGGAAGCCACAGAGATCCCAACATCTCTGGTTTTATTAGCTGCAGTTGCCCCTGCATGGCTGACGAGTGTTGTCTGTCAATACTTCTTTCAAAAAATCTCAGTTTCCAAGGCAGCTTGTGCAATTATTACCATATCTGTCAGTGGAATGTTGATAACCTCACTCGCTCATGAGCCCAAAGTGAAGTTAATCGAAGTGTGTATGGTGTCATTCGGTTACAGCAGTACAGAGACCGTGTTTTATCCCTTATCCGCTTTCTATGGAGGGAAAACTATAAACTGTTATGCTCTTGGCTCGGGATTCGCATTTCTGGCAGGGCCTTTGTCTTACATAGGTAAGCATTACTTTGTCCAATTAACGTTTGTCCAATTAACGTTACACAGGTACATTGCGAAATTGCCAAGGTTCGTAACGACCAGATACCTGGCCTGACAAGGCTGGAAATGCAAAACATAACAGCAAACAAACAACAGCACTTCGTTGATTAAGGGTTTTACTCGCAGACTCAAAAGTTATAAAATAAGAAGCCCCACAAGAAAGTGCTAAAATAACCGGGAAGCTTTTAGTTATTACAGCGGTTACCAATAACATGCGACCCAACGCATTACATCCCTGAAGGTCAAAGTTGAGTTTGGTGGACGTCAATCAAAGAAGGGCCGTTACAATTATTTTTAATCCTTACAGGATTTTACGGTAACAGAGCCAAAGGATCGTCAATTTTACCCGCCAAGAAAATATAAAACTTAAACTAAATTGACTTCCAAGCCTAGGGTCAAATAAATAAAGAAAAGAAAGAAACTACACTTGTAGTTACCTCAAGAAAACCGCCTGCTCCAATTGGTTGATAGTCCATCCGTGCGCCGTGGGTAGCTTTCGGTCAGCTTTCGGTCAGCTTTCAATTATTCAATTAAGTTAAAATTTGATGTCCTTTGTTTCGATATGAGGGTATGAATGGGGTTTAGTGTTTAGTTTTGTTTACCCATAATTTTTAGTGTTTGCTGTTAAATTGGTTTTAATGTTTACTGTTTCGGAGAAAATACTGTTAAGTGTTTGGAGGGTTTTTCGTAAAACAAATTATAGTCTTTTAACATTGTAAACACTTGTCTGCTCTGCGCAAATCGCTAATAAAATCACTCAATCGCCATGCCTGAACTTTGAGCCTGTGCTCAAAGGGGCTGTGGTCTCTTTTTTCTAACCATGCGCAACACCATTCTGGGAAACCTGGGGAACAGTCTCGTCCCAAGTGCCTGCGATCCTTTGGTCAGAGTCGAAGGCAAAGAAAAGCGTCAGTCAAAGAACAACGTGGTGTTGTTAAAGATCTAATGAGCTAGCTTCTATAGAAGATTTTTTTCCGCACTTGATCTCTTTGTTGTAGGGCTGACTTTCTTTCATTAAATTTGATTTCAGATGCAATTCAACGGTATTATGAGGGTAGCCTTTAGCTCTGAGACGTAATTTCAATTTGTTGATATTCTCGTTGAACGATTTTGCTGAAGAGTTAGTTCTTGGAGTATTTGGGGTTTGGGGTACAGGCTGGTGACATCTAAGGAAACTAAAAAGGATAACTATTGAGATCTATTGGAGTTTTGTCCTTTAGATGAAACTTCTGAAGTCTGTTGTGTCCTTAAGACAGGACTTCTGTGATTTTGCTATTGGCTGAAGTACACTGACTACGAATGAGGATATTCGTTCTGTGGGTCCAACGACGTCCAACCTTTCCTGATATCATTGGCCGTCCAACGGGTGTTGGTTTGTGGATCTTTGTAAGATTATAAAAGACGGGTATTCTCGGTGTCTGTGATAACCATTTTACAGTCACTTGGTCAGTGTAGCCTCCCTGGTGAAGGTCTAGCTTTGGTTATTTGTTTCACCCTTTGAGAAGTTTCTTTTACCATTGTCATTCGAGGGGTGTGTAGTTATTTCTGTCGTCCAGTTGAACCTGACCCTCCTGTATTTTGTCTCGTTTATGCATGATTACGGTAGTGGTGCCCTTATCCGCTTCCTTTATGTTTATATCAGATCTGGTTTTAAGCTCTCATATGGTTTTTCTTTCGTTTGGCGTTAGGTTGTGTTTGGGCTTGGTTATCTCTATTTGCTCAAGTTGTATTTTGATTTCTTCTACATAACTCTCTAGAGCAACTGACGGTTGAACTGTTGGTTCCCAGTGTCACCATTTTCGCCATGAAACTGGAGCTGCATTCTCTTTCACATGTGAATATATCGATGAGGTCACGTTTGGTAACGTCTTTTCCTCGTTTAAGTGACGAATGAACTGTTTGTCTGTGGTATATAGTCGAAACATTTTCGGGTTTCTCCTCGGAAATCTTCGGTAGCTTCGGAAATCTTCGGAAATGATCGGAAACGTACAAATGACCATCGGACAACTTTCCGACAATTTTGGAGCCGTTTTTGTTTCTATCTGGATGAAATTTACTGTTACAGTGATTTTTTTACTGTTGGTATTAAAATGCCCAAAATTTAACTGTTTTATGCTACAGAGCCCAAACATTAAGTGTTAAATGTTAAAAAAAACAAAACCAAACACTGAAGTTCTTCGCAAGTCCACTCACAGGCAGCCCAAGCTTAGTATGTGATGTTTACGCAACGAACGATCTGTAGACTTTGTATGGGAAATCCATTTTAGTCTTATATATGCTAAAATAAAGCTTTAATGTGGAAATAAACTTCACTTACCTCAACATTGTGTTTTCGTTGTGTCTTGTATGCAATTTGGGCGCAAATGATGTCCATTTTAGACGGTTTTGTGGCTTACGAGTTTTCGCGATGTCGTTGGTTGTCTTTTCCACTCATAAAGAGAAGCAAGGCCGGTGACTCCCGGCAACCTCGTCCCACAAATCGCTCTTTCACCACAAAGCGACGGGCCGAATCGCCATAAAAACACCACAGCCATAAGGCCACATAAATTTCCTATCCCATCGACTCGTCTCGGCGATCGCACTACGATTTTAGGGGGAGAAATTTCAAATAATATTCGGTTTTCTGCAATCTTCCCGACCGTTCAGCTAGCAGTGCGACTACGGCCGCTGTAGCGTGACCACGATCATACGACATTCTGCACTCTCATTGGCCAATTCAAAATAACAACCACGCGCAATAAGTAGACTGTCAAGGGAGGCAAAAGACAAATTTTGCCGCCAGTCAATAAACACACTGGCCCCCCTCCCTTGACAGTCTACTTATTGCGCGTAATGTAATTTAGCTTGTTTGAATATTTAGATAGTTTAGATAGGTGTCCTTACTTAGTGGGTATTTGCTATATTTTATCTTGACACAGAAATAAAGTTTTTATTTATTATTATTTATTAATAGACCTTTTTACCGATATATGGCAGCCATATTGAATTACAACTTGGGCATCCTTTTTTATTTATTTATTTAGTGCCACACACAGAAACACTACTTACCTGGTACCTTACAATACAGTTTCTTACATTACTTGGGTTCTTACATTTCATTTCAGTTCATTACTTGGTTCTTACATTACTTGGGTCTGCTTACAGACTTGGACAGGTCTGCTTACTGCTTGGGTCTGTTACAGCTAAGGCCTGGCTAAACTAGGAAACATTGTTGCGGAAACATTGTTTCCTGTAATGTTTCCGGGGTGGCTAAATTAGCGGGAAGCAAACAAAATGTTTTGCTGCCCCGGTGGCTAAACGAGGAAACATTGTTTCGGAAACAAAGGGTCACGCATGCGCAATGTTGTACGCTCGCCGGTCCGCTCGCCGTTGCTAGGAAACATTTTTAGTGAGCAGTACTGGAAACTAGTCAACATTGCTTTCATGGTGGCTAAACTGGGAAACATATGTTTCGGAAGCAAAATTTGTGTCCGGGAAGCAAAAATGTTTTTAACCTGAGGCAAAAACATTTTGTTGTTTCCGAGCAGCAAAATTTGTTTCCGCAACATATGTTTCCCGCGCGGCTAAACTGGGAAACATTTGCTTCCGCAACAATGTTTCCGCAACAATGTTTCCCAGTTTAGCCAGGCCCTTACTCATACTACAAAACAATACGCTGACTTCCTTACAATACGATTACTTGCGATACATTACGTATGCGTACAATTTTATTTTTGATTAGTTAAATGGGACTTATAATAAATTACTTACTTACAATAACAGCTAACTTATTTTGTATTCTTATTTTTATATTCTTACCTTTCTATTTCAAATCACTTCAAATTAATATAAGTATACTGTAAAGGTTTACACAATCTAATGTACACGCCCTCACACACCACACACATACACACACGTGAATAGCCCTTCGTACAGTGTCATCACGCTATCTCAATATGATATGTAATTTCTGGCGTTTGAGTAACGTAGTCAACGAATTGGACAGAAATTGATATTTCTACGGCACGGGAACAGCAGGGGCTGGGCACTATTGTTGTAGTGCATTGTGGGTAGCAAAACTTCGTTATAAACTAAGTATCGCATTCTAGTC
This sequence comes from Cladopsammia gracilis, assembly GCA_022457155.1. Taxonomy (NCBI): domain Eukaryota; kingdom Metazoa; phylum Cnidaria; class Anthozoa; order Scleractinia; family Dendrophylliidae; genus Cladopsammia; species Cladopsammia gracilis. The sequence goes on from JAJGOT010000422.1 coordinate 369,564, forward strand.
CTGCACCAGTGGGCTCCAGTAGTTTTCAAAATGTGTATATTTATTTATTTATTTATTTATTTATTTATTTTTCTTACTGTGTAAGAACTTCAGTGCATATTGTATATATTGTGTGTAGTACTATATAGGGCCTCGTAGGACGGGTTATAGGGTTTGAGCCATGGATCCTACCCAGATTTCCTGCAACATATTTTTCCCCAAAGGGGTTTTTTAGGTGACAGGTTTTTTTCTGGCCTCCGCTTAACCGCAGTATTTCTTCGTATGTGAGTGGTTGCTCAGATCTGGTCCGGCATTGGCATTGTATTATTTTCAATTTATGGATTTGTTTACACCGTTATATTCTATTGTTGTACTCACATTAATGTAGATGTGTTTGGAAGTGCCGTTGGTGTCCGGCCGAAATGAACCTATTGGAGTGTATAATGTCTGTTGTGTAGTGGAGTTGAAATATATAATTCACCTGAAGAATCGTTTGTGTATCACCCCCATGATTTTCTAAAGAGTTTCACCTAAAACTGCTCCAGTTTTGAGGCTGTTATAACCGGCCAGAAAGCTTGAGAAATGTTATATTTCAGGAGTCAAGTTGCGTGTTCTAGAAGTCCATGTATAGCATCTGGCCACCAGAAAGTTAAAGTTAGGTTTTTGTTTATTCTTTGAGATACATGGCCTAAGGCCCGAAATTGTAGTTAAGGAGATGTTGTATATTAAACAGATCTAATTACGACCTCAGGAATTACGAAGTTTTAAGCAATTTCCCAAAGATTTTCCGAGCATTTCCGAAGGCTTTCGAAAATTCTCCGAATAATGTCCGGAGGATGTACGAACGATTTCGATCATTTTTCCAAATCTTCCGAACATTGCCGAAGATGTTCGAAGATTTCCTAGAACTGAGGATCCGAAGATATTTGGACTATAAGCCAACACCTTTTAGTTTGTTTGAAATTTTATTAACAAGAGCAAAAATGGTGAAGATATCGATGTATTTACTTTTCACAGTGAAGATAAAATGTATATCTTAACATGTGTCGAGATGTGATTTTTCCGTGGTGTAAGAAATTCGTGTATTTCACTGAACTTTATTTTCATTCTTATTTTAGCTGGTTCGTAACTTTAATTTCTAGCCATGAATCGCATGTTTGAGATTACTTTTCTCAGTACTGACAACATTCGGAAGTTATGAGTAACCTTTTATACGATAAACAGTCATGTCTTGGCACGGGATCGTTAAAAAAACTGGTATTTTCATAACCTTTATCTATTTTTTTCCAATCGTGCAAAAGAACATGCCCAATCTACATAACATCGCCTCCAAAAAAGAGACGTTTTACATTTTTTCCAGCCGAAATAACACTGTATTTAAGCATTTCAGTAAGTGAATTAAGACGAAGCAGGAATGAATAATCGACTGCTGACCTTTGCCTGTTTCTTTTTCTCTCGCGCCGTGAAACTGGCGACGAGGGGGAGAGGGAGCGAGGAAGTGTATGGGTCATAAAGCACTGAAAGCATCATAATTAGATCACAAGTGGCTAAATATAATCCGGCACGTCTCAGCACACAGGCATTTGTAAGAAACAGCAGTCTGTAAATATTTTCGCATACAAAGATTAATATAATTAAGTTGTACGGTCGTGGATTGGCTGGCCGGCTGACGATATGTATGCTCGGTACCTAAAACTTGCAATATCTTGCGCGAGTTTGATGTTTGTTACAGGATTTATTTCACTGCTGGTTTTGTCCGTAACAAAAGTGGCACCAGCTCGGAAAGGATTAAACTTCGAAGAAGTCACCTGTACAATAACAGATAGCAAAATTTCATGCAGAAGCGGGAATTGCACTTGCATTCGTGATCCAAATGGTAGAGATACACCATGCCTCAAAGTGTACGTGTTTTGTGGAGGCAGCGTTGAAGCGGTTGGAAACGGGAGCTTTTCTAGAAGTAAACAAGACGGATATTTGCTTCGAAGAGATGTACATCACCTAAATGACGAGGTAATGATCATAAAGCTTATCTTTCTTATGCTACTTTACTAAACTCTTTTATGCTCGATTTATATCATTTAATATCGTTCCAGTAACCGTTCGAGTCTCTTATAAATATCTTGAAGTAACCATTCAAGAATCGAAACAGACCTCGGTTTTTAGCTGATGGTTTGCTTGTTTTCACATTTCACACATGCGGCGTTCTCACGTTCTCTAGTGACCGAATTATTCCTTTATCTTTCTAAAAATTATGCGTTCATATACACGATAAATAAGACGAAATTTCGAAGCTTAAAGCACCGGTCAAACGGTGCATGACGATAGTCGATGATAGTTTGATCCCAACTATCATCTACTACTATCATTGACTATAATGCTTGAGATCAAACGGGCGCATGATAGTTGATGATAGTTGGTCAAAAGTGACGCGAGCAAAGTAGCGCGAGCTCCTCCTCAGTCGTCTGCCGCGTTAAAAACATAAGAATTCTGCGAGCGAGAAAAAAGCGGCAGCTTGTTTCTTTTTAGGGTTATTGGAAGAATGTACTGACAATTCGATGGAGCGTTATTCAGTGGAAGGAAAGACAAGAGAATGGATACGGAGATGAAATGAGATTGACGAAAACTGGCCGAAAAACTATCATGGATCATGTGCCCGGTCAAACGAACAAAACTATCATCAACTATCATGATGATTTTGAACATGTTCAAATTGCATGATAGTCGATGATAGCGCGTGATAGTTGATGATAGTTCGTGTTCAAACGGGAACGCGAGTTTGAACTATCATCAACTACTCAACTAGTTTCTTGGTGTTGCGGATGGTGTGATCACCAAATGACGTAAAACAAAAGATTCAAAAGACACTGAACAATACCAATACCACAACACAAAAGCTAACCAACAATGGCTTCCGCAACACCAAGAAACACCCACTATCATCGACTATCATCGGGCTCATCCTCGGTGTAAAAACCTGCCAACTCACGAGCGACGTAAAACAAGGGAAACAAAAGATAATGAAACAATAGAGTGCAAGACAACAAAGGTAGAAAACAAAGAAAAAAGTCATAATCATGCACCCTTTCACCGGGGCTTAAGACTGACCGATTTTCCTGAGTAACATCACATGGTCTGAAATGCAGGCCGATACAACTGAGACCAAACCAAACTAAAATTCTATTAAAGCAACTGAGCTATGCTGTAGGAGGTGGTTCTAACTTTTGTGTCTGGGGATAAATTAATTCCTCCAGTCGGTGACCATGTGGCATTCAAGTGATCAGGAAAGCTATTGAGAAGTACTTTCTTGTGGTGTTTTCCTTGCGTTGTGACTTCAACCCTATTCAGCCTGGGCTTTTTTGAGTTTCTGAGCCTGAGAGGGGGGGGGGGGGGGGGTGGTCGGGGGGGGGGGGGGGGAGGAGGGGGAGCACATAGTGCCCCCCCCCGTAACTTGAAGAACATTAAGGCTATGACAATGAAACCTTTCAAAACATCACGAGTGCCCATAAATCACGAAATGCACAAATTGTTTATAATATTCTCAACAAAATTTTGGTGAGGCCGTCACGGTACACTGCGCGCGACTTTCAACTTTCACTTTCGCGCAACTTTCGTATTGCACTTTATAACCTAATTTTCACTCTATAATCTATTCATTTATGCATTCGTCATTGACCAATCAGAAACTGTATAGTTTGTTGAGTATATTATAACAAACTGTAAGTCGCATCGCACTGTAATAATAGGGAGCTTACGCAACGAGGACGGCAACGCCAAGGAAAACGTCACTTGAAAAAAGAATTCACGCTATTTTGAACTACTTTGCAATTATTCCAATTTGTTTAATTTGTCTAATATGACTGGATTGTCCAGGAGCTAAATTTGTAGGGTCAGCCTTTAAGTTCAAATAGATCTTGAGAAAGAAAACTTTACCGTCGTGTGTTCACGTTCCCCACGAAACCTAAAATTTGATCATTTGACGTTATTGTTTTGCAGGGAAGGCAAAGAAATGTACCAAAAAGTAAAACGCATGTGCATAAGCGTTGTTTTTGCTCATTAAACCTCTTGTTTTGTGCCGTTCTCTCTGCCGTCGCCGTCGTGGTTGCGTAAGTTCATTATTATCAACCGACGGAAAACCATCCACACACGACTCTGAAAATGACTTTCACTCTTCAACAACACTTCTGAATAACTACACAGTAACTGGTTCGATCACACTCGACAGAATATAGAATTTGTATCAAAATTAAATCAGAATTGATTGGATGATAGAGCAGTTTTCAATTGAGTGTCGAAAGTAATTACACAATTGCTTTGGTTTTGCATTGCTACGCTTTGTGATTGGCTAAAAAATCTCGCGCCACTTTCTCGACCAATCAGAAGTAAAACCAAAACCAATCGTGACTTGCTCGCACGCGTTTTCCCGCGCTTGGCGCCGCAGACATGTAATTGCTTCGAGCTCTGATTGGTTCACTGGATTGTTTACGGCTGCTGTGATTGGTCAGAGTAATTACTTTGGTTTTGGTTTTACGACACTCAATAGGCCATTTCCGAGTTGCCTTCAGCCTCTCCATCAAAGAGAGGCTAGGTGCGAAACCTTTCATATGGAAATGAGTTCTCATTCACATGCAAATAAAACTTATTTTCCTATGAAAGGTTTCGCACCTAGCCTCGCTTTGATAGAGAGGCTAAAGGCAACTCGGAAATGGCCTATTGAAAACTGCTCTATTATTTTAATTAGACTAAAATATTTTTTTTTTCCAGTGCTCCTTCAAGGGGGATTCAAACATCTGTAACTTAGGATTAGCATCACCGCAAGACATTGAAAAGTACCGGTTGCAAAGAGGGAGCCCTGGGACCATGGTCAAGTGTTACCGTAACCCTAAAGTCCCGGATGTGGTGGTGTCCGAGAATCACAGCAAAGAATACTACCGGAATGTTGTGTTGCATTGCGTGTTGTGGCCACTTGCTTTGATCGGTCTTTCTATTGTTATTTTCACTACAGTTATGTGCTTATATCCAGCTCGTAAGGAATACAGAAGAATCCGTTGAGTTGCTAAACTGACGGCAGGCACAAAACATGACGATTGGATAAGAGCATTCTCCGCTTTCCCCAAATAAGGCTGCTAAAATACTTCAAGAATCGTGTACTGTATCTTGTAACGTGACTTCGATGAAATGACGTTTACGAATATTATTTCCAGTCTTTTCACAGTTATGCAGCCGTGTTTGTTTGTTTTTATGGTGATCTGAATCCGTTGCTTCAGTATTTTTGTAGCATGTTGACAGTCTTGTTCAAGGTTGTGCCTAAATCACACCGTCCAGAAGGACGTCGGACACCTTATTGAGACTTATATAACGTAATGTCGACACTTAGAATTTTATCTTCAATTATAATTTTTAAGTGTAAAAAAGAAAACCTAAAATCCCCACTCAGGATTGAACCTGTGACCTCAGCTAGGCTTGGCGTTACATAGCCTACCGTACCATCTAGCTTCTCGGGTTGCTTAGTCCTAAATTTAACTATATAAACTGCTAACCCCAACCTGAACTGAAAGCTAACCAGTTACTCCGTTATATAAGTCTCAATAAGGTGTCCGACGTCCTTCTGGACGGTATGATTTGGGCTTGACCCTTGCTCAGGGGTTTCTTTGTCCGCCATGTTAACGCAGAGAGAGCCCTGGGGACGAGGTAAAAAACATCGCACTAGATCAGTACAGTGAACGCTCTGTAAAACCAAATACGAGATTTTTTTCCCCTAAAACGAAGAAATCGAGCGAACTTGCACTCTTGCCTAAAGAACGTGGGTTTGGAGTCGTGTTGTCATTTTTTTTTCAAACAGGAGTCTCGAATAACTTTATACGAAGACTGAGAATGAATTATTATATACATTTTGTTGTCGCTGTAGTGTATTGGACTTTATGATTTAGATAGTGCTGCTGTGAAGGTGTCTTTTTTGATCAAACACATTTTGTAGTTCAATCGTTTTAACGCAACCTCGTTACCAGGATGTTTCCGTTTTATTGTTAATTTGAAAGGGAAAAGCCGTGGAAGCTACAACGAGGCTGCTTTTAACACTTGAACATGCAGGGGTGGGATGGAGGTGGGGAATTTATTTAGCAGCGTTCATTTTGTTCAGCCAAGGCAGTTACGTTTACTAGGCTATTTCAGCACCACTATATCGATTTCGATTTAGTTTGGATCAATTGACCTGATTTTGGGGAATAAAAATTCAGGATGGCGGATCTATTGACGACTCTACTAAAAAGTGACGACATATGATTTTTTTTTTCATTGAGTTATGACTACCATATCCCATATCTTGTAGAGGATACGACGGGCTATCTATTGAAGATAAAATGAGGCGAAATTATTGTAATACATCAAGGGGGGTTCCAACACCCCTCGCCCCCACCCTGTTATTACGGTTGGGTTACAAATCTACTCGTACGTCCGAGGGTTAAACCTGTTATAACCTGTTCCAGGCGTTTAGACAGTGGGGAGTGAAGGATAGGGGAAAATATTGCGAGTGCTGACGGAGGGGGATTGGCGCGAGAGAGAGCGAGGTGGGGAAACCTCGCTCTCTCTCCCCAGTCTCTCCGCGTTTTCCTCGCTCATTCACGCGCCGTGTTTTAGCAGCTCATCGCACACTCATAACTACGACACTGAATTTCGTAATGACGTTCTTTCTGGAACTCCCTATAGCTAAAGAAGAGACGCGTGAGTTAAGACGTCACTCACTTGAAAGTTAGAACAAACAACTCCAAATGCAAGGCTAGTACAAGGGAAATTTAAGTAGATTTAATGGCTATTAAATCTTGTATTTAACCCTTCGCTGGAAAGGTGTTTTAACAAGAAAGAATCAGTATTGTGTAATCTATTTTAAAATTAATTTGCTAATAGACAATTAAAATTAATTTGCTAATTAATTTGCTAATAGACAATGTATTTTTAAGGATTGCAAGGTTAAATAAAAGCTGATCGATGAAGTTTAGCCTTTAAAGTCATAAAATTACTGTTCACGTCTTTACTAATATAATTACATTCACTCAAAGTCTTTGGCGAGTACACATGGTTTCTTGAATTGTACTCCCCATTTTTACTGGCGTTTACTTCAATATCGTCTTTGCAATCATGTTCTATTGTCTTTATGTCAGACCTTAATATCGGTCTATACCTTCTGGAAACATTGACGAGGTTTTGATGAGGGATAACGTTCTTGTTCTCAGTCTCATATCGATGGTCTTTCGCTGTTGCACAGGGAGGGCGTGCAAAAGGTTCATGCTCCTGTGGTACACAGCGTGTTTCTTGGCTGTCTCGAACACTTTTTTCTCATTTCCTTTTCTTTTTCTTCTCATCCTCGTACACCAGTGAATGGAAACTTGCATACCGTAATCGTGGCAAGAATTCTTGCTGACTTTCACGTGAAGGTACGAAATGGGTGTTAAAGGGATCTTTGTATTCTCTGCTTAGACTCCTTGGCGTAACAATCAAAGGAAATATGACTTTGTCTTTTTCTGATAAACTGTCCTTAAATTCGGAAATGTTTCTTTGGTTAAGGTACTTTGTCTTGTCGCAACCGTTGAAGTATGTATTTGAATTAAAACTCCCATCGACTTTAAGCTGGTCTTTTTTAACAGCATTCTGCGAATTTTTTCTAGTTGTTTTTTCATCAGTAACTGAATAATCTTCTATCCTGTTCAGTGAAGATGAATTCGGAAGCTTGGTTTGTTTATCGTTGTTCATATTTGTCAATGGAGGGCTTGATTTTAAGTCCGTTTTTAGTACTTCTTTGGTTTTGTCTTTGATCATTTTGCTGGACGCTTTTCTCTGCCTGTAGTATATTTTGGCGTGAAGATTTCGGAATGGATTTTCTATCCGCTCCAGATCAGCCTGCAATGAAGTATTTTGTCTGTAAACGCTGTGTCTTTTAGTGGGCTCGTTGGAGGAAGAAAATGTCATCTCTAAAGTTCCTAAAAAAGAATAAAGACGCTATCTGAGTGTTTAGTCAAATGAGCTAACTGCATTATAGTTCAGTCTGTAGTAGTTGCAGACCCTTTGTTCGAATCACCCGCACTGTTAAGGAAAGGAGAGTGGTCTCGTCTGTAAAATCCGTACCGCGGCAATTCTCTTTGCCAATAAATGTTCTTTGTCGCCCCCTTCCCATCATCCCTCTCTCACAAGACTCTCAAAATAGCCCGAATATGTCAACATTTTATTGGAGAGAAGGGGCATCAGGATAATAAATTATGACTTGTCACTATGAAGGACTTTGTCACTACGTTTTACTTTTTTTGTAAATGTATCAAGGTACATTGGCCAGTATTGTAGGCCGAGCCGCCCAAAAGGTGATTCGGATCCGACTTATGCATACACAATTGTCATGAATACAATATAATTAAGCCTCAGAAATCACGGTCCCAACATTATTTTGCCAAGAAATTGTAAACAAAATGCAGTCTACTTTTAGAGTGGGGACCCAGAGTAACAAGGAAAAGGCCCCGAGAGAAAATAATTCAGAATGAGAGAAAATATCAGAGTTTTTGCGAGATACAATGTCTGGTGAGCTAGCGAAACAAACACGTCCATGGACCATGGCAACCGTATTGCAACCAAAACAAATGAATCGAAGAAAATGTATGACGCCACATGAAAGAAATAAGAACAAAAATAAAGGATATTTATTTATATGTCATCTCTTTTGGTGAGAAACTAATAAATAAAAGAAAAACGAGAAACTTAGACTACTTCTGAATAATTTGGGGAACAAAAAATAGTAAAAATTATAGCACAAGAATAAAGCAACAATGGACTAATATCAGGTAAATTTTTGATCTCTTTACGTTATTGAAGCGAGGATCAGAGAGTCATTTAGCACGTCTGTATAGTTCATAAAAAAGAAGTTCCAAACGAATCATTTAAGTTTTAGGGGAATATATATCTGTTGAAGACCTTAGTCTCCTCAAAAAATCATCAGTACTGATTATTTGTAATCAGACTAAAAACTAGACTCGATGTCTGATTTTGGGCACGAGATATGGTCAGTATAGGATTTCAGAAAGGTGTAAGGAGCTGGTAAATTCGGGGAATAAGATTTCTTTCCCTAAAATTTTCAGCTGCTGAAATATTTAGCTAAAAGAACCGACAAGCTCAAAATGTATTAAGGCCCGTTTACACATGGGATTTTTGATGCGATTTTTGTCGCGCTCTCCAGTCCAACTTTTGTCGCAAGTGTAAACTAGCGGCGATTTCCTGTGCGATTCGGGTGCGACATTTGCTGTGATTTCCTTAAAATCGCCGCCAAGTTGCATCAGGTTTCGAACATGTTCGAAACCTCTGCGACAAATCGCGCCCAAATCGCACTGAAATCGCCGCCCGTTTACACATGCGATTCGAAGATGCAACTTGCGGGCGACAAAAATTGCATCGACAAGTGCGACAAAAATTGCGCAAAAAATCGCCTGTGTAAACGGGCCTTTGAGCTTTCACATATTTTCCTATTAAAGGCACTAAAATAATATAAAAAAGTACAACGTTTCCCTAAACATTCCTTGTTGGGGAACCCTGGTGTTTATTTCCTAGTAAAAAAATGTCGTCTATTTTGTTGAGGCTTCTATTTTAAGATTATTCTAATGAAAGCTTCAGAGTATTACTTTTCTCCGTGTTGTACATTACACCGGTGGATCATGCTGTGCAACTGGAGTCTTTTCTGCATTGAAATCGTAAGTGTCGAACCACTCACATGAAAGCTATAGTACATATTCCCTTTCTGTTTTTTTTTTGTTACAAAACACAAAACACAAAATAGTTCATCATTATACTTGAGTGAATTTGAGTCTGTGGATAAAATCCTGATGTCACCATTCGAATTGAGCAGCACACTTTCATTCTGTACTCTTTGTTTAAACTGTTGAAATGACCACTTCAAAATAGCGTCCTTAATGACGTTTTGTCATAGAAGAGAGGTAATGCAGAAACTGAGTATACGTTTGATAGAGCTATTCAACGCACATCAAGTGTTTACTTCGTAATTAAAACTGCAGCGTCATCCGAGTGTCAGCCGCGGCATTTTACCGAGCGGACGCTAGCCGTTTTCAGATCGTCGCCAAAAAACTGTTGCTTTAACTCTAAATACCAAATCGCTAATTTGCCCGAAACGTAAGGTAACTGGCCGACAGTACATCTTGAAGTTGCGAGGTATGGAAACTGCCGATTGACTCCGTATGTACTAGGGTCCTACTAATAACAACTGAGCCTCGGTAAATATTACTAGATATTTTACTGCATGGTTTTCATTGCATTTGTGCAAGTAAGTCATAAGTATTTACTTTATTAGACCCTGAGTTAACTTTCAGTGGCGTAATTGTTTGTATTTTGTCAGGTAGTTTCCAAATACAAGCCGAAAATCTGAATTTATCAGACTGAGCAGAATGTATTTTTCGATCTTCAACTCTGCATATTTTTGCTTTCACAGCTGATAAAGTCATAAAGTTTCCCACTTGTTCAAAAATACTACAGTAACTACACTTTGCGGAATGAAAATTGATCTAACTAACAGCTCGGAGATGAAGACAGAGAAACGTTCAGCTTATTCGTCCAAACGAATTGATTAATCCCGAAGCTGCAAAATGAATTATGTATAATTCAGAGAAATTGCAGACTTAGAATTAATTGACAAACGAACATTTGCGATGTTTACAAAACAAGTGAAACTTCCGCGGTTTTTCGTCTTCCTAACTTTCTGTAATTATTTCATTTCATTTATTAATCTAAATGAGCGGATTCTTGGAAAGCATAACGACGATAACTATATGATCGTGATAATAAAAAACAAAAATGGCAAAGCCTCTAAAAACGATCCAACATATGTGATATTATAGCGAACATAAAAAGATGCCTTACCTTTTCTCATGTTGTTTTCTCTCGTACCAGACACTTATCAGTTCGATGGATATCAAGCATGGAAGATTTGTACTCGCTGAAATGCTTTGCCAACCAAATTGGTCGCTTGGGAAACGTCTCTTATAACCTCTTACGCGCCAAGGTGAAACAACCCACGTCAAGAAAGTTCAGTTTTCCTGTTTGAAATTATTCTGACTCATAGGCGCACGATTTGGACAATCATACAGAATAATTGTCACACTGCTTCCTGAATTATCGAATGCACGATCAGTCTGATAAACTGAAAACGTGGTTATCAGTCAGCGATCGTTTATGAATGGTCACATGAAACAGGGAAAAGACACGCATACTCGGTTTGCACAATTCATTAGATCACTTTACTTTTCGTGAAATATAATCTCATTTAAATCACAAGGAGTGGGTACAAAATATGAACAATATATTGGTTTTGTTTTCCTGATTTCACCATGGTTTCGCGGCGAATATTCATATCGAAATCAGATGAACGAGTTGTTTTCGTTTAGAGCTTTTTAAATGGTTTTTGCTCAAAGTTACAAGTGGGAGCAAAGAGAACTTTTTTTGATTAAAATTTATTATACAAATTCAAATTATTGAGTTGTGTAGTCTAAACAAGAAAATTAATTCCAGCCAAAACTTGTGAGTTTCGAGTACGTTCAAAATAGTAAAAGTAAACATGATATAAATGCAAATATATTGCAGAATATTTGTGAGAGGCTTTGGTATCTTGGCACTTTTTGCCGCTTCAAAAGCTACCCGCTGACAATAATTATATACTTCGGTTTTGTTTTTTTCATGTGAACTGTAAAGTAAGACAATATATTGTCAGTGGCTTACATGTACACCGATGTGATTCCTACAAAGTACTTGATCGACATCCTTCAAAATTTTTCAAGCTGATATTGCTGACAAACTAAGACCGGTATCGCAAGAGCGTTCATAGTCATAACAAGAGGCTCCAAGCAGCCTATACTCATGCGCATGCGTAAGAAAGTTTTATAAGAAGATGTCCGACATGGAGAAGAGTTACTCCTTTCATTCAGTCATCGTTCCTGCAAACCACGCTGTTTACTATTGAATGTTTTGTAAATGAAAGCTGTACTACAATGAAGCCACTGATTCTTCTGAGTGTTATATTTACCAAACTTGAACATTACTGATGTAAGTAGGGTTGTAGGAGACGCTGTCGTGACGTTTCAGTAACGCTGTTTTACCGGAGGTAAGAATAGCCGGAAGTCACTAAACAGGAAGTGTAAATGGCAAAGCTATGAACCGGAAGTGCACAATTTACCGGAGGTAAGAATAGCCGGAAGTCACTAAACAGGAAGTGTAAGTGGCAAAGCTATGAACCAGAAGTGCACAATTTAAAATATGCGCGCATAAATTTGACACAAAAATAACAAGAAAAACGGCCGCTTCGCGCATGAGTAACAAGAATATGAGCTAATTTGGGATCCAGGGAGGTAGGGCTTGTGGCAAAAATTTGTCCCTTCCTTTGGAGACTTAAAGATAATTTAACGACATTTCCTAAAATTTCTAAAAAAGTGTACATTCGATAAATGTACTACTCAGTAGCTTTGAATTCGTTTGAATGCTGGCATACAATGGTTTTATCCGACGCAAATAGCCTGCGAGCAACAAACCCTAAGCCCGAATGCTTGCTCGCTTATTGAAATAAACTAGTGAGTTTGTGGACAAAATCCTTACCTGTCAGCATTCACGTAATACATTCCCCAGGGGTTTGTAGTTTTTAATATAAAGTATCTTACATATATTTATTATTCACGGTGTTATATGAGCAGTAATGACTCAATATACATTTTTCATTATTACATTAGAGCACAGGCGCTCACAAAGGAGGATATTACCATCTTCCCGGCATGCACTGCAAGCAAATGATATTATCAAACGGCGGCGACCCGCAAACAGCTCATTTTACACAGACGCCGTTGAGTTTGGAGGTCATTTGGTCGTAGCGGAAACCTTTCAAAAGAAATCTACGTTAACCTATTTATTCTATTCACCATTAAAGAATATTTTCCATTTCGGGTTATGTTTGCAGTTTCCTTTCAGGCCGCTTAACTTCCCAGAAGGGCCGAAACCCGCGATTAATCAATAAACTGTCTCGCCGTTTCAAAACGGCGATGCCGGCTTATATCCATATATTTGCTTGCTTTGACTTATTGAATCTAACACTGGTGAACAGAGCCGGTGAAATAATTCCCGCTAATAAAAAATATAAAACAACAGTTACTCAGCTCAACCACTCAGCACGCGACTGTCCTGCTGTGTTTGTTTACGGTTATGTTATTTTTAGTTCAAAATCGATCTTCGCTTTTCTCGCTATTTTCTGACTTTTCTATGGTACGAGCACTAATCATTCAGCTTCATTTCATCTTATATTTTGCTGTGACCAAAATAAAATTAGAATCGTTCCACAAATGCAAATAGATCTTCTCACAAACGACACGCCGCTTGGAGCTTGCCGGATGTAAAAACAAACAGCCGCCGAAATAGATCACTTTCACAACTTCAAAATTTGGGATGAAATCGTGGAGTCATTTGAATTCAATTAGGTTTTCGAGAAAATTTATACCTTAAATGAATGGAATTGGGTATTATTTGGCTTTGACTCGCCTTTTTTGAATCGATCCAACCGATTTAAAATATGCATTACCGATGACTACGAACAGACATGTACGACAACACTCAAACTTTACCACGACATTTTTTTTTTCAACGGGTCCACTCCACCTTAAGAAAAAAAAAACATTTCCTGGCACATTATTAATATAGGAATAAGGTTCATATTGTTTTCTTTCCATGCCTTTACATTAAAGCGAGGAAATCCATGTACAACTTTGTCTAAAATACGTGCGTTCTTCGGTTCCACCGGAAGTCATTCACCCGAATTTCACCCAAAGCACGCTGGGAAGACGGTAATATCCTCCTTTGGCGCTCGCCATGCATCCTCTGTTCAAGTGGGAAACTGTGCTATCGGATCTAAGTGCTTTCTCAGTATATTGAAAAAAAATGAAGTGAAAGCAAGTAACAAGATCACTTTGTTTATTTTGGCTGATCTTCGTTCTTTTCGGTAACTGACTTTAATCTATGCATGCCACCGAATTGTTTTTAGATCTGCAGTGTTATGTTGGCCAAATTTAATTACCGTTAAGTCACTAAAACACGAAACGTAGCAAAAGCTCGCGCAATTAAACAATATACCTAAAATATTATTACTAAAAGTGTTTCATGGGAAAAAAAACGGAATCCAACGAAAAATAATTTTCGGCGAATTTTATATCTGAAACAATTATGAATCGGGTAAACTTGAGATAATTGGGTAAAGGATTTTTGTGCTGAAATTTGAGCGATGTACCTGGGCTAAAACAAATCGTATAATCGCGTACTAACTTTTCCATGCATTTGTCTGCGGTAAAAATTTCGGCCCGCGGACATTACAGACAAATATAATGAAATAATAATTAAAATGTAATTGCACGCTTTATAGCTTAGGTAAGTCTGTCAAATTTTAGCGAAAAAAGACTTGACCTAGTATTTTAAATTCACCATTCAAAAATTTTTCAGATATAAAATTTGCCGAAAATTTCGTAATCTGTTTGCTCCATTTTGAAAATAGCGGATTTCACTTCCATCAGACGGTCATACATTGGCAGTTAGTTTCACAAACACGAAACAAAAGGAGAAATAGTTTCTCCAAGCCGATAAAATCACACGCTTAAAGTGACATATTGTTTTTCTTACCTTAAAAGGTTCCACGAGGGAAAATTGCGAACGTGCAAATGAAAGATATTTCAAGTGGTTTCAGTTGTTTGTATTTTCAAACACAAACAGTTCTTGAAGGTGGAGCCACTCAAAACCAAATTGGTTAATATAAAAGTTTCTAATGACCGACATCTCCATGACATGCTGTTGTCTTCGCCACAGCATAAACATCTGCCCAACACCCTTAGTTTATATGATGACCAATATCAGACTCCATATATTTCGCGGGATATTTCGCTTAAATATTATAATCATTACCGAAAAGCAGTTCAACGATTCAATTTCTCTGCTCTTTGACAGGTTGATTTATGACCAATTTAATACCTGTGCGACCATTTTAAGCTCTGTGTCTATCCTATATGCCAACTAATGGGTGATCAATATTGACAGACTGAAGAAAATTTTGAAGAAGTCACGCAAGAATGTGCGTGTTAAAATCGCATAAACAAAACAGTGTTCAAGTAGTCATGTGATAATTTTTTTTTTGAATAGGGTACAATTCTATTTTGGTGATCCGAGGAAGCAAATATCTCGTTGACCTTTTTTTCTAAAGGCTTTTTTTCTAAAAGTTTTTTTTATACATTTTGCGACTAGTGGGAGTCGTGTTTGGCCTGTCACTTTTATAATACTATCTATAGATAGACAGTTTGTATATTATGACGTCGTACGCGGCCAGTTCGAAAAGGATAATGCCATACAGTTTCAAACTGACCGCCCGCCGGCCATTTCTGACAAAAACTAAGCGTCCTATGATATATTAATGGTTTAAAAAGTTGTAAAGCGAACTGAATATGACATTTGTTACAAGAAATTTAATGTTTGGATAGGAGAAAGTTTGTGTTTTTTACTTTTACAAATGACATCAGATCAGTATGATAACACCACGACTTCAATTTCTACTGTACACTCTCTGCGTGCCTACATTCCTCACAAAAACGAATTTCAGATCTTTGTTGCCTCAACAAATTCTTAAAATTCAGAAGTACATTTTAAATTGATATCTTACTCCGTTGCTATATCATTTATTGTTTTGTTCGTTTATACAGCAACCGCCGCAATTACGTCACGAAAAAAAACATGACGTGAGTACACTCATGGAACGATCCAGGCTTAAAATAACGGACTAATATATTATATTTATTAGTAATTACTGTATTTCTATTTTAAAACTTGTTGACAGCATTCAATTTGTAATTGTGTATTTTGCGTATTGTTAATTCTTCGTAACAAGTTTCAAACTTCTGTTAATAAGCATAAAAACATCACTATTAAAATAATAAAAACAGTTTAAATGCATAATATCGACGAACATGAAGAAATAAAATTCTATCTGATTTGCACCAGAGCGACTTCATGTTGAAGCGAAGTTCGCAGCTCAGCCGAAATTCCTTTTCAACGAATACCACGAAACTAAAAAGGCAATACAGAAAATTACCGGTTAATTTGGATGGTCACAGTTGAAAATTTCTTCCACAAGTTTTAACCAAATTTCTTCCACAAGTTTCAAACAAATTTAGAAGAACGGTTTTAACAACTCTAGATCTTGCCATATAGTAAAAGTTTGATGCAAAACTTTATTTATTGGTACGTACATGTACATACTTCAGATGCCTTTCTCAATAATGAGTTAAACATTTCTTTGCACTCCTTGTTCTTTTGGATGATGAAGAGAAAGGAAGAAACGGTATCCGGAACTAAAACTTGATACTTAAAATTGATACAGTTTGTCGTGAATTGCATGCAAAGAGCAACTGTAGTTATAATTGCGTTCACTGTGGCGGGGCAACACTTGGTAAAATAACTTGTCATAGAAACAGATAAACACATTTGTCCAATCGTAGAAATGACGAAAAAAGAAAAACAAAGGAAAACAAGTATATTTTTCTGCATGACGCTGACAATGACGTCAAATATTAAATTAGTGGTCAATATCCCGAGTTTCAAGGGCTACTTCAAAAAATAGGCAGATCAATCGACCATTTCTTAGAATGAAGGTTGTAATTTGCGTGCTAATGTGCGATTCTATTTATCGAGTATAATTTATTATGTTGTCAATATAATGCGTTTGTAATGATTGGTAATGTTCATCTTTGCTTCCTCGTATATTTATTTTTAAATTTTCTTCACAAGAAAGATGTGCACACTACCAGCACGCGATCAACATAACTTTGTCGCTTCTCTTATACCCACGCACGCTGTCGCACTATATACAATGGCCCGCTCGTTTGTTCAAGTTTCTTTGTTAAAATTGAGAATGTTAATAACAGTCAGCAATTCCACATTTTATCATTACCAACGTTGAATGTAAGATATGCTTATGGTGCTTAAGTAAATTGTTGAGTTTTAAAGTTCGATCATTCATTTTGCAGTGCACGTGTTTCATATGCAATATATACGGCATGCACAAGATGATTCTTGCTTTTGTTTTTTAGTGCGATCATTGAAGTGAAAATTACCAGTGAGCAGTAATTTCATGTGTAGTCTCCCACGCAGCCGTTATTTGTCTCGTCACGCAGTGCTCCTCCCGGCTGCGTGAGAGACTACACATGAAATTACTGCTCAGTAATTTTCACTTCAATTATGATCGCACTTAAAAAAACAAAAGTAAGAATCGCTATTTCATGTGGGGCTGTTTATTATGCTGTATATAAGATGGTTTTGTATATAAGTTTTGAGTTTATGGATGAAATCACTGAATTAGAAGCTACTGAGCAAAACGTTTCTCATTGATGGCTCTAACGTTTGAGTGTGCGGATGACATCCTAAAGTGTGACCATTCAAAGGAAAGCTACTGGGCAGTACTTTCCTGTGGTACTGTTTATTATGCTGTACAAGGTGGCTCTAACTTTCGAGTCTGTGGATGGAATCCTAAAGTGTGACCATTCAAATGAAAGCTATTGAGCAGAACTTTCCTGTGGTACTGTTTATTATGCTGTACAAGGTGGTTCTAACTTTTGAGTCTGTGGATGAAATCCTAAAGTGTGACCATTCAAATGAAAGCTGTTGAGCAGAACTTTCCTGTGGTGCTGTTTATTATGCTGTACAAGATGGTTCTAACTTTTGAGTCTGTTGATGAAATCCTTCAACGTGACTATTCAAATGAAAGCTATTGAACGGCAGTTCCTTCCCGCGGTACTGTTTATCATGTTGTTGGATAGTTCTAACTTCTGGGGGATGCGGATGAAATAAAAAAGTGCGCGGACTATTCAAATGAAACTACGGAGCAGCAACTTTCCTGTTGTGTTGTTTACTATGCTGTAGTTGTGTTGTTTATAATGCTATAAAAGGTAGTTTTACATTTTTAGGCTGCAGATGGAAGCTAAACTGTGTCCAGGCAAATGAAAGCTTCTGACTCAGTACAAAATACAACGTGTGTGGTTTTTCGTGTTACTTTTGGGAGTGAATTGAGGGTTGCAACGCAAAAAGTGACGTACATAAAAGATGACTTGTCGTATATAATTAACGCCAGAGACAATGTCGATCGTTCTTTTCTGTCGGAAATACAGTGCATTAAATGCTCTTTTTGTTGCTTAATTCTTGAAAGCACCGCGACGACAAACATACGTCGGAATTTTTTCTTGAATATTTTCTTAATATGGTGGAGTGGGCAACTTAAAGAGCGGTGTAAGAAGTTACGAACTCAACGGATCGTTTAGTGGAATGTCAGTGGAAGGTCTTTCCAAGTCGCGATTGAGATGTTTAGTATTTTTACTGCGATGAAAAACTATAGTCAAAGAGTCTTTAGTCTTGACCTTTCATAACATTCAAGGGAAAGTTAGTGTTCAGGAGGAACAAACACTGCAGTTTTGGGTACAAAAACACTCAGCTAGGATTTTAAGATAAGCAGCACGCAAATTCAGAAAATGAACCCTTAATAATCCCAAGAGTGCCAAGCATAAAAATACATATAAAATCCCAAATTTCATTTTATAAAAATTGAAAAACAAATGGTACCATGTAAAAGTACTGGCGAAGAGGTTTCATTTGAATGGTCACACCATAAGATTTCGTCAACAGACTCTAAAGTTAGAACTACACAACATGTCTCCATAATTGACTCTCGGAGTGAAAGGGTTCAATAAAATCCAGCCAACTAAAACTGCGTTATTTAGCTTTTACAAAAGCCCCCTTAATTTCACTAGAACGATACAGGATCCCAAAAGAACGGCTTTTTTGGTAATTGCCACTGCGGTAAAGTACTGTTTCGTACAAGTTTTACTGATCGCGTAAATTATGGCGCTTTTCATGTATAAAGTAATGACAGGTCGTATATATCTAATTACCCCATTTAGCCCTGTTTAAACTGACATTGAACAAAGAACCTTTTTTCTAGAATATCACAATTGCACAGCATGAAGTACAACTTTTCAAAGGAACCCGTCTTACCGGGAGGTGGGAGTGGTTTTTTTCTAGAGTTGTCCAGTGGAAGAAGGCTTAATAAACCCGGGAAAAAATCAAAGTCGTGTCAAGGTAAACAAACGTTTTCAGATTCTTTATAAGTACATTGTCGGTCGTGTACAACTTGATAGCACAATTTAAAATTATGCACATATGTTAACACTTCGTAAACTTTTTACATCTTTAAACGAAGGCAAGTAAACAATCTCCAAACGGTAATGTTTCTGCATTACAAATCCGCTCCGCTTGTTTTGTATGAAGCTGAGACAAAGCATAATACAACTTGACTGAGTAGTTATTTATCCCAGTTGCTTGCAAAAATTTACAAGTTCAATAGTGATTACTGCTACTGCTGTCCTTGAAATTGCGGTTCGTGGTTTGAAATCGGGTCCGTGGAATAATGTATAATAACACCTCGTAAACACTTTGTAGCCTGAATTAATTCTGGCCTGCACAGTATCGACCAACATGTATTCGTTTTGGTTGTCTTTCTAAATAAATTCCTCTATACATACGTATAATTTCATTATTATATACAATCTTCGTCATAGTGGAAACCATTTTCTCGTGGAAATAATTTGTCGTTTTCGTAAGTAAGGTTCATATTGATATCTTCCTTCGGCAGAACTTGCACGCCATTACGGTGAAGCGAGGGAATACAGATCGGTCTTTCGAAACGCTCTTTCGCCAACACCAAAGGAGGAAGATTATGCGACATTCGCCGAACTTTTCCATGCAGCGATTTAACAGGGGTGTCACTGGCTGGGGACGTCACAGTACGTTCCCTCGGAGAGTAATTTCTTAGTTCAAGCAGAGGTGCATCGCTTAAAGATCTCCAACGATACCTTGCGCTTGTGTCAACTTCGTCGTTATCCATTCCGGCGGGGCAGCTCCGGCTCTTCGGGCTACGTATGTGGTCATGATCAACCCGAATCGACGGCAGTGGTTCATTTGGTCGAGTTACCGAAGCGCGCCTTAACAGGGCTTCATCAAAATGCACATTTGAGTTCTTCAAGTCTTCTTCCGCTCGCTTTCTAACAAGGTCAAGAATTTCGTTTGTGTGCTCCTCTGTGGGCCTGTTGCGAAGAGCAGGATTTCGTAGCTCTTCCATATTTCTCATCGTTGTGTTGTGAGCGCGAGCGCGACAGTACTGCGGTAAAATGAATGACTCAACAAAGACACTGACGGCACTGACTCTTGGCGCAGTGAAACTTAGGAACTTGCGTCAAACCTTTGTAGTACAATTCCGCTTGAGTAACCTTCCGCAGTCATAACCTACTGAACCACAACGCCGTCTTAATATTTTCATAACAACGCGGTTCAGGTCAATTAACGAAACCCAGAGAAACGTTCATCGTTCATAAACACAGGAAACTACGAGACCATTACGGCGTCCGAGCTGCTAATGCTAAAGTGTTACTTCTTAAGAATCCATTGTTTCCGGCTCAGCCTGAAGGGATTTCGTCTAATTAATTTTCATTTGTGAATAGAATAAAGATCGATTAAGGAACACAGCACAATAGACTTACCTTGGATTTGTTTGGAGCTGTACGTTGTAATTGTGTCTCTGAGATGAGGCCTTAATTTATTAGACAAAGCGACAGGAAAAAGAAAGCGAGATTACTAATAGGCTTTCGATGTTTTGTTTCTGATACGACAGAAAAATGACTTTTGACGGTCTTAAAACCAATAAAAAGCAACATGAAATGATGCCCTACATTTGTGAAGAAAGAAACGAAGTGTAGGGAATATAATAATACCCTCCATATAGTCAGGTCTTTCTAAACTGCAATATGCATTGTTAAAACCAGGCGTGTGTTTCTCAAAACTCACGAAGACGTTTCGGGCCCAAAAAGCTGTTTTATGTATAGCCTATTTACAAACAGAGATTACTTTTCGTTCGTTTAAATTCCTAAGTCGACGAGAAACTTTGCACTGGTTTTTTAAAAAAACTTTACCACCACTTGAAAGAAAGTGAATTTCAAAAATAGCTTTCAGGCCGAAAAGTTCATTTTATTTAGTAGTATATGCGACGAAAAACAATGTATGACACTGGGAAGGGGCAACAATTGGCAAATACATTTTTTTCATTACGGTGTAATAAGCGTCAAAATATTTGTAAAACTTCAATGTAAATTGCCCACGGAATTGAACCATACACTAAGCTACGCAGCTCATAGCCAGATAATAAATTAATTCATAACCTTCCTTAACCCTTTTTTGCCTGGGGGCGGGGGGGGGGGGGGGGGGGGGGGCGGGGGAGGGGCGCACAAAGTTCCCGCGCTGCCTTTCAACATTCATAACTTCCTTAATATGTATTCAAACGCCATCAAACTTTGCGACTTTTCCTAAACTTTATCTGGCAATAATTTGATATGACATTTTATTGATCACGTGACTTGATGTTTCCATAGCAACAATATATTCGTAGACATGTCTTTTGTAACAGTTGCACGTTTTTATTTTATATTTTTACGTCATTTAGCGTTATTTATTGGTTTTGATTAATTTTGAGTTAATTTGGACGGTTTTTAACCCTATTCAGCCTGGGCTTTTTTTGAGTTTCTGAGCCTGGGGGGGGGGGCACATTGTGCCCCCCCCCCTCGTAACTTCAAGAACATTAAGGCTATGACAATGAAACCTAGAGGGTACATGGTACGTCCAAAACTGTCTCCTTTGCGGTCCGCACAATGGAACGATGACGTCATATGACGTAGTTATTAGGTAATTAATTATGCGGCCGCCATCTTGGATTTCTGAAATTTTTTAAAACCTCTCAAAAACCGTCCAAATTCCCCCAAAATTAATGAAAACCAATAAATAAACGTTAAATGATGTAAAAATACAAAAGTTATGCCAATAAACATTATTTTTCTTCATTCAAAGGTATAAATATGCAAATTTCAAAAAACATGGCTGTCAAAATCTTGTTGCCATGGAAACATCAAGTCACGTGATCAAAAAGTTGTCATATCAAATTGTTGCCAGATAAATTTTAGGAAAAGTCACAAAGTTTGATGGCGTTTGAATACATATTAAGGAAGTTATGAATGTTCAAAGTTAGCGCGGGCACTTTGTGCCCCCCCCCCCCCCCCCCCCCCCCCAGGCCGAATAGGGTTAAGAGGTTTTGAAAATTTCAGAAATCCAAGGTGGCGGATCCAAGATGGCGGTCGTATAACTTATTACCTAATAACCACATCATATGACGTCATCGTTCTATTGTGCGGACCGCAAAGGAAACAGTTTTGGACGTACTATGTACCTTCTAGGTTTCATTGTCACAGCCTTACTATTCTTGAAGTTATGCCCGGGGAGGGGGGGGGGGGGGGGTGGGAGGGGACGGGGTACAATATGCCCCTCCAGGCTCAGGAACTCAAAAAAAGGCCAGACAAAATAGGGTTAAGGGCCCATTACACTATTCCGTTGCTAAGTAATGCGGTTGCTATGCGGAGCTAAATCAAGTACAATTTTACTTCCTGTGAAAGCGACAGACAGCTTCGCGCGAGAGTCCGTACAAATTCAAAACTGTCCTAAAGAAAGTCAAATTTGAAGTTCCTCTCATTTAAATCCTGAATTCTTGGTTAGTACTTAAACTTATTTGAAGCTGGATATTGTTGCTCTGGAATGATTCGTCTTGGAGGTTTACAAGATGATTTAAAACGAAGTATTAACTGAAAGATTAAGGACGCTCAACTGATCAGTTCACAGTTATCGATATTTGCTGAAGGTTTATTCCTACAGCTTCAGTCTTCGTACCGTTTGTTCTCTTCTTTTTGTCAATGCTGACCAGGTCAACTGCCGAGGAATTCTGGTCTTAGGACTTAGAGTTTATCTGGAGCCAACATGTGAGTAAGACGTTAACATTTGCAGAAAAGTGCTCGAGTTTTTGCAATTTCAATGGGAAGCGTAGCGCGTTTGTTTTTCGCGTAGCTACAGTTTTTACTTATTTCCCATGGCCGATTTCTGATAAAAACTTAGAGGCCGTCAAGAGTGAAGATTGAAACGTACTTCAAAACGATAACCATAGTTAACAAATGATAACAAAATGATGGTCTAATTTCAAGAGATCGGCAGCTTCCAATTCATAGCACCGGAAACCCAGGCTGACAACAGGCCACCCTACTTCCGGTGCAGACAACAAGTAGATTTTAAAGAATCTGACCCACCCAGTATGCATTGCGCGCTCACCTACATTCAGACGCCGTTTTCAGTGCACCCGAAAGTCGGAATTCTGTCACTCGTATCACTCCATAATGTATATTGATAAGAATATTTTTTTCGCGCGTGCTGAAGATGAGATATTCATACCCAAATATGGAATGGATTACATAGGAAATACCCGGATAACAACA
Organism: Cladopsammia gracilis; assembly: GCA_022457155.1. Taxonomy (NCBI): domain Eukaryota; kingdom Metazoa; phylum Cnidaria; class Anthozoa; order Scleractinia; family Dendrophylliidae; genus Cladopsammia; species Cladopsammia gracilis. The sequence continues at coordinate 392,996 of JAJGOT010000422.1, forward strand.
ACAATAGAGGCGCGCAATGTAAAGTGGGTGGGTCAGATTCTTTAATGTTTTTTTAAAAAATTCAATCGAAAGATCAAAGATTTTTCGCGAAACGTAAGCATGCTTTTTGCGAAAAATCAAAAAAACAAAAAATTAAGACGCATAAGTGTGGTTTTGAGAACACGTTTCGTCATTTTATTTTTATTTTTCATCCTTAGGGAAAATGGATGCTTACGTTTTTTCTAAATGGTGTATAAAATCGAATGATACTAAAATTTTCGGATAAAACTGTTCTGAAGTTATGCTCATTTTCCTGTTTTGGGTCACGTGACATTGGGCGTGGCCTAATGACGTCAGAATCTGAACCACAGGTGTACTTAAAGGTTGCTGTTCAAATTTTGTCAAATATAAGCAAAATTTGCTGAGCTAGAGCAAGCTGATATTTCCCTAGCAATGGCCTCAAAAGATAGTGTAATGGGCCCTTAAATGGTACATTTGAAGTCGAATTGAGAGATAAATATTTGCAAAAATAATGTATATAAGCTAAGGTGCCTGGGTCTATTAGCGTCAATTACCGATGAGAAAACAAAACAATTGTCGACTTATGACGCCGCGACAACGAGAAGGCAATTAGACACAACTAGGAAGAATGAAAGAGCCGGTCCTTTTTTGTCCATTGAATGTTCTGTTATGACAGCTCGCATGATTGCGATGAGATTTTTAAAGCAAAAGGACAGTACCTCTTAACGTTAAGAGCTGGTCTTGCATTCTTTGTATTATACGGGATAAGGATTAACCAAATAAACTTAAATTTGTACTAATTAAGCTGTGTAATTCCGTTTTGTAAAATAACAAGAAGTGATGTGGTTCAACTATTGAGTTCCATGGCTAAACTTCTCCCTATTCAAACGAAATCTATTTGAAGGTCAAATGAACCAAAAATTTGACATATTTTCTTTTAGTCCAATATTAGTCAATGTGTTGAAAGAGAACAAAATAAACATATTCTGAAGTTTAAAACTAATTGGACTTGGCATCGCAGAGATATTGGAAGTTGAAAAATGAAACTTTTTGGCCTTCATAATCGTAGAGCGATCGGAAAAATTGTCGGAAAATTGCCGGAAACCGATAGTGACGTCACTATTGACCACCTCAAAACAGTCGAGGATTGAAGTTGAAAGTCTGTGACTGAGCGGAAAACTATGGTGTTTTGTTCTGCGATAAACTGCAGCAACAATTGTTCATTTTCAATACGAAAACAGTGAAAATCTTACACGCAAGTTAGAATACTCATGTATTCGCCAGAAGAGAGGACACTGGGAACACGGTTGGCTCGCCAATAGTGACGTCATAATCCTTACCAATCCTACCACTTGAAGCGCACGGCCATTTCAGAAACGTTTTCGTGAAGTCTTCGGAAATTATTTTATTTTATTTTATTTTATTAGACTTCGCCTTCGTCCTTTTAGCTATGTAACTTACTTATATATATATGCTTTATTATGGTTTCATCAAACGTTTAAATAGCTTTAAATGGATAAAGAAAAAAAATTCAAATTTTTGGTTCATTTGACCTTTAACATTACTTTCCTATGCTACGATTTACTTCACTATATCTTTAAAAAAAATGTAAAAGAGCATGAAGATGCGAAGAACGTTCACTTGTTATGGTTAAAGTTTCTCGGAGCCATAGTCATTAATGACTCAGTCGTCTACAAAGACGGCTAGAAAAACAACAAGGCAACTTGCATGTCCAAACAAAAATATGGCAAATTTAGTTATTGGTAGACGTTCTGGGTAAAGCTCTTTGCAATCCAAATTGTTTTTCGGCCGTTTCGTTTTGTTGCTGTGCAGTGTGCATCTAAAAAATGCACTAGGACTGTTTAAAGGCCCGTTTACACATGCGACTTTGATGTGATTTTTGTCGCTTTAGTATTAAAAAAAAAAATGATTTTGCGTCTGTTGATTGGCTTAACTATTCAAGACTACGCAAGGTCTCTTTCTAGCACACGTCGTTGCGTAGGTTATTTCATAAGCAATGAAGCGAACAACTAAGTAGTCGTAGCGGGTATATAGCTTAAAAAGTATTCTTGAAATAAATGACGACTTTGTGATTCACCGTTTTTCAGTCTTTAAATTTAAGTCAATTGTAACTCTTTCAGTGTACTGTTTCGAACTGTTGATATAAACGAGGCTCTTAACCCTTTTCAGACTGGGCTTTTTTAGGCAATCTGTGACTGGGGGGGGGGGGGGGGGGGGGCTCCTCGGACCTCCCTTTCATATCTCTGGAACCAGTAAGGCTAGGCTAGGACCATGACATTTTCACACAATGTTCATCTCCATACAAGGAAACCTCACACCCAGTTTTGACCTGCCACACCCAATTATGACGTCACAGTGACGAAATTTTTGTTTTTCCGACGTTTCTTTGATATTTTTCCATCCAGATACTTAAAATATCAAATATAACTGTTAAATCATCTCTTTAATATTAAAACATAATAAATACAAACAAGGACACACTTGTAAAGCGAGAAAAGGCAAAAAAAGGCGATAAAACTACAATTTTGAAATTATTGTCCGCCATCTTGGATCCGCCATCTTGGATCCGCCATCTTGGATTTCCTTTTTTTTCGTTTAAATTAAAATTTAAAAAATATCTAAAAGAGAAAAGGATCAGAATGTATAAAACACGTATCAAACTAATGTCTATTATCCAAACAATGAACTTAGAAGCGCTATTTAATAAATAGTACAAAATTTTTCTCCATAAGTAAAAGTGAGCAAAAATTTACCTACCCCTCCCCCCAAATATTTGATGTTAAAACTTTTTGATGTCTTTCAAGAACTAGTCCCAAGAAAAAACTATTCTAATAAGAAAATGCACTATAAGTCAAAAAACAAGATCTTAAAATAAAAAATTCACCATATTTTAATATTTTGAAAACCTGTGTCAAAAACCGGTTGCCATGGCAACATGGTTAATCACACTGACATGTTATAGATACCAAAATGTCCCTAGATAAATTCTAGGAAAAGTCAGAAAAGTTCAGCCTCATAGCTATTTCGGTGTAAGAGTTATTACAATTTTACTGGAGGGGGGGGGGGGGGGGTCGAAAAGCCCCCCCCCCCCAGTCTGAATAGGGTTAATGGCCCTTTTCTTCCTACGAAAAATTAAAACAAAGCAGTGCATTATCGTCCAAAGTCAACGTGTTGAGTTAATTTAAACAACGCCCACTTCAACATTAAATTACTTTTCAAATAATGCAATGCTAATAAAGGATTGAGCTTTAACATGTTAAAATAAAGCAAATTGACTTGGAGCTTTTATTACCTGTGACAATAACTTTGGAATTGTTTTGTATTTTCGGATGTTACAAGACAGTGACATTCCGCATTTATTTGTGGGCGTAAGTAAACTATCGTATTTTCTCGAATAAACGCCACACGCCCCCTCAAAATACACTCATTATTGAATGTTGTTTATCAATATGGGGAGAGAATGTTATTCAGACCACACAGTTATCTTAAGAATATAATAACTTTTGTATGCCTGACTATTCTTTTTGTCAATAACTCTCGAACTATTCAAATACGGTAACTTGGTAACGACCCGATGTTATTCGCGTTTGCTGAAAGTGGATTTGCGTTTCATATTGAAACTGTTCCCGCTTGGAACGCTCTGTCTCCAGCTTTTGTATGTGCTGACTCTGTTGCTGCGTTTCATTCAAGTATTTGTAACAATTTCACGTATTGACGATTTTTTTTTTTTTCGCTGTCAATGTCATGAGCTTCCGTGTTCTGACCGCCCATTGCCGGATTAGCTTGCTAAAGGCAATTATGTTAATTAAAGTTAAAGTTAAATCGTTTTAAGTTACATACATAACTTCATAGGGGAATTATTATACGTCGCATGGATGGTGTGAGTTGTTAGTACCGACGGATCTTAACGTATAACAAAAATACGATGATTTGTCAAGTACTGATTGATATCAACTTAAATAATTGCGCATATGATTTGCATTTGATAACAAAATCAAAACAAGTTACATATTAATTTTTATATACAAAAGTTAAAGCGAGGTCCCCATTCACACCAAAAGAGGTGAAACGACCAACAAAGTGTCGATTGCCCTAGAACAGCGGGCATCTGACCTGTATTTTAACATCCATCTGCAGTTCACAGTGGCATAACATGATTTATTCCATGCTTGTGAATGATTAAATACATATACAGAAGTCGACCTTCCACACCTTGGTCACAACTGAGTAGGCTGGGACTAGTAATTTGCACATAGCTATCATTTCAAAGGCGAATGTCATAAATGCCACGTACACGTAATTACTAGACTGGTTATTCTTAGTGGAATAAAGGCCGTTTTCAAGTGTCCTTCCTTAATGACGCAAACTCGAAAATTCCTTTCGTTCTTTCAAGCAAAAGATACTTATGATTGCTTTAACTCTTTCACTTTCAAGAGCGGTGGAAATTAAAATTCGAGAATTGAATCAAATGCCAACTGGAAAGTACTGTTGGAGAGATTTCATTTGAAAGAGAGCTTGAGAGGGACCCCTAGAGCTGAAACAAGTTAGCTCAGCGGCATCTTCAAGCGCACCTACCCGTTAGTACAAGTGCCGCCTATTGGGCGAGAGTCTATCACCATGGAATGTATGATATATCTATGGGAATACAGTGACGGATGATGGGAACTAGACAGCAAGTTATTCAAACGATTATCCTTTATCGCTTACAATGGAACTAAATAGAGTCTTTCAAATATTTTCGTGGTATATAATTCATGTTGTGGAGCAATATTACTATTCCTGCCCATTTGATCAATAACTTTTAGAGTATAATTGTACTTTTAGCCATAGGCGTACGAGGGGGAGGGGCTGCCCCCCAGTCGTAAAAAATATAGTATTATTCGGGCAAAACTGGTCGACTATTCGGGCATCACAGACACAGAAATATTACTGAATTATTTTGTGATTCAATATCTTAAATTAATTGTTTTTATTTCGTAACTCACATTACTCACTTAACTTTCTAACCGAGCCTTATACTACATCGATCATGTCATTGATGTGATAGTTACATAAGATGTTATTATAAACCCCGTGAGCAGACATAGGCCCTATGCTAGGATCATCCGAGCGCAACATGTTTTCTACTTTCAGTTTACATGCGAAGGGTTGCATTTGGCCCTAGTGCTAAGATCATCCTAGCGCTAGGATCATCCGAGCTCCACGTCAACGGCCTCGGGAGCCCCAAGGTTATCTTCGCTTTTGTTATTGTCAGCCACCGTCTTGCTTTGCAACCGCACCGAACTCAAAGGTACTGGGGCCATCCTGCCGAATTTTTCACGTAAACCAAATGAACATTTGATCCTGGATGCCGCATTTACGCATGAAACCAAATGAACCTTCTAGGATCATCCTAGCACTAGGATAATCCTCTTTCCATTTAAATAGGGCCATAGAACGACAGATTTGCGTCGTGGTCCGCCAAAGGTGGAAATGATATTGTAGACCGCGCAGGGACTAAAACTAAGTATAACATTTGGTTGTATCTGGTCGTTCAAAGTATGTCTTCGTCGAAGTCTCGTAAAAGATATCTTATCGGTACCGTGTGAAGTGCGAAGATTGCGAGATGTAGAAGCTCATTCTCGCATCGTTCATAGTGGTAGAAAAGTAAAATGTCAGCGAGTGCTAGAATCATCATCATGACGAATAAACATGACGTCACGAGTTTCATTCGGGCAAATTAAGTTTAGCCCCCCCCCCCCCCCCCGACAAAAATTTTCCCGTAAGCCGATGCAGTTTAGCTATCATATTGTAACATGTATTTTTTACTATATTTAATATACAGTAGTTATTAATAGTCATGTAAATACGCAATTCAGCCTTGGGGCTACAGATGTTTATTAAAATAAACTGTTCGCTATTCACTTCAAGGTGCCTTTTTCAATTGTTTTTTTATTCACAGCCGAATTTTCTCAATTGAATTCTTGGTTAACCGAGCCCACTCATTTAAGAATTTTTATCCAAGGACTCTGTTCCTGTGGATATATTTATGTATGTGATTTAACCATGGTATGCCGGTCGTATCATATAAACATGTATTTAATGGTTGCTTGGTTGCATGGCAAACTATATATAGTTTGACAGTGACCATGTGGGTGGCAATATATAACGGATGTTTTCAAACACTTCATTGATTCAAAACAAAGTGAATTTACTAAGCAACTGATTTTTGCGAGTACATACGCATTTGGCAAGTTGACTAACAACAAGGTGACGTTTCGTTAGAATTGTGATAACATCGAATTTCACAAGACGCAGGTTAATTTCAATGCTTGGAGTCTAGACGCAAAAGGAACAATCTTGCACGAGTTTCAAACTGCAAATACCGGAAAGGTTGAGAAAACTCATCTTATAATGCCAAGGAGCATACAAAAAGGAAAATTAAGTTACACAGGTAGGCGACTGAATCAAATAAACTAAATTAAATAAATCAATTCGCTTAGACTTGTCCAGTTTGTGTCATGAACAAGGAGTTGAAGATTTAACCAGCAGACAGCACAGTTAGAACCACATTGTACAGTATAAAAAACAACACTATATAGGAAAGTTCTGCTCAATAGCTTTCATTTTGACTGGTCACACAGCTTGTGGATGTCATCCACGGACTGAAAAGATAGGAAAACTGATTGTACAGCATAATTAACAATACCACAGGAAAGTACGCACTCTGTAGCTTTCCTTTCAATGGTCCGACTGTTTGGGTTTTGTCCACAGACTCAAAAGTTAGAACCACCATGTACAGCATAATAAACAGTACCACAGGATAGTACTGCTCAGTAGCTTTTATTCGAAGGGTCACACTTTAGGGTGTCATCCACAGACTCAAAAGTTAGAACCACCCTGTACAGCATTATAAACTGTACCACAGGAAATTCTAGGGTATAAAGACTGGCATGTTGACTGTGGCTATTGAAATGCGTTGTTCAAAAGCAGACAGACATTATGGCCAAGCATAACGTAATTTATGTCGAGGCATGGCGCTCACGTGATATTCCATTGGGGCAGTGCCGTGCTAGCAACGGAGAGAACCGAGCCAATGAGGTTAGAGGGAGGTGTTCAGCTAGGATATGAGCTTGATTGCACAAGCTATTTTTCCTTCTTTCCCTCGCTATCATATCGAACAGATCCCTACAAAAAACCTTCTTTACCGTATTGATTACCGTCATTTTGGTCAGGCAAGTAGTAACTTTCTTTTATTTACATTTATTGCTCCTTTTGGTGCCTGTCTAAAAAGTTTTCATTTAATAGGATTTCGCTTTTTTACTTTTTCTCGCATTTTTCTTCACAATGGCGCCAACACGTGTTCTAAGTATTGGGCACTCTTTTATTCGCCATTTGCATCCCTCGGATTTTCTTCAGGACAATTGCAGAAAACCTAAACGTACAAGGAGATCAGCAAATCAAATGGCATGGGATAGGGGGCAGACCGTTTCTTAAGACCACTAAATACGATCTAGATGTAGTTAAGTCTTTCGTTCCCGCCTTAGTAATCCTTCAATTTGGCACGAACGATCTCGCCACCCTTTCGGCCGTCACAACTGGCTCAGCAATTGAGGACGTGACTCGTTTATTTTTCGATTATTACGGAGTTGAGATAATTTGTGTTTGAGACCCTTCATCGCAACGATGCTCCATCGTTTAAAACTAAAGTAAACTTGCTAACCCAAAATATCAAAGTGGTTTCAGAACCAATCCCTTATGTTGTATACTGGTTTTCTTAGAGCGGTTATGGAATTGTAAATCTCGCTTGCAGTAGAAGAGTGAGTAGAAGAAGAGTAGAAGAGTAGAAGAGTGGTAGTTCTAAGGTGTATACGACTTGTCTCAGTTTGTGCCTTTCAATTGTCTCAGTTTCGGTTTTGCCTTACGGTTTTAGCAGCAGTTAACGTTTTTTTTTTAACATTGCCAGTTCCATATTTGTGTTTTTAATCAACCCAAATGTGTTTGTTTACCAAGCCTTGCTATGTTCACTGTTATGGTTAGACATATTTCATACACTCAGTTTGGTATTCCGGCCAAAAAATATGGAGAAAATAACCTGTGACAAAACCATTTAAGTTATTGGAGTAACCGCATTTACTACATTTTACAATTATTGATCATATCTTACTATTTCTCAAGCACTGAAACTTGGAATAATCAGTAGTGCTTCCAAACTCTTCCGGAGTCCGTTAAGTCTGGGGATAATTATATCGTTCCAACTTTTGATTTGATCATGTCAAATCCTAAAGTGCATGTGCCCATTTACATTTACCGCTAACGTAATGAGCTTTCCTAACGTGCTGTTTAATATGCTGTATAAGGTAGTACCGTTTTAAATTGTGAGCACACAAATCTGACAAATTGGCAAATGAAATCTATTTAGGCAGTGGTATTCATTATGCTGCACAAGGCGGTTCTACCTTTTTAAGTCTGTTTATGAAATCCTCAAGTGTGCATGTATTAATTTAAACGTTATATTTTCTTGTAATGCAGCGAGGTTCGTTTTCTGGTTTTAGACAAAATTTTCCTTTTCTTTACTTTGCTAAAATTTTGAGCATTAGCCTTCTTGAAAATAGTGACTGATTGATTGATGTAATTCTTACCAATCAGCAAAAATTTAACTATATAAATAGCGCTGATATATGATAAAAGAAAATGGGTAAATACGTTATAGCTGAAACGTTCTAACTGCGGGAGTAATTCACCCGGTAATTCACTCCAACACGGCACTTTCCTGAAACTCCTGTCGATTTGCAGGGCCGTAGCCAGTATGCGGCAAACCTTGGCACTTGCCTCAGTCATTTTTTATCTCGTTAATGCGCTTGCGCATTAAGCGAGATTTCGAAGTCGAGTACTAAAAAAGGGACAAAAGTTGTTAACAAAATTTTGTGGACTTTTGTCCGGGGGGGTTTCTTGTTCCTTCTTTATAGAAGCTATATTAGGGCATTGAGGATATGGTTGGTTAAAGCGGTTAGGATTTCAAGAAGGGCGTCACATACTGCCACTAAAATGTTTGGGGAGCACCCCCGGACCTATTGTTAATTTCCCTAGGGTATTGGGATGTCAGAACTTGTGATGAACTTGTCATATCTCACATTACGTTACCGCAAAGGTATTAGTCCTTCTTAAATTTCGATATCTCACGTTACCTATCAGTTTCAATCATTTGTCGTAAAGCCATTATAGCTACATTAAAAGGGTAAAAATAGGTTAAATGCGTTTTCTTGGGAAACGTAGTTTGAGAATTTCACGGTGTATTTTACTAATGGAGAGGTTATAAGAAAGTTAAATGGGACAGGAAAGTTTGTGTGTTAATATGAGCGGTATGGCAGAGCAAAATAGCATGAACTTTGCGTTTTTTTCTATTGAGTTGTGGTTACACATACCTTGGGTTTGGGGCCTTCCCAAGGGTTAATGGCTTGGGTTCGGTTTATCTCAGGTTTCATCTTACCCTTGGGGATGCGGTTACACAGTAAAAGACTCCCCAGGGTAAAATATAATAAGATATGAGTTCACTGACACTGCAGTTTACGCGCGAAAACGTACAGATCGACATGGATGACACGAATCGAGATCTTGTAAGTTTAATTTCAGTCATTCTCCTGCTTATCATTTGATAAATATAACAATCCGGCATTTTTTTTTTTTGCGAGAAGACACCGAAGAAGACGCCTTCAACTACGCTATCTTCAAGGTTTGTCGGCGTTTTATTTACATTTAGGAGCTCGCCACGAACTTGCTCGTCGCCAAGGAGGGCTTGGGTATTTCCACGACCACAGAATTGGTTTCAGCAACTTCTAAATAACAATGCACTCGATCACTGGTGGAAAGAAAATTTTAGAGTTACAAGTAAGCGTGCAATTAACCAAGCGTATCAGAGGTCAACTCAGCAGCAGGCAATTTCCTGTATTAGCTACGTTCTGCATTATGATTGGCCAAGCGGTTTGATTGTGCAATAGTATGGTAAACATGTCATAGTTGTGTTGATTTTCGAAAAAAGGGACAAAAGTTGTTAACAAAATTTTGTGGACTTTTGTCCGGGGGGGTTTCTTCTTTCTTCTTTATAGAAGCTATATTAGGGCATTGAGGATATGGTTGGTTAAAGCGGTTAGGATTTCAAGAAGGGCGTCACATACCGTCACTAAAATTTTTGAGGAACACCCCCGGTCCTATTGTTAATTTCCCTAGGGTATTGAAATGTCATGAACTTGTCATGTCTTACGTTACCTCACCACAAAGGTATTACAGTTCTTATTAAGTTTCGATATCTCACGTTAGGTATCAATCTTTCAAATTTGTTTTTAAGTTTATGTGTCCTAGACGTTCTACGCTGTTTGCGTTTTATGCTTTTTGTTTTCTGTGTGGATGTGTCGGAGACGTTCTACGCTCTTTGCGTCTTATGCTTTAGAAATTTCTTTGTCCGCTTTTTGAGGTTTATAGCAGAGTTGTTTTTCAACTGTTTTAGAGCTGACCTCATCGCCTGACAGATTGTACATGTTTCTTATCTAAACCACAGAAACAACAATGTTGAGGTGTCATGATTATGCAATAGTATGCAAGAGAGGTGAGATTTTGCCTATTCAGCTAACTAAAAATGTTTCGGTTTGATTACGCAAGAGTATGCATTACGGTTTGATTATGCAATAGTACGCAAAAGACGTAATAATTTTGCTGATTTTGTTAACAAAGTTTATCAAGCAAGCATTTTAAGAAGAATTTTTCGCCGTGTCTAAATGCCCGGCAGCCGAGCACGGTCTCAAATAGACTAAATGCCCGGCAGTCAGAAATTTTCACAAAATTTTCACTGAATGGCTCTTTCAAACCTTTTGAGAGTATTTGATGTTCGTTGAGAAATGTCAAGCGATTCCAAAAATTATTTTTCTTTTCCATTTGACGAAATATCCAAGCTTGACATTTCTAAACGAACATCGAATGCTCTTAAAAGGTTTGAAAGAGCCTTTCAGCGAAAATTCTATGAAAATTTCTCACTGCCGGGCATTTAGTCTATTTCAGACCGTGCCAGGTAGTCTGCAGAAATGTTCTTAGTGTCGTAAACATAGCGATCTTATAGTTTACCGAAGCTTGAATATTTCGTCAACTGGAAAATCGAAATAATTTTGGGAATCGCTTGGTAATTCTAAACGAACTTTACTAAAGAGGTTTGAGTGAGACGTTCAGTCGAAATTCTGTGAAAATTTCTGACTGCGAGTCTCAGCAGAAATTTTCTAAGTGTCGAGAACATAGCGATCTTATGGTATGCCCAAGCTTGGATATTTCGTCAACTGGAAAGCAAAATAATTTTTGGAAGCGCTTGACATTTCTAAACGAACATCGAATACTCTCAAAAGGTTTGAAAGAGCCATTCATTGAAAATTTTGTGAAAATTTCTGTTTGCCGGGCATTTAGTCTATTTAAGACCGTTCCCGGCTGCCGGATATTTAGACACGGCGCATTTTATAAGCGATTTCAGCGTGTAGATTTTTTTCAAGAGAGATTTTGTCTATAACACAACAGATCGCCCTTGTTAGTGAACACCATCTTAGCTGAACCGCTTCCAAATATCCCTCTAGCAAAGAAAATGCAGACATCTCTTAATTTTCCATCAACCCTACCCGTCTGGCTTTAAAAGCCACTGTTAAACAATTTACAACATCACACAATATTATACAACAAAAGACAAACTGTAACCTCAACAAAATTAGCGATTTTCTAAAACCATACATTTTCTAGTAAACATCAATCTATTGAGATTCCTTAAATTCCTTCGGAACAATACACTCCCATATTATGAAATGTTTTATCACAATCATTGTCACACAACAACTGATATATAATTATACCTTTAAAATTTTTCATAAGAAGAACCTTCCTTCTTTAATTTACGAAATAACTTTGTCACACCGATACCCCTACAACTTTACAAAATTAACACCCCATCAACGTACCGCCTTAGACACAAAATCTGCACATATTAAAAAAAAAAGATGCAATTTCATTCGAAACGTACTCTCCACTCCTAAAACCAAAAAATATGAACACTTTTTACAAGAATTAACTTCAAATAGCAATCAAATACAAACCAATTCATTTCTTAAACTTAAAAGGATCCATTTAATCCCTAATAGTTACATGGCAGTTAGCAAACAGATGACACCGGAAATACAAAACTCTCGACTTGAAAATAAAAAACAGACAAATAGTATATATTCGCAAATAGCCCATTCATAATTACCTTATGCAGCCATTTCTTTTTAAACCCTCCACATACCAAAAATCAATCTCCGCTTAGCTTAGCAAAAAATTCCACATCGATCTCGATACAAACACACAACAGCGTTAAATTAATCCTTCAAAAACCATTGACAAGTAGCTAATTAGTCCATCACAGACATACCGCTAATCGATACCGGAAAACGTAGATATTTCGGCCCTCCCACAACTAAACAAGTTTCAACAAAATATTGCACATCACACAACATTTAATAAAGCAATCTTAAACAATTTGTCAATGTTGCTAACCCTTACATTTAAAAGCGATTTCCGACAACCCATCTTTAATTCATCTTCATTTTCTTTCAACTTACCAATTAAACGTTATATAAAAACACAGACCTAGGGATTGTCTTATCAAACATATCAATCAAAATATAAAAGGTATCTCCGCAATGCCGCAATGTTCTTACTTAAAACGATTTACACCTTTTCAGTTCAAAAACAAAAGAGAGTAATCACTAATTTTTCCGTCTAGCTGTAAATCTAATTTTAAGACAAATTCGCCGACAACTGCACAAAAAAGTGCTTTTCAAACACTACGAACAATGTCTGTCTTGAATACCAAAAAATAAAACAATAAGGTAAAACCTAAATCTTTTAACAATATACACATTCTGCAATTTCTTACGACAAAAAATATTGCGAAAACGTTATTATAGTAAGCCCATTGACTAACTATAACATGCCATATGTGCAAGCTGAACCTTCATCTTTCACGCAATCGGCACACCCTTTTATCGCGCAAATAGACACATGACTAAGCAACACCACAGCTATCCTTAAAATAACAAACAAGTGGCTACAAGTATAAACTCGATGAAACTTTAGCACGTTTCGAAATCTTATCATAACTTAAATGACACGCACTATTTAGAGTTTCTTAATATAGTCCTCCTTATTTTAAAGAACATTGTAATTGAATTTCGATGATGCCTCAACTGAAAAAACATTCACTTACACTCATAATAATATCACGTTATTCCGTTCTACATAAAATCTTTGTCCCGTATGTACGCTTTGAAAAAATTGAATATTCAATTTTACCCTCCCCCCCGTCACCCCCCACACTGAAAAAAGACAAGACGACCCAAAATAACATCGAACTGAAACAATTTTATTTCTAAAATCAAACAGGTGCCAGCAAAACAAAATCACATAAATTGCGCCTTTCGCGCTCCATCATAGTCCGTGATTTAATGTGAACGCCGAGGAGAGAGAGAGAGCGGGGGGGGGGGGGGGGGGGGGGGGGTACAATTTAAGATAAGCATGTGTGCCGCCAGGGTTCTCAAGCCCTGACCCTATTAAGAGTAGAAAATCAAAAAAAATCAGAACTTGTCATGAACTTGTCATATCTCACATTACGTTACCGCAAAGGCATTAAGTTCTTCTTAAGTTTCGATATCTCACGTTACCTATCAGCTTCAATCATTTATCGTAAAGCCAAAAATAGGTCAAATGCGTTTTTTTGGCAAACGCAGTTTGAGAATTTCACGGTGTATTTTTACGAATGGCGACGTTTTAAGAAAGTTAAATGGGACGGGAAAGTTTGTGTTTTAATATGAGCGATATGGCAGAGCAAAATTTGCGTTTGTTCTAGTACGCCGGTGGCGGCTTAGAATTTTAAACATGAACGCTTATCAGCATAAGTGGAAAAGCGTTATTTCCTGAATTATTCTAGAGCTCTCACGCAATGCAAGTATGAACGTCCCAGTATGGGAATCCCGAAACGTCAAGTTGGATATCGAGTTCGAGTTCGAGTTGGACTTCGAGTTGGATTTCGAAATATGAAAAACTATAATCGATAAAAATCGACAGTCGAACCTCTCGGTATCGGTAAGTGCCGATTGTCTAGAGGCAAAGACACCTTGATGTTTTCTGGGTAACCCCGGGCAGGTAGGTTCAGTAGTAATGATACCTCGAGTTGGACTTCGAGTTCGAGTTCGAGTTCGAGTTGGACTTCGAGTTGGACTTCGAGTTGGACTTCGAGTTGGATTTCGAGTTAGTAGGAAAAAAATCGAGAAAAATTAAAAAAAAAAGAAAAGAAAACAGCATTTAACTAGATTGTCACCACAGTGTTTTAATAAAGGGAAAAGATTCACAAAAGATTCCATCTTGGATATCAACACTCACTACAAGCCGACCGAGACCTTTCAGTACACACATCGTCTCACGCCACCCACCAGGCGTAAAGGCGTAAAATATGGATTCATTAAAGGCGAAAGCAATAAGATTGCTGAGAACTAACTCTTCATAAAAAAGAAAACATTTGAAGAGAGCGTTTAAAAATTCAAACAACGCCTCAAATCACGGGGTTACCCAGAAAACATCATAGAAAGGTCTCTTTGCCTCTAGACAATCGGCACTTACACAAAAGAAAAAAGGTCACGAGAAGATACTGCCTTTGTCACAACGTACCATCTGGCAGCACAGGTAGCCTAAGCTCAAGTGATAAACGTCGTGGTAAATGGCGTAATAGCGAAATTATAAGGATTTGTATTGGGAAAATTCACTTCGAGTTTGAGCGTAAAATTAGGAACGATATTTGAATAAAACTGGTTCATCTGAACTTAATTCTTTGTGTGTTCTTTGAGTGGTTTTGCGGTCGATTCGCGATTCCAGCGATTTTTAGTTCAACTGTTTCAGTCCTCCCTCTGAAAGAGACAGCACTCCGCTCATCGAGCCGATCGGATCCACCGAAGTAAATCGGCGGTAAAATCGCTCCAACGCCTCCAGTCGCCTCGAAATTCTAGTTAGACCATAGTCGATAGTTCTGCTTTCCATTCGTTATCTTCATCAGAGTCGCACATTACATTGAGAGAGAATTAAAGGTCGCTAATCTCTGCAAACTTTCCCGTTTTGAGCCATCAGAAACGGCTTTATTCATACTTCGCGTCCATCCGTTCAGTAGCCGTGCGGTTTTGCCGTTCGAACGGCATATATATTAGCCAAGTTAATCCAATGGCAAAATAGATCAAGTCGCTCATCTGTTCACTATCTAAAGTACATGCAATTAACGAGATATCTCCAAACAAGTCTTCTTCTGCAAACAGCTTTACTCGCAGCACTTCACTTTCCAATGGAAACTACTAGTTTATCTTGTACAGGATTTTACTGATCCAGATCCGCGCGGCCAAATTTCTTGCCTACCGGTAGGCAAGAAATTTGGCCGCGCGATACAAACGTCTGTGAAATTTGCCGACTTTGCGGAGCTATATCTCCATTATTTTAAAAGATATCGCTTTTAAACTCGGCCATTTTACTATTTTTGAGATGCTTTTCCCAGCAGTGTCGATGGATTATTGCTATCAGGCCCATATAAAATTTTGGAAAAACCGTGATAAGGTCTATTCTGAAAACGTCTTGCGATACATGTTTGTAACCACAAACAGGAAATTGTATTACCTACTCAAACTATCATCACCTGATCACCGGAGTGTCCGTGATAAAGAGGTTAAGTTTATATTAATTTGCTCTCTGGGACCGAATTTAGTGTCCGTTGTCCGTATTAGAGAGGGTCCGTATTATAGAAGTCTTTTTTAAAGGAAATATGTGAGAATTTTGTCGGGACACAGGAAACTGTCCGTAATAGAGAGGTGTCCGTATTACAGAGGTGTCCGTAAGGAGAGGTTCGACTGTCGATTTTTATCGATTATATTTTTTCATATTTGTATTTTGTTTTTTTAACTCGAAGTCCAACTCGAAGTCCAACTCGAAGTCCAACTCGAAATCCAACTCGAAGTCCAACTCGAACTCGAACTCGAACTCGAACTCGATGTCCAACTCGACGTTTCGGGATTCCCTGCCATGATCTATCAAGAAACGAAACATAATTATTATCAATTCGCTGTTCTGACTCAAATGAGTTCAAATTTTATATTCAAGTTCCGATGAATTTCATTGCATTCTCAAATACTTGTTCATTTGGCTCGGATGGCTTTATGCCGGTGGATTTTCAAGATCAGTTGCTAAAACGCGCCACACTGTGAAAGAAATTTCCGGGAATATTTAAAATTTTACAAGATTTTGGTCTATTCTCTTGCCAAATAATGCCATTTCAATGTAATCGATTTTTGTAACAGTTAGCGTAAACTTCGAGTTCTACGAAGGATTCGAGTTTAATCAATTTTTGCATAACCGGAATTCAATTGTATAAAAATGTACGACGATGAGTCGTGCACTTGTAATAAGCTGAGCGTGCAAGGCCTAGCCGTGTGGTTTTAACGCAATGAGAAGTTCGTAGACAATATAATAATTAAGGCCTTTAAAAATCAGTTGAAATCATTAATTCAAATGGATGGACTCAATACCTATTTAGTTTACTCTTAATTCAAAAGACAAATAGTATTGAAATATTTATGAAGAGGAATTTAACCGTTGCAACCCCTTAAAACTGTACTTATCTATATCCTTGGTGCACTGTATTAAATTTTTCTTAATAGGTTTTTAGAAGACTTACCTTCTACATGCAGCTGAAAAAGCTAGGCTTAAACGTAACAGTCGCTAGACTGTCAAAAATGCCAACGAAGGTTTTAGCGAGCTCCACGCAGCTGTAAAGCGTAGCGAATACAAGCTAAAATTACAGCCTTTACTGAGACACTTACGATACGACCAAAAACAGATCGCTGCATTCACCCCTCTCATAAAATAGAAGACTGTATACAGGTGAACATTTCAAGTTCGTTTACCAACAGGTTGCAACTGAACTGACTGAAAATTCTAAAAACTGACAGGAATCTTCTGCGACACCTCCTTTCAACAACCTTGACGGGCTTTTTTAATTTCGTTCCTATAGGTGGTTTGCAATCAATCTCTAGAGACATAGATAACAATAGTGAAACGAACAAATGCTGGTGGACGAACAAAAGGAGCTAATGAGAGAACTATTGTTTATGTCCACCAGCATGGCGGCGATGACGTAACATGAAAACCACCTATAACAAATTAAGTTATCGTCTCTTTCGTAGAAAAATACGTAAACATTGGGAACATCAAACTTTAAGAGGGTATAAAGGAAAAGTAACACACATCTGAACAGCGCCACCATTTTGGACGGCAATCTATCCGTTCCGATGTTAATGCGTAACTGTTTCCTCCTTTCCGGTTCTAGATTTCTGTTCGTGAAATGACCAGATTTTTTCCGGATATATAATTGATACTATCCATTAGATTATTACAATGGAACTCAATTCATTCTATAGGTGTCAGAACATTCACTGAAGCGTGATGCTTGAAGTTGTTTCTCGCGGTGAATTTGCCTGTAAAGAGCTGTAAACCCGGCGCAGCTTTTTCTCGACAGCTACAGTGAGCTTACTTTACCATTTTGTAAACAAGGCCAAACACACGACAAATTAATCTAGCACTGCTAAATGAGGGTGCTAATGGGGGTACCCAATTGTCAGTTAAGAAGAGGCTACACTGGTAGCCTATACTCATGCGCTTGTATAAAAAAAATTTATGTTTTTCTTTTTTAACTGCGTCACGCTGTCGGAAATCGGTTCATTTCAATATTTTCATTCATTGATCTTATCAAGTGATTTAGCTTGACAAGTAGGAAATTACGTATATCAGTAAGGCTTTTAAATTTGCAAAGTTAAGATAAGGTTACTTTAAAGGCCATGAGAATGACCAGAGTGAATGCGTTTTTGGGATTGGACTTAGAACAGCCGCTTTACGAAAATTATTCGACATTAGATTCTCATACAAAAACCATAATTTCTCACCTGTCAAGATAGCTTCCAAAACCGTAATAAGGATCGTCAGTATTAAAGATGTCTGTTTGATACAGGATCGTACACAGAGAGTATGGGAAGGAAAAAAATCGAAACTCACTGATGCTTGTGTCCAATAAAATACGGTGTGTCCACTTACTTTGGAGTCTGCTTAATACAATTTTTAGTGTAATCAGAAATCTTACTCATTTAATCTAACACTGAAAAGGGCTCGTGTGGTTAACCCCTGGGTCAACCCGCGTTCGCGTGCTAGGACAAAATGACGAAACAAAATACACACCATACCACCATCACTTGTCGCACTTCCCATTAGAAAAGGTAGCTCCATTTCCAACTGAGCCTTTGTAACAGCTTTCCCGTCGATCTTCTCTAATCGGAACAACTTTAAATCAAACTCACCGAGTCCAAACTTTCCGCTTATTGTTTGATTATATGTCCATTGAATTGTGCTTTGTCATGTCAAACAGTATGCGACTTATGTGTCATTCGAATGCCGATCCTTTGTCATCATCTCGATAAAAACTCAGAATAACTTTGACCACGCCACTCGACGCCATCACGGAGATCAAGGTCAACGCTCTACGACCCTGGTACCTTTCGCATATAATATCGGTTAATATGTCACCTGGTCACGCAGCGAGGCAGGTAAAAGTCACAAAATAGCTTTGCTGTTAGGAAAAAACTATGTTGCTTTTATTAACAACAACAATCGTTAATTTATAAAGTAATGAAGTTGTCTTTCAGTAGCATCGTGTTGCAATGAAATAAAATAATGATAATAGGCCATACGCTACTGTGATTGTATGTTTTAACTCTCAAGCTTTCGTCGGACACCGACATCGTCAGGAGAAAACTGAAAGAATTTACATAAATGCGAAGCAATATAAAGACTAGCGTGGATACGATGTAACACCTAAACAAGAACAAAAACACTTAAACAAAGAATTCAGACTGACAAAAGATTCAAAACAAAATATTCAAAATAAAAGGTCCCTCAGTTCTGTGCATTCGTCACGAGAGTTTATTTTGGGTTTTTTGTTTCGAATATGTGCAGCCTCTAAGAGTCTTAGATTTACGGGGTCGTTGTTTCGGCCGATGATCTTGACAGAAAAACATGTGCGGCAAACAACAATGCACTAGAACAATGCACTAGAAACGGTTGTCTCATCCGCGGAGAAAACAATTTGTGCCTCACCAAAAACACAGTCTACCAACTCGAGTGCGAAGAATGTAAACTGACTTACATTGGCAGCAGCATTAGACCGCTGCATGACAGAGTCAGAGAACATCTTAACTCTGATTCATCATCCTTCTACAGGCACCTGCAGGACTGCCAACGTGGCCGCACATGTTTTTCTGTCAAGATCATCGGCCGAAACAACGACCCCGTAAATCTAAGACTCTTAGAGGCTGCACATATTCGAAACAAAAAACCCAAAATAAACTCTCGTGACGAATGCACAGAACTGAGGGACCTTTTATTTTGAATATTTTGTTTTGAATCTTTTGTCAGTCTGAATTCTTTGTTTAAGTGTTTTTGTTCTTGTTTAGGTGTTACATCGTATCCACGCTAGTCTTTATATTGCTTCGCATTTATGTAAATTCTTTCAGTTTTCTCCTGACGATGTCGGTGTCCGACGAAAGCTTGAGAGTTAAAACATACAATCACAGTAGCGTATGGCCTATTATCATTATTTTATTTCATCGTTAATTTAGTATAATTAATAGAATGTCACTTAACTGTTACCGTATTTTCTCGATTAAACGCCGGGCCCCGAATAAACGCCGGGTATAATTGAGGAAGTTGTAAGTAAGCTCCTCAAACGTTTGTTTGTGGTATAATAAACTTAAGATTTAAGGGCAAGGTACAAGGCTGCCAAGAAAAACGAATAATAACCCTTTCTTAAAAAATGGCGGGCGAGAAAAAACTGCTGATACAAAGAAACGCCGGGTCCACAAGGCCAAGTTTGAAATAAACGCCGGGGGCATTTAATAGAGAAAATACGGTAACTTTTCATTTATCAGTTAACTACTATATTTTTGGGCAATTGTCAGTTAACTGTTAACCCCATCAGCACCCTCCTAAATGCACTGGTATTCTGAATTTCACTTTTGCCGGAACGCAATTGGCATGAAAACAAAACGAAAAAACTCGCGAGATAATAACGCCTTTTGTCACAACATTTCACCCACGACTGAAAAACCTTAAACAAATACTGATGAAAAATGGAGTTTCGTTCAAAACCAACCATTCCTGAAAACTATTTACAAAACGCCGCCTAACACATCATACAAGACGTAAATCACTTAACGACACGACTCATAACAGCCAAACTTTGAAAGCTAATATAAATGCATCGCAACCGCAAAACCACATAGCGGAGTCGGTGCAGGCCTGTCATGAACCTCATTCCGATCTAAAGGAAACTAAAAAAGTGACCGCCAGGAGTGGTGCCCTGTTTATCCGCTCCAGACCCAATATTTTCTATATAAGTGCGTCCATAGCAGACGTGACCGAAAAATGACCACGTGATCACCATTTTCCCGCCATTTTTCACGTCAAAATATATAAAACAGCAGACTTGATACTTTAGCTAACTACAAAACTTTCCGTTTCATTATGCAAGAGTAGGAACAGCAAAATACCATAAATTTTGACTTTCGTTCTATTTTCGAATACTGCTGGAGAGTTGAAAAAGAAATGGCTGATGGCGCGATGTCTGCTAAACATAGCTCAAATTGTCCTGGCATGGGGAAAGGCAGCTCTAGAGAAATGACATGTTGTTACGGCCTCCTTCCATTAGATTCGGCAAATGTGAAGTTCAATGTTTGAATCGGGCCTTACTTTAAAGAATATTAAAGATTCAGTCACCGTTTGTTGTGTCAATTGATATTTTGATAATTAATATTAATATCTCATCTGATCAGATATAAAGTCATTGCACGTGACGTATTATCGATGTGGGCTTTTAATTGTTTTAAAATTGCGGCAATCTATTGTATTTGATTTAGAAAGTCTTTTCCATTGTCAAATATCCCAACAGAAAATAGACAATGAATAACTGAAAATGCACTGTGTAAATTGAACCAACAACACATTTTCATCGTCAATTAGCTAGGAAGGCGGGAAAAGTCTTTCACTTTCACTTCCCTAACATCAAAATTATTTACATTCACACTCGTGATTCTTTGTTACTCATAACTTTTTTTGACTTGCACCAACATGAATTTTCAAACCAAGTTCTCTCAATCTTCTCTATCCTGCCAAGAACCATATCCAGTTGACTACTGCGCCTCGCATTTTCTACATAATGTCTGATTCTACAACGCCATCTTTACCATATTTATTTTATATTTATTTT
The DNA here is from genome assembly GCA_022457155.1 of Cladopsammia gracilis. Lineage (NCBI taxonomy): Eukaryota > Metazoa > Cnidaria > Anthozoa > Scleractinia > Dendrophylliidae > Cladopsammia > Cladopsammia gracilis. The sequence goes on from JAJGOT010000422.1 coordinate 414,399, forward strand.
AGATTCTTCTTTTTTTTAACCTCATGTTTCAACGCATTAACGAGATGGCTTTAAGAGCCCTTTGATTCTATTTTGCCTTCACTACACAACCGAACACACTCAAAGGTTGAGGCATGGGCGCGTTGGTCAGCCAGGCCCACGATACATTTTATTATCGACAAAGGACTATCATATTACAATATAACTATAATATACTATACTATAATATTACAATAACTCTAAGCGCACCAGAGCCGGACACGTAAACCCCAAAAAACCAACTATTGGAAAAACTAGGGACTGTCTACCCCCGACCTATGCAGTGGTGCTACCTTTGGTGTTTTAAGGTGTTTTTAACTAAGAAACAAACGACTAAAAGATGCGGCTAAAACTGCCGATAACAAATCTTAAGGTATAACAATAAACAACTAAGACGAAAGTTAACTTGTTTGAACAGTACTAGAGGCGGCGAGGCTGACCGTAGAATGACACAAATCTATCAACGAACACTTTTCAAACTCACGAATCGTGAACCCCTGCGCACTATACTAGTACCCGGTTCTCTGCTCCGTGTCGGCAAAATATTAATTTATGTCAATGCCGATTATCACAAATTACCTTCTTTTTTTTTCCGGGGAAAGTAACATGGTTGTTTTTTTTTTTTTGAAGGAGAAAGTAAGACACTATCAGCAAATAACCATGGATATTGCCTCAGTCCTTATTTTTTTCTGGCTACGGCCCTGATTTGGCTGCACCTTTTGGCGGAATGTAATCATAACCAACAAGCATGTTTTGAAGCCGTGTTCTACATGACATATCTCGTTGCCACATGTCATTACATATATAAGAGGGCATTGTTGAAACATTCCGTATTGTCGACAAGTGGTTAAACAAATTTAACTGAGTCATCCGTGCTTAACATCACGTCCTGAAAAATCCTATGTTATAAGCTACTTGCGTCGTAGTTTTCTATATTTTAAAATTTGCTCATTCAGAAAGAAAGAACTTCAAATATGCAAACTTTGTAATTTTAACCCCTGGCCAGTTGCAATGTTGCAGATATACTGTACGAAGTAAAAGCGTGGTTAATTTGTATCGCGGTAGCTTTCTCTCGGAAACGCGGCTGAAAGCCCTTTCAATCCGATCCCAACAGTAGTGAAATTCAAAAATGATTTTTTTTTTAATTTCATTCATTAGTACTTTTAATATGTAGGCAACATGCGGTGAATTGTTTTGTTTCAGGTTACAGTTTACAATAATCACCCAACCAGAAATATACCGCGTTTTTTCGATTGATCTACAACAGGCCCTTTTCACTCAAAGAGTCTGAGGGTAGCGCTTAGCTTGCGAACGCCTCTCGTCGAAGGCTTAGCGCTGGATAAATCTCTATCAATTTTTTTTTATTCACTGGATAGTGATTCGTCCAGTGGATATCGCATCTTTTGAACGACCGAAACACGATGGGCGCATAATACTGAATGCAATGCCTTTTTATTGAGCGTTTTCATATGACGTCACGGCGGCCATATTGGTGTTCCAAAACAAAGAAACGGCGGCCATATTGGTGTACCAAACCAATCCTCCGGGAATTGAACTCTATTTTTATGCAAACATTTTCTTTTGTTTCAGTAAACCAATATGGCCGCTGGTAAAGTGAGTGAAAACGCTCTATATTTTATTTGCTTTTTACTCATGCGCGAAGCGGCATGAGGTAAGGTTTCGGCACCGTTTTTCTTGTTATTATTTTTATTGTTATTATTATTTCTATTTTTTGTGTCACGATTTTGCATGCACATTTATGCACGTATATTTTAAATTGTGCACTTCCGGTTCATGTCTTCGCCATTTACACTTCCTGTTTAGTGACTTCCGGCTACTGTCACTTCCGGTAAAAGAGCGTTACGTGTCACGACAGCATCTCCTACAACCCTACATACATTACTATGTTCACGTTTGGTATATATAAGACTTAGAAGAATCACTGGCTTCGTTGTGGTACAGCCTTCATTTCCAAAACATTCAATGTAAACAACGTGGTTTGCAGGAACGATGACGGAATGAAAGGAGTAACTTATCTCCAGGTCGGACATCTTCTTATCATGTTTAAAATATATCATAAAATTTTCTTACGCATGCGCATGAGTAAAGGCTGCTTGGAGCCTCTTGTTATCTGTCAAACAGTCACATAAGAAATTTAGTCTTTGATACATTTTGTGATATGGTAAGATATCAGAAGAACTTACATGTAGTACAGCTGTAAATGACTGAATCATGTCTTGCCAATTCAGTTTCTGTTATTTAAATGGGAACAACAATAATGGAATAAACACTGATTGGATCAAAGGTTGCTTATTAACGAGAGACATTGAAACAACAATTGTTAAGGACAGGGACCAGGTTAAGGTGGAATATTTTGATCGAACTACACCCTCACCCTTTTCTGTCCATAAAACTACAATTTTGTTGAGTATATGGTCCAATATCACTTCAACTGAACTTTAGTAACATGGTAAAAATACTCGTTCACGAAGCCTGGAAGGTTTTCGATGGATTTCGGAAAGGTATTTCAAGGAATAACTACAGTAGATTCTCCTGCTATTTTTTTTTTCTCCCACTTTATTGATCTGAAGAATCTTAACTCGGATATCAAAAGTATATATTAAAACAAATAACCGTGTAAAAGGCCTTAAAAAGATATGACAGTATAAGAACCGAGGGGCAATGTTCTTCAAAAGTAAATTCAAAATGTTACGGATGATGCCATTAGTAACTGAATAATACATCAAACAAAAGTTACTTCAGATAGTTTAAGAAACAACGCCATCAGTGCTGATAAATTTCGATTTCAGTGTTCTTGAGTGCTTTCAGCAACGCTACAAAACCCACACAAAATATATCCATTAATGGGCAATTCGTGTGGGAAAGTTGCACACAAAAGGCCCATATCTTCCCCATTAAAGTAAATAAAGCCACATTTGTCAAAACCACCCGCAATATCGCCGACAAGTTTATGTTTTAAAAGGCTATCCTAATTGACGTTTGCCCAACAAACTATTGAGGGGAACACCTAAATTAAGTGTTTACGTCATCTCGTTTTCTTTTGGAGAACAGCTGAGTTTACAACTAACACTCCACAGCGAAACTAAAAAAAAAAATAAAAGTATTTATTTAACAACTATTTCAAAGGTTCGTCTTTTCTCACAACTCAAATAAAATCAAAAAAACTCAAGCATGGTTTTAGGGGAACGGTTACCATTGTGTTTATACCCGACGAGAAAATGCCAAAAGCAAAATACATATTATATTTTAGCACGTTATCTTACACGGCTCGATCAGAGTGTTCGAATTCTTTCGTTGATTATTTAAAAAGGAGAATATTTAAGGTAACGGAATCATCTTACACGACTTTATAAGCTTCTCCCAATCGGTTGCCTAAAATCCTAGCTACAACTAACTTATTTCGTTCCGGAAACTTCATACATTGTTTTTTTCCGAAAAGAAAATAGATTAATTTCTCACACTACGAAAATCCGAGATGACAATTTGCAAAAGTAAATTCTATTTATTATTTTTATCCAGCTAATCTAAGGCGATTATGGGCTTAATAAACGTAACAGAAACGACCCGTTTGGTGTAATGTCACTCTGATCCTTGATACATTTTAACGATTTTATCAGCAAGCTGGGTCATACTCAATTATGGTTCGTGTTATTTGTCTTAGGTGCAGCTCCTGGTGCAGCGTGTTCCACAAACTATACCATTATTCTAATAAATCTTATTTAGCTCCCTTATTTAGTTGCTACACTCACTCCTAATCTGTGCGTGTATTTTTTTAATTGCTGGGCAATGTTTACAAATTCAAAACCGATTTTATTAGTACCAACCAGGCCATTATTACTGAATGTTTTGTTACCTTTTGAACTAAACTATACCGAAAGAAATGACAAAGCGTTTTTACAAGGCCGTTGTTATATTTAATATTTTCCCCTAAACGACTCCGAAACATAATATATAGCTCCGACATAAGAAAATTTATTAAAAATGGGCGTGATTTGAACCAAACCGCGTTGAAACATTGACCGATGATCACCATGGATACAACTTATTGGTCACGTAGTCTAATATAAAGTTTCGCTTAAATCACGAACCCCTGTCGATTTGTCTTTAGAATTTGAAGCAACACAAACATGTGAATCATTCTACGCGTGTTCTTGATGCTGAATAGGTGTCGCGACGGAAAAGTAAATACAAAGAACAGACAGTAAAAAACGTAACCAATTCGTCACGAAAGCAATCCTCAAAAATTCCACACTACTTGAAGAGGTAAGCCATATTATTTTGTTATTCCAGTTCGAGTTCCCTCAATACTTGAAATTTATTTCAGGTATCAGTACTGGCTTTACGAATTTCGGAAAACTTTGACGGTCAAAAACATAACCAATTCGTCTCAAAAGCAATCATTAAAAATTCTACCAGTGCCAACTTTATCTGAAGTGGTAAGACATATTTGTTATTCCAATTCGATTTCTTTCAAGACCTGAATTTATGTAAGGCATACTGGCTTCACGAATTTCGAAGACAGTCAAAAACATAACCAGTTCGTCTGGAAAGCAATCCTGAAAAATCGTACTAGTGCCAACTTTATCTGAAGAGGTAAGCCATATATATATTTTTTTTAACTCAAGGCCTGAATTTATTCACGACAACCTGGCTTCCCGAATTTCACGAGTGCGCCTGCGCGTAAAGGTGCGTGCACCTTACCACTATTTTCAGCTGTTAATGACTAAAATTTGTAAAAACAATTCACGCGCATTCAGGCTACGTTTTTTTTTTCTTCACCAAACAGTCGAATAAGATCTCCAAATAATGTTTTGAAGATATAATCATATAGATGAAATACTGTACTGAACGTCAAAAAGGAAAAAGGACGATCAAAACTAGGCAAGATTAAAACGGATTGCGAAAAATGTAATTTGATTTCTCTTGGCATGGGTTGACAACAATCTATAGTTTGGATTAATTTGCATTAAAATAGCTTAGCTTATAACTACTGTTCAACGCAGGATTGGACATCACCAGTTGAACTGAAGACTGTGTAAAAACGTAGAGCGTTTAGAGCACGTAGATCAAAGAGTAAATTGCTGGAATCCAAAAGAAAAAAAAAAAGAAAAAAGGCAAGCGTGGTAAAGGACAAATTCCGTTTCAATTTATCATTTTTTTTACTTTCTTATGATTGAAATTTCTTCTGTAGAAATAAAAAAAGGGCTACTTTAGAGTTATATCAATACGAAGTTCATCTCGCAAACGCTGATAATCAAATGATGGATAACAACTTGAAAATTTCCAAAATTGCCTTCAGGCGGAAAGGCCAAGTGAGTGATAATATTTTAGATCATGAAAATGAAATAAAAAAAGACATGAAAAAGAACAAAAAATATAATAATGGTATACGAGGGAATATTTTAAAAATAACATACTGGTTATCGATTTTGTGGCCCTCAACGTTTGCTCTCGGGAACACCTTGTTGAATTAGAACAATCGCGAAATGTAAACATCAGCGTTGCTAACAACAGTTCAAGCTCTAAGAAACATTAAAACAGCTTTAGGCCATGTGCTTTCGATGAAGAACGATAAATTTAACAGATGGAACAGCTTTCAATTTTAAGTCAATCCGGTGGATTTATAAACATCATCCTGTTGCTAACAACATATTTTTGAAATCTAAGGAAACGGTCTTGCCATAATGAATGACAGAATTTAACATGATGTCATGGGAACATCTAAATATATAATGTAACCTTTTATGTAATCATGTAATTTGATCAGATTTTTTTAGTTACAGTGTGTTAAAACTGACAAAATATATAATTTTTCATTACATGTGATAGTTAGTACGCAGTCTCTACAAAACCTACTTCATTATATATTAAGCATAATCCATCCCCAGCTGAAAGGTTTTTTTTTTACTCTAGTCATTCATTTTGTTTTTCCTGTTAAATACAGGTTAAAGAAATAACCATGACTCTGCAAATAATACAAATTCATGAATAACAAAAAAAAACGAAAAACCTACAGCAAGCAATTTTAGTAATTTATTCCTGCCACTGCTCGAGGGGATATAGCTAATCTGAATGGAATTTTATATGAGTTTTATCACAAAGATATTCCAATTTGGCGATTCAGTCAACACGGTGCGAGTTTTTTCTGTTTTCAGAACATCCCCAGCTGTAGACTACTTTTGGTCATCATTTTTATCGTCTTTTTGTCATCTTTTGTCAGTTTTTACTGAGACACGATCAGTAATCAATTACACATGCGTGCACAGCAAATTTTAAAAACAAGGTCAATTTCAGGTTAGTTTAGTTTTATCATAAATTACGGTGGTTTTCCGTTATCGCAGTAGTTAGAATTGCACAAGAAATAACATGAATGAACTACATGCAATGGTGATGCTATTAATACATGTGTTATATGTCACATAAAGTACCAGAAAACTTCTAACTATATGGAACAAACTAGGAACAAACTAGGAACTATAAGACGGTTTTAATGTACGAAGCAAGTTTTGAAAACAAAGTTAATTTCAGGTTAGTTTCACCATCAGTTAACGGTGGTATTCCGTTTTCACAGTAGGCAGTAACCAGAATTGCACTAGAATTCTCATGAATGGACTACAGGCAGTGATGTTCATTAATAAATTTCAAACATTTGGAAAACTTCAATGTCTTTCACGGGGTATTTTAAAAATAGGTATTTAAAAACTCTTTCTCAGGCACTGAAAAGGTGCCTTAAGCTTTTCTCGCGAAAGATTTAAATTTTAAAGAGGAGAGAGTGCTTTTACTACGAAACCGACACACAGGCTTCATTCATTCATGCAACTACAAAGAGCATGCGTTATAGACTTTTCGCACGCTAAATTTGGAACAAACAAAACGAGGATTAACCGAAGCACTGTTTTCTTATAAAGAGGTTTTAAAATGTTACGCTGTCACCAAAAATATGAAAGCAACAGTAAATTGCCATGCGGAGAATATTTCTGTCACGATAATTTATCTACACTTGAATATGTTCTGGCTGCATATCATTAATTGCCTTTTACGAGTTTTCGAGCTTAATATTAAGTTATTTATTTTTTGTTAACAAAAAATAACTCTATCCAACGGTTTCTTTCTTTCTTTTTTTTGGTTTAGACTTGGTTTACCGAGATTGATGATTTTTTCCCCTGGCACGCAAACAGCGTTGTAATAATCAAATATGCAAATCTAATTCGAACGCTTTCGCGTTATAAAAGAAGAAAAAATGCAAGGGTGATAAGGGACACATTCTTTTTAAATTTATTACTTTTTTATATTTCTTCCATAAAAATAAGCAACTCCTCAAAGTAGCTCCTACAAAACCTTTTTGAAAACATAACTTGAAATATACCATTTCTAATGAATTCGAAACAGAAAGCGTTTGAAACGTCGACTAAAATTAACGCCACAAGACACCGTTGTCCAAATTTTCTTCCCTTTTAAATTAGAAATAAAGTAAATTTGAATTTGAAAGCTCTGGAAACAGCTTTGTAACAAAGCCTGTTTAAATAAAGATGACTCTTAGATACGAACAGTTTCCTTAATGATTATTTACATCTGAAAAAGTCTCGCCCAGAGATGAGTTTTATGGATTGCTTCCAAGAAACTAAAAGCTACTTTCTGCGTGAGAATTAAAAGAAGAAGTCAAATATATTTATGTTCCAAGACAACATTGAAATTAATAGTCTCCTGGTAACTGAAAACGTTTGAACCAAATACTGTATCAAGGAGACTTTTACCTAACCGCTATCTACGAGATTTGATTTGTCATGAGAGAGGATATGAAACGTAATTTGTCATTGTATCTTCTGGAATATACCTAGATAACAGGCGTGCATATTGAGGAAGATCCGGTTGGGTTAATAATAATTTTGAAAATGTTGTTATGCTCTAGGATAAAAAAATATTGCTCCAAGAACATAAATGACTCCATCTCAGAGAATAAAATCATCCAATCTTCTTCACCTTCACAAATTTAGACACTTTCGGAGAAAAACAACAAGAATTTTTTTACAAAATAATAATTTCTGGGCAGGTGAAATTAGGCCCATCTGTTGCCAAACGTTTTGTTCCCGCTGGAACGATTTATCGATGTCCTGAATGGCTAGTCTAACTGCATGCATAAACCGTTTTAGTTTCCAGCAATGTTTGTAAACAAAACTCACGTTGCTAACGAACATGAATTTTAAAATATTGATACTGGGATCACTGGCGACAATGTCTTTCTACATTCGTGATAAACTGAGTGTCAAAACGCGCTACACAGAAATATTGTTTGAGACTTAACCACGCCACGTGAGCATTTTATTTTGGTATTGTAAATAAAATGACTCACGATAATTTTTGAAAGGCAAAACAAAATTCAACAGCGCAGTAATTTCGCAGAAGGACGTAAAAGCTCTCTGACTTTTAATCGTTATTTTTAAAAGACAAAATAATATAGAACCGAGGCTTAACATTTAAAACAAGCTACTAAAAGCACAATGCGGAACCTGCAGGAGACCGCGTGTCGGGTCGAAACTAAAATTATCGTGTATTTCGCGTGTCGTCTTTTTTTCTTTGAACAAAATAAAGGAGCGTCGCAGTTATAGTTATTCTAATTTGCACGTGTTTATGGACTTGTTACGAAAGCAGGGGGCCAAAAATAAATGCAAGCCTCCCTTTGATAAAGGTACAATTAAATTACTCCGTCATATTGTTCATTTATAATAGTTCAAGTATTGCGGTCAAAGCAACGTGGTTTCACAACCTGAACGAAAGTGAAAATACAACAGAAGCTTTCTTTTTCTTAAACAGACATGACTCGTTTTAATTAAGGTTCACCTTTGCGCAGCGAGAACACATTTTGGTAAGTTCTAACCCCCGCGGCAATAAACGCTTTATGGAAGGCGTTTTTAGTTTTGAAAGGTTGTTTTCGTTAATATGTCCTGATGTTACTATAACTACAATGATGTGTTTGTTACGCTCCACAGGTAAAGTACAAAGTCTTAAAGACTCCTTCTCGATGAAGGAAATTGAAAGCCACGACAGTGAGACCAGTAACGGCGCGATGGCGTCGACAACGCAACATCACCCTCGAGTTCCGAGAAAGAAAACCTTAGAACAACAAGCCGTAGTGGACGAGATTCTTCAAGTAGTTGCTGATCAAGGCAGACGAATTTCGCTTTCGCAGACGGACTATAGCGTTCAAAAGCGAATCGAGTTCGGTTTAAGGCGGCAAAAAAGACTAACAAGCGAAGGGTCCAGTTTTGATGACTCAAGCTCTTGCGCTAGTGGATCCGATCTTTCCTCCTCGCCGCCTCCAACACGTCAAAGTAGTATTTCAAGCTTTTCAGACGATAGCGGCAAAATGTTCGAGTTCAGCAGCCGACCACGGACTCTCCCTCCATTAAACAGAAGTAGGATTCATCGGCCTTTTAGACCGACACCGCCTAAATTTGACTTTGATGAAGATCGAGAGATGAATTCCGCCAGCAGACTGTCAAGACCGATGTCTGCGAGGGGGCGGCGTTCGCACCCCCAAAGAGGTTTTACGATTTAATTCAGGCTAGACACCGAATGGAACTGGTTACTTTATCAAGAAAGATTTCCGTTTAATATATGTTATTGCTCTGGTGATAAGCGTGGTTATTCCCGCGATTTTTTTTTTACTACCATATGGCTTTCAAAAACACTAGGCACGAGAAAAAACGGGGAAGCAACACAAACGCGCACGATGTTGCCAAGGGTCGAGGCCAGCGTAAAATGTTTTACGTAAACATCGAACTTGTTCAATGGACTTCTTCTGAAAATTGAAATCGGGTAAACATTGATTTAAAAGTTTCGCTGCAAGCTAAAGAACACGTTTACGGCAAGGTCAGCAGAGCTAGCCAAGGGAAAGACAATTTAAAACTGTTATTAATAAACCGACAAGGTCATTTTAAAATAGGGAAGGCAATATCTGAAATTACTGAGCGAATATCATTTGAAAATTACGCCAACTCGAGCCAAACTTAGATTTTTTGTTCGCAAATTTTAAACTTTTAATCCAGTATTTTTATAAATTAATTTACAGGGAAAACAAGTGAGTGGAGAAAAATAGAATTTAGCGACACTGACTGCCACGAGAATTCTTAATCACGAAAATTCACTGATGAGTTATAGTGGTTGACTTTCGACCACGGAATGGAAGCGACTTAATAGACCGGCCGCCTACATGTACCAGAGTTTTTCTAAATTTTTAGTTTTCCTCGGATAGATAAACTATCGATACAGCAAGAAAGAGTGCCTTAAAATTATGAAGCCTTGAATATTTGAGCGTAAAATATCTTGACTAGGAGCGGAAGATATAGCTTATAGTGAATTTGGAAGTGTTTTTAATGCCGTGGCACGCGATCAAGAAATTGCTAACGCTATACAAATGTTCGCTGTAAAAAGTTAAACATTCACTGACCTATATCTCCGTTTCTATACAAGATATAACGCTCAAAATTACAAGGTTTGCTTATTTTAAGGTGCTCTATCCAAGCAGAAATGGAATAAAAAAAAAATAAAAAAACTATGATGTAGTCTGATGCTAACAAAAGAATTAAAAATGAATTTATTCCAGAACATACACATAAAATACGTTCGCTTATTTCATAAAAACAAATATATATCTGTGTATATATATATAATTATATAGTTGAGATTTAGAAATTGTAAATAGTAACTGTGTTCTTTTCTAAAAGTTCGCAATACTAAGTTGACACTGAAAAAGCGATATTTGTTAAACAAAGGAAAAAATATAGAAATGTTAATTTGTTCTGATATTACAATCATTAGCTTTCCTGAATATTTTGCCTGGCGCGGTAAATATTTGCAATGTTAATAGCTTAGACGAAGTAAAATAGATAAATAGTGTCTTCGAGCGAATTAAAATCATGTGGGATAAAATGATAAAAATATATTCACATATACACTGTTGTCAATAAGTTATTACATAACTATAAAAATAAAACTAGGCAAAAGAGATATTTTATTGCTCGACAAACCGGAATTTGAATGTGTTAAATATCATTTTTTTAAATTCAAGTTTGTTCAAGTCTGTGGCTTAAACCTATATTGGAAAGATTTTAACATTTGCCGTAGTTTTCGCTACAAACGAGTTCTAGCAACACGGCATTCGGGCAGCTTTTACGCAGCCTCGCCAATTAACGTGGAAAACATTAAGGTGCAAAAGGCGGGATACTTCAAGTTTACAAACATTAACAAATAATAATGCATGTCCATCATTCTACTGTCAAAAACGGCCTTCTCGACGAACGAATTAGGCCTCAATTGCCAAAACATTGGACGAAAAGCTATTCTAGAACCATCAGAACATTATTAACAACTTAAGTGCGAGCGGTTGCCTTGGGTCTCCATTGTGTTCGAGAAAGACCAAATTGTTTTTAATTTGCGAAGGTGCATGTTTTCAAAGAAAATTATCAAAATAGAACTAAATTAATGTTTATATTCATTGACCCAAAGCAATAACTAACGACCCATGTCTGTCTGAGGAAATTAAATTTCTCTCACTGAGCTTTTTCTAGAAGAATGATGCTTAACTTTACGTTCCTTTTTTGTGTCTGTTTTTGCTACCATTCAAATGAAAGCTACTGAGAATTACTATAATCCTGTGGTACTGTTTATTATGCTTAGTACAACGTGGTTCTAACTTTTGAGTCTGTGATTTAAATCCAAAAGTATGACCATTCAAATGAAAGCTACTGAGCAGTACTATCCTGTGGTACTGTTTATTATGCTTAGTACAACGTGGTTCTAACTTTTGAGTCTGTGATTTAAATCCTAAAGATGACCATTCAAATGAATTAAAGCTACTGAGCGGTACTTTCCTGTGGTGCTGTTCATTATGCTGTACAAGGTGGTTCTAAGTTTTGAGTCTGTGAGTGAAATCCTAAAGTGTGACCATTCAAAGAAAGCTACTGAGCAGTACTTTCCTGTGGTGCTGTTTATTATGCTGTACAAGTTGGTTCTAACTTTTGAGTCTGTGGATGAAATCCTAAAGTGTGACTATTCAAATGAAAGCTATTGAGCAGTTATTTCCTGTGGTGTGTTTATTATGCTGCACAAGGTGGTTCTAAGTTTTGAGTCTGTGGATCGGAAATCCTAAAGTGTGACCATTCAAATGAAAGCCATTGAACCGCAGTTACCTTCCTGCGGTACTGTTTATTATGTTGCTAGGTAGTTGTAACTTTTGCCGGGAGCTGCGGATGAAATAATCTCGTTCGAAGAACGCAATCTCAATTTCGTGTTGGTTGCCCTGTGCCTTGCATGCAGAAAATTTGAGATATTTTGGTGTCCGGTCTTCCAAATGGCCGCCTCTATTGCATTTTTCAGAGGCTCATTTCCGCCGGAAGTTCCTTCGAACGCGTCTCCATAATCTCCGATTACTGCTAGTATATATAGATAGGCTGAGCCTAACAGCGTCGCTCTCTGAACAAGCTAATTTCAGCCCGGGCTGAAATTTCAGCCCGGTCAACCGGGCTGAAATGCAAAATTTCTATGTGGGAAACATGGAAAATTAGAACCCTTTCTTGGCCATTGTTTTGGAGTCTCATGATTGGATAAAATCTTGTAACACAAAAGGAATATCGCTTTAAAATAAAGTTTCAGTACATTTTATTTCAAAAACGTGTTGGCCATAGGCTGATGCATTCTCAGTACGAAAATCTAAACAATCGTATGCGGGGAAAGCGAAATGCCGCAGAACAATAGAGGATTGCCTATAGCTTACTCGCATTGTTACGATGATGGTTTTTTCTCAATCCACAGCAATAAACCTTTATTTTCATGGTTAGCCTGTGGTATACAATACGGTAGTCAACAGACGGTCAAATAATTCAGAACGAAAAAAACATCATGCATGGAAACAACTAGATACTAGGACAATGTGCATTTATATGGAAATGATCACGAGACATGTGGACGAGTCAACAAATACAAATCGGAGAAAAATAATTCCGCTACCGCACTGATTACAATCACGAGACCAACAAACCCCTTTAGTATAAAATAGCCCTGGGAAAAACCGAATGAAGGTCCCTAAGTTTGGATTAGGTATCAAGCCACAGTCCTTAAAAATAAGAAGAAAGCATTGTAGCCACAATTAGAATAAAAGATAAGCATCTACAGACATCAATAGCGAGACAAACAGTACTGCACAGTTAATTTGTTGCTACGGAGATCTGTTTATATGTAGACAAACTGTTAAGTGTCCGCGTGACTTTCGCCTAAATGCCAACAATTGTTTCCGTTTTCATTATACTACGGCCGACTCTGTGTTAAATTTACGATGGCATGTTGACTGTGCAAAACACAATAATCGATGCTTGACTACCTGATTAGATGACTATTTCTAAAAAAAGAGACAACATAACATATATTGGCACTTTAACAGAGTGTTTGGCAAAATTTTGTTTAAACGCAACCTGTAAGCGTGTTACTGACATAACAGCTTGGAAGCTAAACAATAAACACATCAATTTACTAAGACCAACGGCATTTTTCATCAATGCCGAGGTTTTCTAGAAAACACAATGCCACGTGGAAGCGCGTAGAAAATGCTATATTAAACAAAACAAGCGCGGCGGGTTATTACTCTTTTCACGTCCCGTGACCCGTGGTAACCTTTTCCTCATCAGCACGCGATGGGCTGCTTCCCTTCCCATATTGTTTTGATTCATAATTACTGGAAGTAATTGTTGATCTATTTCGGCTAAAGCAATGCCCCGAGGCAGACAACTACAGTAAGATAAACTTCCAGGCTCTCTCAGATCCTGGGGGGAGGAGGTGGGAGGAAGGAGGGCGCGGAAAGTGACAACGCTGAATTTGAACGTTTATAACTTTAGAAGCATTTAAACGGGGTTGCAGTTATTGTTTTCCACAAGTTGACCTTGATTTCCCAAAAAGGTGCCTGTAATTTCACAGCAAGTTGGTCAAAGTTGCAGCTCCAAATCTCAGAAAGTTGCTTTTTCACCCGTGAATACGCGCATGAGTAATGAACGGGTTATCGGCAACGGAGACAGATATGCAAATGAGCACTCATCGTAAAGACTTTTGTTCTTGGGCCATCGTAGCTTGATGAGAAATAGGATACAAACCGCGGTGATAAACATATTGAACTTATTCATTTTTGATAAAACTCGACGTTTCGTATGCTACTACAATACTCGCTCACTCACTCACTCGCTCACTCCTTCCATGAGCTGTAAACGTAATGTTTTAAATTAGTTTTGTTACGAATGCATGCGTAACAAGAACAACGTGAATCCAGCGATAACAATAACTGATTACTACACTCGCTCACTCACTCGCTCACTCCTTCTATCAACTGTAAACTTTGCATGTCACGTAATGTTTTAAATTAGTTTTGTTACGAATGCATGCGTAACAAGAACAACGTGAATCCAGCGATAACAATAACTAATTTACTGTACACGAATATGAACAACAATAACCTTAAAGAAATTTGACATTTGGAGTCCTTTGATGAATAAAGGACAAATTTATGTCTTTCATGTCTTAGCATGACAGTACAAATAGGTATTGTTTGATTGAAATAGGAGAGAACTGGACACAGTTACAGCTAAAGGTCAACTTTCATATGTCGTCAGTGGATCTGATCTGTTCCTCAAGTGAAAATATATCCTTGTGTTTTTCTACTGAACAGAATATGTCCAAAAAGCTAAATTTGGCAGTCTTATCGAATGCGTTGCGTAACAAGAACAGCGATAACAATAACCAATTTGTTGGACAGCAACATTCCCGCCAATCCGGCCTATGGTGTTAATATGTCTCAATTGGTAAGATATGCTGAATTTGCACATCGAAGTTGGATTTTATGCATAGACTTCGCCGACTTTCATCACGTCTCCTTCGCCAAGGGTTCAAATCTACGCTCCTTCGTAAATCGTTTATTAAGGGGCGGACCATTAGAAATCTTGGGAGGGGGGTGACAATTACCCCAAAAAAAAAAAATCCTGCAAAGGAAAATTGTCTCAAAAAAAATTCCTGCTAGCAGTTGACCATAAAAAAATAAAATCCTGCAAGCTAACCGGCTATATATACATATATTTATTTATTTATTTATTTATTTATTTATTTATTTTAAACTGCCTCAAAGGTCTATCTGGTACATATACTGATATCTTAATTTAGTATACATGTATACTGAAACAGTGGATAGCATTGTTGGCGCGCTCGGATTGGCTACTGAAACTCGGAATATTCACCTCCCAGCAATTTGCGCGCGAAAATTGTAATCGTTAATTGACAGGAATAAATTAGTTAAAAAGCATCATTTTCGTTATATTATGTCACTGTTTCAGTATGTATATCCACCACTACCCGGCACCTCCACTTCGGTGAATAGTTGTTAAATAACCAAAACCTTGTTTATGTACGTATTTGAAAACACTGTAAACATCATGAAATATGTAACCTGCTCTACAGATTGTCCAACCGTCCCGATTTCGTCGAGATTACCCCGATTTTGCTTGAAAATCCCGAATCCCGACCAATATGTGATCGGGATAGGAAAAATCCCGATTTTGACATTCGGTTCTGTCATTTTCGTCAAATTCTCGTAATACTTACTATACAAAAAGACGAAATTGCGTATACTTAACTCTGATATCCAGATAAACTAAAGAAACAGCAAGAAATATAAAATGAAATCGAGTACTTGTATGTGGAGCAAAGACGCAAAGCGACGAGAAGCCACATCAATTTGCCAAACATTTTTGACAGAAATTGTTGTTTCAGAACACTAGAAATGGAGTTTCAGAGCATCAAGATTTCAAAATTTTCTGGTGGGGCATGCCCCCACACCCCCCTAGCGGCTCGCGCCTTCGGCGCTCGACCACTCCATCTCAATTCTTATTTCTCCACATATTTTATGCAACGGTTCGACAGTCTGACTTGAATCTACTCTCCAGCGTTTAATACAAAAAATGAATTGGGCCAAGTATAAAATAAATTGGAGCTTGCACGCATTTATAAAGAAAATCTGAGAAAAAAAAAACCTGCAGGCTTGCACCTCCCCCCAAAAAAAATCCTGCAGGAAACTCAGGCCGAAAAAAAAAATTCATACACTGAAAATTTTTTGACCCCCCTCCCAGGATTTCTAATGGTCCACCCCTAAATTCTTAAAACGCCACGGTGCTATCATTGAGAAGTATGGCACTACTCTACGAGAAATTAGACTAGCAATCCAGAATTGAGAAACACCGTCGTATCCTTTGTTATTTTAGATCCGTTATATCATCCTAGCGCCCCTATTTAATTTCTATATTGCTTCTATTCAGGTTAATGCAGGTGCGCGCGCGCAATTTTCCTTAAGTTGTGCGCGTGCTTAGCTTATTTAGTTGACGTGTGTGCTTAGTTCGTTATTTAACGTACTACATTTATTTTGCGTTGTTTTCCTTACTAATATGTCTTGTCAGTAACTGTGCTCACACTGTGGGTGGCTCCTCCTAAAATGTTCTACAATTGGTATAGGATTTAATGGAGCCGAAACCAATTGTGGAATTGCATGCATTTTGCTATTTTGGGCATCCTACTGATGAACAGTTACGAAATTCAGATATATTTAGTAGCCACATTTATTTGAGGTCTGTACCCTTTGAATAAACAACAATAAACAGCTTAAAGATGTTTCGCATTTTGAGTCTTATTGCAAAATTAAAATCGAGCTGCAGACTTGAAACGGATTTTTACGCGTTTTACGCATATCTACATTAAAACTAGTAGTAATCAGGGATTAAAGTGCGTTTGAAGGGAAGTCTTTTTTTGTTAGAGGAGTAAGTTGGGTGCCACACAGAAACTATCCCCCCTTCCCCCTTATCAAGTGAGTCGTTGTACAATTTAGACTAAGGTTATCCCTGTTTTGGCCTGGAAAGGAGAAATGGTTAGAGAGGGTGTACAAGGGCATGTTGCATGACTTTTTGCGTGACTGCTTTTGTGTAGGAGCTATGGGAATAGAGGGGGTGATTGCCTGGAGGTTCCACCCCGAGGTCCGAACAGTTGCCCTTTTATATAATATTTTTAGGAAAAAGGTACTCCAAGGCCTTTGATATATCTTCTATACCAAATAGCACGCCATTCACAGCAGAAACACTGTAATCCTGCAGTGTACTTTTGGAATGAACTTAATCAACCCTGTTGTGTACTGGCGTTAGAATGAGAAAATCAAGGACGTTTGGTGTGTTTCTTCGAGACACCTTGAAAATGTCATTTTTGATAGTTCCAGACTACCGTTTTCTATACTTCACCTCTTCAAGGGTTTTCAAAATGAATAAGGTGGTTTTAAATTGGGCGCAATAAAAGGAAATAAGAGGAATCATTTTTAGTTTAGTTGTTTGCTGAAGATTGAGGTAGTCTCTAGTGATTCAAAGTTAAAATATTAGTAGTATTGTATTGAGTCTAAACTGAAGTTAAAGAAAATAAGTCTCTATTTCAGCTGTAACTTGAATTGAACTTTAATCACAACAGTACATCTGCAATAGTTAGGTGAAAGATTCACAACAGATATTCAACTCACCCAGCCAACCAGCGTAGAATTCAACTTGAACGCTAAGCTACTTCTACGTTGTTGTCAAATCAAGTCAAGTCCAATTAATTGTGTTACGTTTCCAATTAACTTGTTACGTTTCCAATTAATTAATTAATTAATTAATTAATCTGCATGACGCTGAAGTGCGTGGCGTGAAGCTCTGCGGCGCAAGCAAGCAAAGGAAGAGATGCGGCTAATTTTCAAGCTTGGTACGAGTCAGCCGCGCGACCTCAATACTGACTTCCGGTTTATTTTAGGCGCGCGCACTGTTTAAATGGCGTGTTATACAAGAACAGAACCGTCAACCGTTTAAAATTGACATTTCACTGAAGAAGGGCTAAGCCCAAAACGTCTGAAACCTTTTACATTTTCGGCACTTTTCTGAATTAACATTTTCCATTAATTAATTAATTGACTGTCATGGACGTCATCAGTTATTTCGCGCATTTTTTTACTGATAACGTCGAGAACACAACTGTCCATGAGTCAAAAACACTAGGGAAAGAAGAGCAGAGCGAGCGATTTTCGAATACCAAACTCTCCAAGCACCCTAGTCCCTAGGCGTTCTCGGCTCGGTCAAACCTGGACCCTACTTTGAGCTGTGACGTCACCGAGAGAGCCTTCGCGCGGACAACGAGCCAAGAGAGAACGCCTTGGGACTAGGCTGGGCATGAACATTGACTTCAGATTTGTTTAGACTTTTTTCGCGCGCGCTGCAATGTTGCGATATCGCGACATTTGGAACTATTTAGTAGCTGACACACATTTTCTATTAACCGCTATTGATGAAGGGACAGAAGTCCTGAAACGTCTGTATTTTCAGTTTCAAAAGCGCCTATATAACATTTCATTGAAAACGTCCAGAACAGACAAGTAAATGTTGCAAATGTAGCAAGTTACCCTTGACAACAACGTAGTTTTGACGGCAAAACTTTGTCACCAAACTTCGCTCTTGCATTACTCGACTGATAATTGCAGTATGGCGTCAGATGTTGAAGTTCTTCGCAAAGCATTACCACGTGAGTCAATACTTCATGGACGAGTTTTCGGAACTATTTAAATAGCTGACGCGCGTTTTCAGTTAACGGCTATTCACTGATAAAGGGTTAGAAATATGGCGTCAGATGTTGAACTTAACCGCGCAAGCAAATCGCTACTTCGATCCGCGAGTCACCGCATTATCTTACGTGAAAACGAGGCCGCCAAATTTGAAAGCGAGGTAATTGGATAACGGATAATTGGATAATTAGATAATTGATTTTGAAATTTCAAACTTGAAAGCGAGGTAATTGGATAAACAGAGAAAAATCTCAAATTTTTTCGCTATGACAAAATTAGACTCGCGGTCTCCTCTCGTCGACTGCGATAATAAAATTTTACCCCTCCGGTTATCGTAGGTTTTCGTGGCCTAGTGGCGTGGTTCTTGTTATGGTTATGAGACAGCAACTAGTCGGATGGCTCGAGTTCAAATCTCGCCGTGAACCTTTTTTTTTGCGTTATTCAGAAGTGATTACGTTTAATTTTATAAAAGTATCGAACCGTGTCAGTATAAACGTATATTAAGCTTACCGCAACATCGCGTTAAGCATTACCATTTTTTCTTATTCACGGGTTGGCTCAAAGGAGCCTTTGATTTGTAATGAAAGGTGCTCTCGTCCTTTATCTGGTCTGAAGCAAAAATATGAAAATTGTACAACAAAAGCAAGACTAAGCATTTTTTGTACAATTTTGCGGTGTAACCAGCGTTGCTTAACCCAACTTATGTTGTACCAGTACATAGAAACTGACTGGCTGATTTTAGTTATCGGCCCTCTGAGATATCGATGATTTTTGGTATCAAATTAGGCCCCGTCCATGCTTATGCGTTAATTTTCATTTCGCCGAAAAAGAGGCAAATTTTGCTGTTATATTTGTTTGAAATTTCTGGAATCAGCTTACATTACAATCGTTGTTGTGATTATAAGCTACTCCGCTTGTAAGCGTGGATTGTCAAAGGGCGTCAAGTATTTATTTAAGGCTAAATTTTGATCGCCTTATACTTCTGCACTACTGCTCCAACAATTTGACTGAAACGTGTAAGGGTATGTGTTAAGTTAATGTAAGCTGATTCCAGAAACTTAACACTAATATAACAGCAAAATGTTTCACTGGGTGCGATTTTGTTCAAGAAGTGGGGTTCACTTAAGCTCGATTATCACTAAAACTATTAATTCCCAGTTAAATCGAATTCTATCATATTATTGCTAAATAATAGTGCTGTTACTTTTCGCAAAGTTTCATAGCCATCGCTTTAGGGCCGAAAAAGTTATGACCCAAAGTTTGTCAATAGACGAATGCGCCCGAAATAACAACGGAGCCACCTTAAATGCCACCGGATTGAATAGTCACATACAATATTTTCGGATTCCTAAACAGTTTATACCCCAGATATAAAGTACCCAGATTGAACTCCAGATTCGAGACGCAATCAGGGTATTTTTCATGCTGGATTTACCCTTCCTTCTGTGTGTAAACGGGAAAACGAATCCGGTGCCAAGAGTCTCAGGATTTTTCTTTTGCTCTAGTGTAAACTTAGGGACCGATCAGAGGGATGAACTGATCAATCCTTATAAGGAACGCCACTATCCCGTCACCTTCTCTTATAACACATCTTTCGGCAATTAGAGTTTTTCCTCTCTGTTTTTGTGCGTTGGGTTTACGTTTTAGAGCGGTTTTCAATTGAGTCGCAAAAGTAATTCCGCGATTGCTATAAGTACATTACCATGCTTTGTGATTGGCTAAAAATGCTCGCGCCACTTTTTCAACCAATCAGAAGCAAAACCAAACCAATTGCAACTTGCTTGCATGCGTTTTCCCGCGCTTGGCGCCGGCGACATGTATTAGCTTTGAGTGCTGATTGGTTCATTGGATTGTCTGCGTCTGTTGTGATTGGCCAAAGGAATTACTTTAGTTTTTGTTTTACCACACTAAATTGTAAATCGTTAAGTTTCGTGTGATTAGGCAGATGCAATTTACTTTGATTTGGTGTAGGGCAGACGAAACTAAAAACAGCTCTAAAGATTACAGCATAAAATACCCTGAAACTCAATCGTTTCATGATTTTTTTTTAATCTCACAAGAGTTATACTCGATATATATATTAAAGTTCTTACAAGTTTCCTCCGTTACTTTTATCAAATTTACAAAATACAAATACCAAACGAGGAGAACAAATACCGTTTAAGCAAAGCTTCATCACCAAACACTTGAAGAGGTTTTTCGAATCTTAACTAAGCCAGAATAGTGATCAGCAACAAATTTCTCATTACAATATCACTGAGACTTGCTCCAAGTTGCCGGCTGTTTTTTTTTTTTCTGCAACGATAGGGTAGTCTCGGCGTTCTAAGACAAAAAGCTTGGCTTACAGGCAAAGTGAGTAGCGCGCGTGGAAGATATGCGAATAGCTCGTTCTGCAGAGCCAGCCGCGATCTTGCTTTCAGAGCCTGCACGCATCTTCCCTAACCAGAGGACTGACTAACGAAACGAGCGACTTGGAACAAGTCTAAATATCACTACACGATTATATATACAGATCAATCATGAAAACAAGGAAATAAAGATTATTTATGCCTTCTCTCTCATGCTTTGTGTCAGTATAGACAAGTAATACTGGTTCTTGGGGAGGAGAATTATGTGAACCCCCTCCCAGGTTGTGCGTGGGTCACGTGACCAAGCAGGCCATGTGCTCGCCATTCGCCTTTTGTCCATAGCCATATTACTCCAATAGGCCATTTGCACGATGACGTCATTTGACTACTACTACCAGAATCCTTCAGTTTTTTGTTTTGTAGTGCAAATTAGGGCTATTGTTATTTAAACCGCACTGGGATTACAAAATTTAAATAAGAAAGGAAAAACGAAATGAATTCTGGTAGTAGTAGTCAAATGACGTCATCGTGCAAATGGCCTATTTTGGTATTGTTTATTATTGCCCAGTAAACAGAGCTCAGGCAGAGCAGCGCTAAGGGTTTAGGTTCTGGGGCAGGGAGAGAAGGCATAAATAAAATATTTGCCGGCAAATAGGATTTTTCACAACTAGTTTCCAATTAAAAGAAATATGAACAGCAGTGACGATAATTTGTAAGTTGACATTGGGGCTTCAAAGGTAAATACAATACCTTTGATCGGAAACAAGAGATCTTCCAAAATTATACAGTTGCTTAGCAACGCCTCTGACGAAAAACTGGCAATGCTGCAAACGGCTCCAAGCGAAACAGGTATTTGCTCTCTTTGTTGACAAAAAAAAACACGCAAATGATCCATGTCATCACATTGAACTATTTACAAATTAAAACAAGTACTGTTCATTTATCTTGCGTCATGTTTCATGCATTTATTTTGGTTATTTGCAAAAATGGTTTATCTTCTACTAGTTTAAACTCGACTGTTTTATCTAAAATGCAAAAAATATCCCCCCCCCCCCAACAGAGGGATAACCTATTCTTAAGTTATTTTGCAATTCTTAAAACTCATCAGTTCGTTAACAAACATAAAAAAAATAATTCTCTGAATAGAAATTTAAAGGTCGACAGTGGGAGAAATTTATGCGAACGTGTTTGTTCGTGATAAAGTTCCGGCACGTTTTAGATGATTTCAAATAAATAAACAAATATGTTTAAGAGATGTTATTTAGGCGATCAGTATTTATCATGTTTTAAACTTAAGAAAACGTTTTGAAACTGAGCAATAGGCAAGAACACCTTTTCCTGGAAGCTTTGCATTCCATTCAAGACCGCAACTTCGCAAACGAACATATACAATTCCCACGGGTTTATTTACCTTTAGCAGCATCCCTGGAGACCAGCAGAAAATAAGAACCGATTGTGCATGTAGTGACACTGTTTCAAACTAACCTTGACGAAGGCAACAGAGAGTTTGCCGAAAATTTAGTTTCTTAAAAGTGTTTTTATAAGACCATTTTAAAATTTTTAGATCAGTTTCAAAACGTTTTTAAGTTGACATGTTTAAGGGAGATTAGTTAGTTAATCAAAACGAGACTTTCCCAGAGTAATACATCGAATTGTGATAAATACTATTGATAATAAATTAATAAACAATAAATAAAATCTATACAAAATATTAGTGCAAAATATCAAACAATGAAATAAATATTTTTTCTGGTAAACGGTAAAAATAAGATAAGTGTACTTTCCTGTGATAGTGTTTAAGTAATGATCCGCATAAGAAGGAAAGTGCTAACGGCAATGCACGATGGAATGTCAACTTTTTTCATTGTTACAACTAGTGATCTCATTGGCCTAGACTCAAAGACCGCTAAAAAGTTAAGGTTCAAGGTGCATTTTGTCTGATTTTTTAAAGGTTGCAAGTAATTTGAGACCCAATTGCACAACATGCAATTTTTAAAAGAAATTGTATTTGAGGAAGTTCATCAAAGAAAAAATTATTAGCTGTTGTCTTCTGCTATTCTGAATGGTTAAGCACGAACATTTCCTAAAATTTATTTGACGCAAATGGATTTTCTTTATTTTTATACTGAAATATGTTTTTCAAATAAAATGTACTGGAACTTTATTTTAAAGTGATGTTTCTTTTGATTTCATCCAATCGTGAAACTCCAAAACAATGGCCAAGACAGGCTTCTAATTTTACATGTTTCCCACATAGAATTTTGGTTACATTAAAACTCACAATAGTTTTCACTAAAAGGGAATCAATTAATAAACTAGAGAGAAATAAATGCACTACCCCTGTCGTTAGGTTGCCTACTTCTTACCAGGACCATTACTTAAAATTACAGTAAAATCTCGATATAGCTCGAACTTCTCGCTAACTCGAACCATACACAATTTCGCCTGGTTCACTTCGAACAACTTTTTTTTTGACGGTCAGATTTATCGGAATTCTACTGCAAGGGTATTTCGAAGTTAAATTGCTGTGTACTGCGAGGTCAAGATAAAGCCCAGAAACTATTCTCGAAATTTGCAGCGCATGTACAAGTCGTAATGACTGTAGACACTTTTGACCGAAAACGTTTGTATTTCAGCCAGTTATTTCTACCACTTATACATGCCGCATATTTTTCATCAATTGTTTTCCAATAAGCGGAATAATAAAAAGAGATACAAACAGAGTTATGCAGGTAAAACAGAAACCCCTTGAACCCCAAGATGCCGGTACAGGGTGGTTCTAACTTTTCAGTCGGTGGATGCAATGCTTGTGTGACCATTAAATGTAAGCTGTCGAGCAGTACTTTCTTGTGGTAATGTTTATTTGCTGTGCAAGGTGATTCTAACGTTAACGTTTGAGTGCGTACGTGGAAGTAAATAAAAGCTATCGAGCACTATTTCCCTGTGGTACTGTTTATTACTGTATGCTCTGCACCGAGATGGTTCTATCTTCAAAGTATATGGATGAAATCCTAAAGTGTGACCTGGCATCCACATGAAACCTATTAAACAGCGATGCTGTATGTTTGTACCTTTATCCCACGCAGAAGTAAGCCTATTGTTCCTACCTGTTTGACATATTTTTAACTGCTGGACGGTGCGGGCCCTTCTCGTCCAATAGGAGGCACATGTACTAAGGCGTACGGCGCGCTTGAAGATGCCGCCGAGCTACTTCTGTAAAGCGGTATCTCAGAGGGATGAACATGTTCCAGCTCCAGCGGTCCCTCTAAAGCTATCTGCGCATCAAGTCTGTTAAAATTGATGTAAGTTCTGCGACGCGAGCCCCTATGCAGCTTTTTTGCGTACGACGGCGGCTTGGTAAGCGAGGAGGCATCACAACTGATTCGCTCGCACTCGCTGGCCGAAGATATTCGGGCGGTCAGGATTTCACCTGACCGTACGCGCTGAAAACTTTGGCTTGATTGAGGTCGGAGACCTTCCGAATGATTATTAATTCCCGAGAAGTTTTCCACAGGAGTGCTGTAATAATACGGAGTCTCTTTACTCGCGCAGACTGATTTTTTCGGAAGAGGGATGAAGAGTTTTCTGGACAGGAATTCCTGTGGCCAGGAAGCGTTTAAATTCACTCCCGAACCCGAGCCATCAGTGTTGAGAGAACAGTTCAATTCCGTCCTTTCTGTAGATTCCTGTGCAATAACATCGCGAGAGTTATACTGACAAAATTCATTCTTTTCCTCTTCAGAAGGAAACTCTCTACCAGAGTGTAGAATATTATCCACTGAAGATTGACGTTGTTTATTTCTCGACACCGATCGCTTACGACTGCCAACACTTCGCGTACGAGGACGTCCCGAAGGCGGACGAGGGACAACTATTGCCTCTGGAAGGTTACTCGATATTTCGGCGTCTAAACTCAAAGATGATAGATTTTGCGATAAAGATCGATGGATATTTTGATCGCACTTTGCGATGTTATCGGAACTTGTTAGTTTAGTATCCTCTCCCTTGACAACAAGAGCTGAATCTATTAAGTCAATGGTTACGTCGTCGACGATTTTCAAATGCACTTGCGAAGTTTGCAGAGCTTCTTGATCTTTCACAAAACGCATTACCAAATCGCGCTTTGCTCTGGACACATTTTCGGTGAAATCATCTAAGCCAGAATCAACTGATTCACCGGCTTTTGCAGTAGTCATAGTGAACATATAGTATGCAACAACTTTGAAGGAAAGTTTCGTGCATATAAATTCATGAATACAAACAACACTTCTCTTTCGTAGAATAAGATGTCACAGGCCGACTGATCGATCGATCGTTGCTCTTGTAAGAATCGATAGAAAAACAATTTGTGAAATTTCAATAGAGCTCGATGTTGTATCTCGTCGTATTCTTGTCATTCAAAAACAATAAATTTGATTTCGTTTCTGTGCGGCAGCCGTATCGTCTTCTTAGACACATCGAAAGTTAAGACTCTTTTAACTGTTCCAAGCAGACCAAACCACACAAACATAGGTCCAAAAACGAAGAGTTGAAGAAGCGACTCCACTATGAACTTTGTCCATAAAAACACTTAGCCCCTTCTCACACTTTAACTACAAAATAAGCCTCATAATTTCAGTAATTTTCCACGATGTCTTTCAATGTTTGCGCCTTTGTGCCCGTAGCTAACAAATACAGACTTCAGGCGGTCGGCTATTGGCTCTTAGCAGTAAACAAATGGTTATAAATATTCATCGTTTTAGGATAAGATCAATTCCAAATGCAAGCTAATTAACCGGTGTGTGTTTACACCTCAAAAATAACCGACCTGAGTCGAATCGATTTTTTGAACACCCACAGAAAAACCTGAAGACATTTTTTGAAAAGCTTAAAGGAAGTGTGTGCCAGCTTTTCGACCCAAACTGGCCATTTTATGTCATCCAAGCGCGACACAGTGCAAGCAAGTAATTAGCTCTTTTAATTCGACTTTCAGAAATGTACACATTTCGGGACAGTCTTTGTTTTCTTGAGTACACTCATGAATTGCGAGGTTGTCGAACAGACTTCTTAAGGCCTTAACCAGCCGCAAATTGCTTAGAACGCGCGTGAGTACTTCCGCCTATTGGTCGCCTATTTCAAGAGAGTTGGTTTTCATTTTATGAAGGGACGGAATCCGTTTAGTTTCGCGGCCACAGTCAGCGTTAAGTGCCAGCAAATTAACATTGTGGGGTCCCTTGTGGTTTTCCAAACGTGTAATTATCGATTTTGGCACCCTGATTGCACGGAGCCTAAGGTATTGACGTCACGGCGTATTGTGTTGTTAATCCTCTTGTATGAAAGTTTAAACCCTCATTGTGAGGGCTGAATAATACGACCAAACAGGCATGCTTTCTCTCCCAATTCATTTCGAAAGCAAAAGTGATAATTGATTATGAAATATAAATATAAAAAAATGAATAATGACGTAAACCGCACAGGTTTTGTGCAACAAAAGCGCAAAATATCCGGAACTCAAGTGCAGTCTCCGAACGTCGAACGATGAAAAAGCGGATTTGATTTTAAAACCACGAGTTTCAACCTTGCCTCCGGCAAGACACAAGAAAGAGATTAGCAGAAATATTAAAAACTTGTTTACCGGAATAGAAATGACACGAAAACTTATCAAGTCTAAGTGTGTAATGTTTACTACAACGATATCAAGTTTAGTGTTGATATGCACACGTATATCAACGTATGTTTTTAGCTATTGATATTCAGTTTTTAGTACGTCCTCGCGACGAAAGTTTACTGAATCTTTTTACGACAAGCCAAATAAGAAACTTCCAATCGTCCAAATTTCAGTAACACCTAAGGAATCCGTTTCGGTAAAAAAGCTGTTTGGAAGGCCTATGCCATCTTAAAAATTCGTAATAATTACAATTAAATTAAAAACTTGAGTTTTCTTAAGTAAAATGTCCCTTCAAGCTTTCGTAACATCGGATAATTTATATCTAACGCCTTTTTGTTTTGGGAGGACTAAAATAAGGACAGCTATAGGATGGATATTCGGAAAAGCAGCTAGTACAATGTAAGTTCGGGCGATAAGATAACTTTCCTGCCGCTAAAATATCCAGCAAAAAGAGCCAAAAAGCCCAAACTCTATCTTTCACATGGTTTTCGTCAAATACACTAAAATTATACGGAAAACAGTGCAACGCAATTCCAAGCATTTGAATTAACATTCCTCGTTAGGTGCCCCAGCTGATTTTCGCTTATAGCTATACATGTATATCGACATTCGGTTTTATTACGTCCCGTCATGACGAAAGTTACGATAAACCAAATAAGGCACTTCCAATCGTCAACGTTTTATTCTTGGTTTGCACATGACATCATGGGAAGGAGGAGTAGTAATACTCTCAGTCGCTTCATGCCAAAGAAACCGGGTTAGGCTCCGACAGTTGAGTATGAATTGCTTTTTCAGCATCACTATTTGCAATAATTTTTTTAACAAAATGCTTGAATTTTTTTCACGTGCTTTCTTGTGCACGATTTTTCTTTCTCTTAAATTTCTTCTGCAGGAATTTTTTTTTGGTAAGGGTTAGTCAAGGATTAATTATTAACTACAAATTCTAATTTTAAAACTTCACTAAATCTTCAATATTTCATATTTCTCTAAATTTTACCAATCCTTTGAGAAAAACTATTTCCTCCCAAAAATACCCCAAAATCACCCAAATATTTACAAAACACCCCATAACAAAGATTTACGTTTTAAGCATAGGGGTTTTTGGATTGCTTGAAACGTGAACGAGATATTTCAATTAAAGCCATGTAACGTGGCGGAAAAATGTCGTTCAGCGTTAAGCGGACACCCTCTATTAAGCGGACACGAGCTTGGGTCCCGAAATTTTCTTCCCATGTTTACTGTAAATCGAACCTGGCCATTTTGTTACACGAAACCTGTATTAGCGGACATTTTAAGTGCTTTTAGAATACCTGTTCTAAAATGTGGGATTACCGTCTACTTCTAAAGGCGTGATTTCAAGTAAAAAGTAATTCAACTCGATACAGACAGATGCACTCTAGGTTTATGAATTAAAATGGGATGAAATCAGTACGTGTGGGTATAATAAACGTGGAGATATGAGAATTAACAGTTAACTATTATTTAGCAATGTACCAGAGAACCTGTATCAAGAGGACACCCTGTATTAAGCGGACACTTAACGCGAGTCCCGAGTTAACCGCGGTCAAACGAGATAAATTTGCAAAAGTTAAGCAAAGTACTTAAAAGTTAAGGTTGTCATTTTCACTGTTTAACGTTTAATATATTGCCAATACACTGTCAATTTACCAAACGTTTTGACAGTTTACCAAAAAGTTCTAAGCGTTCAAAAACTGTGAACTGCAGAATTGTCGGCGCCATTTGCCAAGTAACTTTTTTGATCAGGCGCAAACAGTTTTGGTCAGTTTTCAACGGAAAAAAGCTCAACATTTTGAGAAAAATTAAAAGATAGTAACGTAAACGAACTTTTTTTATACATCCTTCAACATATTTCCATTTAATATTAAATCCCACTAAATAAAACGAAAAACGCCTCGGACGTTTGACCGCGGTAGAGGTCCCGAGGGTGACCGCCTAATACAGGTTTTACTTCATCTCGTACCCAGATCTCACTCGTGCTTCTACTGACCGTGGGGCATCTGGGTACGAGATTAGGATTAGGTTCGACTTTATATATAAGTGTCATTGTCAGACAAGAAATGCTTATAGCACACTGGAAGGAATATATCGAGTGAATTTTCTAGGAGAGAAGCAACCATAATCTGAGTTTTAGAGATTTTTTTCCTGAAGACACTGGGCGATCAACTTGAAAAAATTGGCCCAATTTTTTTGAGTTGCCATCCATTTCCATCCTGGCCATCCATAGCTCAAGACACTCGTCAGTTTTAGTCTTGGAGCACTTGCAGAGTAATTTGAAACAAATCTGGACCATTCGTTTTGGGTTTCCCCTGATGTATAAATCTGTCTTTTGGGCCTTTTAAATTAAAACTAAAAATAGTGACCCAGCCCCTTTAAGACGAATTTTGAGCAAAACCGTCAAGTCACTGTATGTAAAAGCGGGAAAATGCAACATGAAGTCGAGGCAGTGTTTGCTTCAATGGTATTAAATCTTGCATGAATTTTTTCAATGCATTAGACGAGAAATATAAAAGATAAAGATCATAAAATTAGGAGAGAGATAAAAAATATATACATAGAGATTTACACGAGAATAAAAAACAAACAAAAATACCATATACAATTTCCATAATAATAAACTACCATTTCGTTAGCGATGTCCGTAACATTGGCGCTAGTCGATATTATCCTACTTAATATTTTATTACACGATGTCCAATTAAATATATTAAGTACCCACAAAACCACAAAGGGACGTCATTTGTCGCTTCTCTCGCAAAAATTAAACACCGCAAGAAAATTAATTCTCCTTTCATAGCATGTTTCGTACAAATATAGTTTACGACTTTTTGGTATAGGCTGCAGATTAAACGGACCCTTGACTTTTAAGTTAATGGCGCTTTTTTGAAATTTTTCTTTGTCCGGTGAGTATCACAGAATATTTAAACGCGGGAACAGACAGAAAACCTACACTAGATTAAAAGTGTGAGATTTTCACGTTGAATTTTAATTTAAGGCGGTGAATAATCGCCCGATAAACGCAAGTTTCGTTAGAAAAAGGCACGCCATCTTAGCTAATTTGTGTATCTATCACAGACAATTTAGGCAGAATACGATCTGACATATTTACTCGAACTGAAAGTAAGAAGCACTTCTAATGCAGAAACCGTTTAGTGACGTAGAAAGGCTGTCAGTCTTTTGCATTATAATAGCTGTCAAAACCCTAAATGCGCAAATAACAGGCCTTTCTATTAACAAACCGACAGCTGCGGAAGATAAACTGAATTGTGTCAACTGTGTATTGAGACAGGACTTGAATAATCCGGATGGCGAGGATTAGCTTTCTCTTGAAAACAAACTAATCGCAGACTAGTCGAAGGATCCAAGTCGGTAGATATGTATGCCATAAATGAAGAGGACAGCTTTCTCCCTGCTATTCTGAGCAGCAACCCAACCAAACAGCTCGCGCAAGTTCGTGGATTTTACGAGCGCCAACGAGAACGTAATTTGGTGCTCGACCGAAATTTGGAAGAGATTAGAATGGCGTACTGCACAAAGCTTTGTGTCGAAAGACATCGACTGAGCAAGTCCTTGTGGGAGTTGGAAGTTAGGAAACGAAAGTTACTGCATCAGATAACGGATGCACAAACGAAACGGACTTCAGACTGGAGACGGAAGTCCGTGTCAGAAACGAAAAGGCAACGCTTGAAACAAAAAGAAAAAGAGAAGCGTAAATCCGAAAGCAAGTTGAATTCTTCGAAGGGTGAACACATTAGTCAACGAGAAGAAAGCAATAAACAACGGACAGAAGGAGAAGGAGGCGAGAAAGAGGAAGTTGAAAAACTAGAAATACCCAAATTTCTTCTGCATTGAGATATAATAACGATTTTGAGTGTATACTGATAGACCAGCAGGGTTGCTA